>JAQFVV010012406.1:7065505-7386424 GCA_028023455.1 Epiperipatus broadwayi
TGGGTTGTGGGTAGAGCATTGAGATTAAGCTTAAGTAGAAAATCGAATAATTTTGGTTCTAATGACCATTTTCTGAATTGTTGCAGTAGTTGCCTGTTGTCTATTCCAAGAACTGATGGATGTAGATTGGGTGTCTGGTTGGGATGTAGTATATTGTAAATGTCCCAGTATGTATACTTGTTGTCATTATTGAGTGATATTTTGTTGTATATTGGCTTGAGTTCTTCAATCAGTGTGGATAGATATCCATATGAAGGGGGTGGTCTGTCTGTGGGTATTATACTGATTACACACTCCAGGTCTGGAAATCTTTTTATGGTTGCTGTTATTAGATTTACTGATTTCTGTGTGTAAAAAACATTGATTGTATGGAGTCCAAGTCCATTGCTATGTGGTGGTCTGCTCAGATTTTTTCTTCCGATCTGCCACTGTCTTTCTCTTCCATATTAGTTTGTTACAGATTGACGAGATTTTAGGTATGAATGTTTTTGAAAATTTGATTATAGGTGTATAGTATGTAATTTTTGTAGTTATAAGTTGATTAAATAGTGCTACCTTTGCATATATTGACAGGTATGACTTTTCAAGTGAGGCTGTGATTTTTTCAGCATCTATTTTTAATTTATTTTGAATTTTTTGCCTCATTCCATTGGTTCCAAGGTAGAATGGGAAACCAAGGAAAGCAGATGGTTTACCATTAAACATCTCTGTACAGTGCTTGCCTGTGTATATTGACCATGCAGCAGTTTTATTTGTGTTAATTTTTAAATTAAAATTTGAGGTATATTCTTGATTATCTCTTGTAATATGGGGAGGTTCTTTTTAGAGGGGAGGAAAACGGTTACATCGTCCATATAGGCTATGCATGATATATTTAAAGCAGTGTTTGGAATTTGAATGCCTTTTATTTTTTTCTGTATCTCTATTAATAGAGGATTTATATATATTGTAAAGAGCAAGGCACTTAGGGGGATCCTTGTGGGATGGATTGACTCGGTCTGAAGGCTGGTGATTTTTTCCCATTCAATGTGATGTGAATTTCACGGCTGAGTAGCAGATTGGCTATTATATATAGTAGGGATGGAGGTGTTGTTGTTTTTTTCAGCACGTCTAATAATTTGGCTATAGGCACTGAGTCAAAAGCTGCCTCAATGTCTAGTTGAACTATAATTGGTGCATATTTCTGTTTTTTTTTACTACTTCAATAATTGTTTTGTACATTAAGGCACCCTGGCCAATGGATGATCCTTTTTTGGCATATTGTGCTGATGATAACACAGGGAGTATGTGTTGTTCTATTTTTCCTTTATCACTCTTTCAAGAATTTTTATTCCTAAAGGTCCCATTGAAATTGGTCGTAGATTAGATAAAGATGATATTGCTGTTGGTTTTTTGTTAAATGGAACCATTGCAATTGGGTATAGACTTTGTATGTTGTAAATTTTTTGGGATATGTAATTGGCTAGATCGCACAGGTATTTTGCTGTGAAGTGACTAAGATGTTTGAACACAAATTTGGGAATTCCTTGTGGTCCTGGGTGACATGTGTTTGTTATTGTTGCAAGTTGAAATACAATGTCAGTTGTTGTTATTGGTGTGTCTGTTTCAGGGTCTCCAAATATGTCTTCATTTGGTATGTACACACTCTGTTTTTGCAGTTTTTTTTAAAGTGTTGATATATTGGGTTTATCATGTTATGTCCAGCTGTTATAGAACCATCTATTTCAAGTGCCATAGGCACTCTGACTGTGGATGGGTATCCCAATGCCCACCGTATGTATGCTCTGGTCCAAGTATGTTGTTGTGTAAGGCATATTTTTTCTTTTTTATTGCTACATATTGCTTTAGTGTATTGCATGTATTGTTGTACATTTCTGTAAGTTTTTTAATTTGTGTTTGATTATCTGTAGTTGGTCTGGAAATGGTTATTCTTTTATGTACTTCATCTGCCAATGCTAATAATCTGGTGGGGGGTGTTGAGTTGCAGGTAATATGATTGATGTTGAAAGAAAGTATATTGGTGAATGCTATATACTTTTGTACTGGATTGAGTGACATGTTTTGAAGTTTTTGGAGCATTATATATGTTTCTGAATATAGGAATTCAGTTGTTTGTGCTGGAAGAAGTATTCGCATAGTCTTTTGGAGGGCTATTGTTGTATTCTGTATTTTTGTTAGGTCGAGGGTGATGAACTGAGCAGCATGATCTGAGATTATAGATGGACAGAGTTCAAGATTAAAATAATGATGTAACATTGGTGAGTAGAAACACAAATCAATAAGTGACTTATATCTATTGTTATTAAAAGATATTGAGTTTGATGGGAGAAAACCCTCAGCACTCATAAGTGGGATTGTTATTTGATGGATCCATTTGGTGACAAAAGTTTGCTAGGTCATGTTGAAATCTCCCAGGAGTATTATGGGATTTGGTGTTGCTGTAAGCATTGAATTTATTGTTGCTATTATTCTGGAGATGATGATGGGGCCTGGTGGTATATATACAAATACTAGGTTAAGTGTGATATTTTTATGATGGAGTGTTAATATGATAAGATTAGAGTCAATATATATAATTTTAAAAGAATCAAAAGGGAAGTTGTGGGAAATAATTATGCCTGTGCCACCTGATGGTGATGATGATTGCCTTGAGCAGGCACAAAAACCTTGGCTGACTAAATATTTTGATGGATCAATTTGAGAGCTGCTGTATATTTTTGTTTCCAAAAGCCCAAGTATGTGTGGTTGTGTTGTATGTAACCATTTTTTGAGATCAAAAAGTTTTTTGGTGGCATTTAAGCCTCTAATGTTGAGAGATCCAATTTTTATCTTCATGTTTTAAATAATTTTTTAACAGGGTATTGATTTTTATTTTATTTTTAATACTAAATTTTTGTTTATATTGCAGTAGATGGATGCTGATACATATTTAAGACATTGTTGGGTTTATTATCGGTTTTTCTTTCATTTAATATTGCTTCAGACTCTATACAGGCAATTTGTGATGAAACCGAACAGGTGTCCATTTGTTGTTGGCTTACATCCATTTCTATTTCATCATTTTCTAAATTGTATATGTCTGATGAGTTGTGCTTTTGGTCTGTTTTTTTTTTGCCTTTTTGGATTCATGATTTTTACTTGGTCTGCCTGGCTTCCTTTTTCCCTCTGGTGTATTCTCTTGAATAGGTGGAAGAGGGGCTTCTATTGCATCCATTATGTTTGATGCAGTTTTGTTTATAATTGTAGTTTTTTTTATTATTGGTATCTTTATATTATCTGGATTTATATTTTCATTATATAACTGTGTGTGTTTACTTTCTGTTTGTTGATTTTTACTTGGTACACATTTTGTTTTATTGAGATGCTGATCCTGTGATGTAATTGCTGTATTTTGTGTTGTGGTTTTTCAGAATTATTTTCGTTTGAATCTTGGATTTCTGTGTTAGTTTTTGTGTTATTATTTTTTTGGTTGGTCTTTGGGATAGGCAATTCTGATCCATTATTATTTTTGTTTGTGGGTGTTTGAACCTGTTTTTTTCCGGTTTCTATTATTGGGTTGAGATCGGAAGAGCGTCGTTTTATTTTCATCACTGGGTTGTTCTGGGGAGAGGATTTTAGTTTGTTCACAGTGATTGCTTTTTGTGTTATCGCACTGAGTTGCTAGGTGTCCTCTCTGTCCACAGCCAAAACAAAGTGGCTTTAGACCTCTTATGTGAAGAGAGAGTGTCGCTTCTTGATCTGTAATCTGTGTTGGAATCGTTGAGGCGTCTACGTTTTTATGTAGTTTTATTTTAAATTCAAAACGATTACTACATATCGGTATAGGTGTGTCTTTTAAATATATAGGCTGTAGGGCAATTACTTTTCCAAACGGGTTTATCATTTTTTGAAAATCTTGTACGTTGTATTTAAGATAAGTATTTTTAAGCACTCCAGTAATTATATTTTTCCGGTTTTCATCTATAATTACGAGTGCGTAATTATCAAGTGCTAAAATAGTGGATTGAAACGTTCTTTTTGCTGCTGAGTATAAAAATCAATGGTTATATATCGAGAATTTGGATGGTGGATACAAGAGATTGTTTCCCATAGTGCATTTTGCGTGATTGCTTCATATAATAAAGCTTTTGGGAAACGATATAATGAGCATTGATTATCGGTTACTGCGAGTACTAACGAAGTTGGTGAAAAAAACCTGCGAAATGTTTCAAATAACGTCCGAGGCACCGTATTACTGAAACGGTCCGTCACATTTTCAAGCGTTTCTTTTGTCCAGATTGCGGCTGGGGGTTGATTTTCCTCTCGAGTGTTTAGATCAAGATTTTTAATATCATTTGTGTTTGTTCTACGGAAGCGCGGTATTTGAGTTGGTGCTGTAGTATTGCTATTACTTTTAAGTACTTTTGCATACGAAATAGGGATGTTGAAACTAACGATGTTGTTAATTTTGTATTGGTGCTTAATTCGCTCAGCTTGACTGGGCAGTAGCCATGATTTATTCTGACTCAAGTCAGTATTTTTTTAAAAAGATATTAAAACACACCGATATTTTTCAAAAAACACTATTAATCTATTATATAATTCGATTTTTCCTGTATTATGTTTGTTTTTCGCATAACAAGTTGGAACAAAAGTAAAAAATAAATACTTACATCGGAGAACTTAACGATTGCTTCTTACCTCAGCAGAGATTTGCTGTGGGATTCCTATTATTATTATTATTATTATTATTATTATTATTATTATTATTATTATTATTATTATTATTATTATTATTATTATTATTATTATTATTATTATTATTATTATTATTATTATTATTATTATTATTATTATTATTATTATTATTATTATTATTATTATTATTATTATTATTATTATTATTATCAGATTTTCAATTGGATGGACGGTTGAAGAGTTGGAGTGTGGAGTACATTGAAGCCTGTCCATTAAAGTAGGAGGATTTGCTGTCTTAATATATATATCTGAGCACTTGTAGCATATATGTGTAGAGATGGTAATCTGGACCAACTGATGATTGCTGGTTTAGCATGAAATATGTATATTGGTGATTATTTTTCTTTTCGACATATGTGGGTTCAGGTGTATCAGTGTTATGAGATAGTGTGGAAAGTGGTGGGTCATGTGAAAGTCTGTGTTCATACTCTGTCTATTACATATATAGACACAGGTATATATAAGCCTGTGTATTTCATCTATTCATCTATTATTATTATTATTATTAATTGTTATTGTTGTTGTTGTTGTTCATTAAAAATAATATCTTAGCAATGCATATGCTCATTTCACATTAGAAATTTTTTTCTTTGAAAATTATTATGATTAATGTCTCATAGATTTCATTGAATAAAACTCTTTTCATTTTGGAAAAGATGGGAGTCAGCACTTAATAAATATTATAAAGAGAACATTAAAATTATTCATCTTCTAATTCAAAAATTAATTATTTTTAAGTCAAATAAAGTTAACCTCTGTTGAAACATTTTAGCCATAATAAAAATAATCACATTTAAAATTGTTCTGATAATAGTGAGTTAAATTAGTTTTTTTAATACTAAACGAAGTTGCATATCAACTAGAGATTTGTCTCATAAATAGTTTAAAGTTTTTCTTTCTCTTTAATATTATAAGAAATTCAATTAACTTGTTAATGAAAGATTGAAACATGAGTTCATTAAAGATAAAGAATCTTAACAAAAGATTAGTAAAGTATAGAGTTTGTATAATAACTTGAAAATATAGAATTATACTATCTCTGCCTTGAAATACATACATTTGAGATTTATTACTAAGTAGAAGGCATTGTTTTTCCATTTGCATCTTTGCTAGTTGTTCTTGGAACTTCCTGATTAGATTAAGTATAGAAAAACTTAATACCTTTTGTAATTTAGCAGTACATAACTATTTAGCAAATAATAAAAATTTATAAAAAATTATCACTATTATTTAAATTAAAATTTTAAACTAAATTTTAATGCCTTTTTCTGAGGAGTTGCTGGAAAAGATGAAGATAACATAGTGAGAGCACGGTGAGCTTCCAAATCACACTAAATTCTATTATTTTTGCTTCCAAATTTTGATGGGAAGTTAATTAACCATATCTAGTTTTTTATGTGTCTAATATTAATTATTTAAGCTATAACAAGGAACTAAAATTAAAATTACATAATGGCAATCAATTTCAAATTACCACATGACAGTTTTTAGCAAATTTCCACTGTCTTTTTGACTTTTGTTAATTTATTTTAAAAAATTTAAAAAAATTTAAAAAATTAATAATAATAATAAATAAAACAATATTATTTTATTACAATTAAATACTTATTATTATTACTATTTATTAGAAGATCATGCATTTATTTATTTTAAATATCTTCTAATAATAAATTAATTATAAAACATTATTAAATAATTAAATGGACTTAACTAAAATTTATTTCAATAAATAGCATTTTAAACTAGTGTGCATGCATTCAAATCCACACACACATATGAAATTACTTTCTATTCTTTGAAGTTTAATTTAACATGTCTAATATTAAACCTAACAGATGGTAAATAATTTTTAATATTTTATTTTATATTTAATAAACTAACTTTACTATCTTTAATTCCTTCAGCTGTTTTTAACTAACAAATAACAGGCTAACTATTTTAATCACTTTAATAATAACATTTTATAACTAATGAACTTATTAGCTAGTCTATGGTCATTAAAAATATAAAAATTATCTTTAATAAATCTCTCATCAAATTCAAGCTTTATAATACAGCATATGAAATTAATTTTAAATATTTTAAACTAACTAGTTTTAATTTTTGACTGAATAAGAATTGAGTGTCAACTCCTATCATATCTTATTCTTATTTGAATATGTACTTGTAATCAATATTAAAGTTATCTGTTACAATAAATTTATGCTACTGATATTGAGTAATAATTCATTATAATTGTTGAGATAGCGTATCTAAGCTATTTATCCAAAGAACTTATATAATCAATCTTATTATCATTTTGACATTATAGAAAAATCTTGTCATTTTTTATCAATATGGATAAGCTCCCATTGTTTTTTGGTCTCTATCACATGGTTTATAAACTTACTCAGGTAAATCAGCCATGGATCTGCAATCAAGGCAGGTTTTTATCATTTGTTCAATTTCAGCATTTATTTTAGGCCACCACACATAATAACATATGAATGCCTTCATCCACACAACTCAATGTCCTTTATGTAAAAGCTTTAACAGTTTCCATTCTTCCACTGGTATGTCTACTCAATAAATCAGGATGCAGCCATTATAGACTAACAAACTCCAAGTTCACTCTAGCAATGGAACTTGGTCAACATTTTGGCCAGCCTTCTCAGATCCAATTCTTTAGCTTACTACATCCTGGATCCCTAATTGTTTATTCAGAAACTTTAGAACTATTTACATTCACTAAAATATTTATTGCATCTAACATGTTCATTTCTGTAAACTTCTGCTGAACTCTGCCTTTCACAGATAATCATGATAATGTATCTACATGCCTAATCTCATCTTTTAGCTTGTAAACTAATTTATAGACATAGGTGGATAATATGTTAATCCACCTTATAACTCTCTGGCTTACCTATTCAGGCATTTTTATTCTTTCCAAAAATTCAAAGTAAAGGGCAATGATTCATACATACTGTAAAAGTATGTCCATATATGTATTGATGGATTTCTTTATGACAAATAAATATATATATATTGTAACGAACACAGACGTTCGTTACATTGTTTTTTTTTTATTTGTTAAACATGAAAGTAAATTAAAAAGTTCGCATTTAAAAATTTTCTTTTAGAATTAAAAATTGAAATTAAATATCATCTTAAACTCGTATATATTAAATCGCACAGATATAAAAAATTATTAAAATAAAACTGTATTAAAAATAGAAAAGGTATTTTAAAAACAAAAACTTAAAAAGATTTGGAGATAAAATTATATCTTTAAATTTATCTTTAAATATATCTTTGATTTGGAAAACAGGTTAATTAATCAGAAATGGAAATGATAAATTTAATTAGTCAAATGTAAACCAGCCTTGGGCATTTAAATGTAAAAACATCAGTCAGATAGGAAAACAATAGAAACTGTTAGCAAATAAGAAGAAATCCCTATGGAATCGGACCGCAGCGAAAGGACCATCGCATCGGTGACGTAATGTAAATTCAATCCTTCACATTAATATAAAAAGGACAAGTTTGGAAATTATTAATTAGTGAGTTTGATTATTTACGATGTGACAGATATGTGTTAGTGCGGAAGTGAAGGAGAAGGGATTGAAAAAGACTCACGTTCAATCCCTTCAGTTGTTATAAAATGGAAAAATGAAACATTGCTTTTCTTATATTCAGAGGACCACAGGATCATCAGGAAATTTAATGCTGGATTTCAAACGGCAAGCAACTGTTAAAGATGAACATTTCTAAAACCGTAAGAACTTTATAAAATATAACGAACAATATTAATTTGAAAACACTAAGAACTTTAAATTTTAAACTTTCCTAGTAATTTAATTGTTACAAATAGTTTCCTATCTGACTAAAGTAGTTAAAATGTTATTTGATGTATTTTTTATTTATTTGTGTAAAATCATTTCCATTTATTTAATTTTGTTCTTTAAGTTTATTTATGATTTCTGTTTTCTGATAAATTAAAATATATCAATGTTAAACTTAAGTCGGCGTGAATGGCTGTATAGATTTGTAAAGTTATATTAGGGGAGGGTAATCTTAGGTTATTTGTTTCGTGGTTAAATTGGGTCAATGGATTGGATATATTGGTGTGATTAGTAGATGTAATATTGATTCGCTACGGGCAGAATTGCTTCATACGCCGCACACTTCCGTTTGCCTATGGAAGGAATTATAAGTCGGATACCGCAGTTCCTTTCTATGGAGTTTTTTTGTTTTATTGCTCTTCTTTGCAGATAGATGTAATATTCCTATCTCATAAGAGGCAATTTCTTCCCTTAACCTTTTGTGCTGCCGTATTTTATTACATTGAATACATCGATATATCAGATGAATTGATGCCAGTTTGACTACGAATTTTAGCCTAAGGTTAAATAGGGATAGAATATTTTATTTTCAAATGCAAATCTATGTGGTCTATTCATACTTGACCCTAAATAAAAATGCATTAAATTTAAGTTGTTTATAGATGCTTGCATGGATTGGTTATCGGTTAAGTATGTTTTGGGTTTTCATATTTGATCAAAATATATAGACATTCGATAAATAATGATACCTTACGGTGAGTATCTAAAATGTATTTATGCGGATGTCTTTTAAGTCATTGGTGACAATGCAAGTATCTTATGGTGAATACTATTGGGTTACTTATAAATTTCCCTCTGCAATTGCCAGTATCAATGATTTTATATTTTGATCGTTTATGTTTACTGTGAAATGTTTTTAACCGTGTAATCTATGTAACCGATCTATAGCAACATATTAAAACAAGCTTTTATAATCCCATCTGTGCGAACTTAATTAAAATGTAAAATTAGAATATAATAGTAATTAAATGTAAATTAAAGTCAAGAATCAAAGTTAAAAATAATGTTAAATGTTAAAATGTAAAACTAATACTAAAATAATTTTAAATCTTATATATATGTGCATAAATAAATGTTTGTAGGATTAATTACTGGCAGTGGCTTATTTTATTTATTTTTTAATGTTGACATCTAATTAGATAAGATATTATATTATTTAATCTCTGCTATTCCACTGAGCTAGTGACATGGGCTAACGACCAAAATCAAATTTAAAAAAAAAAAAAAATTTTTTTTTTTGACTGACGTATCTGCCTACTTTATAAATTTTTCTAGGTTCAAATGCCTAGATGGCGCCCTGTAGTGCAGATTACGTTAAGTCGCTTTCTCCGGATCGTTACAATGGCGCCCAACGTGGGGCCGATCTTTAATAAACCACAAATACCCTGAGGAAATTTTGTCAAAATGAAATATTTTTATCTGTTTACATACAGTTGTATACTTTAAATCTGATAAAAGCACTGCCAGAAAGAAATAGCACATATATTAAAAACCAACGGAAAGATATAAAAAATTTTAAAACTAATTTTTGTTAAAAAAAAAAAAAAGTCAAAAGGTTGCAATAAATATGTTTTTTTGTTGTTGTTGATATATATTATGCTTTAACGTGTATAGGCGCGCACAGCCCCGTAAGTTTATGATCGAAATGTGGTGCCTTACGATGAGTACCTTTGGGAATTACTTCAGTGTAACCCTATTTAAGCATTTTAATCAGTCATAAATAAGTTGGTGGTATTTATAATTGTGCTGCAAATATACACGCATAAACCCATTATCTTTCAAAATATATTTACTTCAATGCAACCTTCCTAAATAATTTAAATAATTTGCTTGTCATGCCATGAGTAAAAATAAAATGTATAAAATAAAATAGAATTCTCGGGGGGAGGAGGTGTAAACGTAAATGGTCCTTAGGTAAGCGATAGTCAACATTTTCTTTTTCTTTTTGTATATAGTCTTTTTGTAAAATTATTAACCGGATGTTTTGTAAATGTCTTCGTCAATCGTGTACCGTAATTACTAACCCTAAGTAAAATATTTTTTTTTTTGATCATTTTTTTTTAAGTAACTTTACTGATATGTAACAAACACAGACGTTCGTTACATTGTTTTTTTTTATTTATTAAACATGAAAGTAAATTAAAAAGTTCGCATTTAAAAATTTTCTTTTAGAATTAAAAATTGAAATTAAATATCATCTTAAACTCGTATATATTAAATCGCACAGATATAAAAAATTATTAAAATAAAACTGTATTAAAAATAGAAAAGGTATTTTAAAAACAAAAACTTAAAAAGATTTGGAGATAAAATTATATCTTTAAATTTATCTTTAAATATATCTTTGATTTGGAAAACAGGTTAATTAATCAGAAATGGAAATGATAAATTTAATTAGTCAAATGTAAACCAGCCTTGGGCATTTAAATGTAAAAACATCAGTCAGATAGGAAAACAATAGAAACTGTTAGCAAATAAGAAGAAATCCCTATGGAATCGGACCGCAGCGAAAGGACCATCGCATCGGTGACGTAATGTAAATTCAATCCTTCACATTAATATAAAAAGGACAAGTTTGGAAATTATTAATTAGTGAGTTTGATTATTTACGATGTGACAGATATGTGTTAGTGCGGAAGTGAAGGAGAAGGGATTGAAAAAGACTCACGTTCAATCCCTTCAGTTGTTATAAAATGGAAAAATGAAACATTGCTTTTCTTATATTCAGAGGACCACAGGATCATCGGGAAATTTAACGCTGGATTTCAAACGGCAAGAAACTGTTAAAGATGAACATTTCTAAAACCGTAAGAACTTTATAAAATATAACGAACAATATTAATTTGAAAACACTAAGAACTTTAAATTTTAAACTTTCCTAGTAATTTAATTGTTACAAATAGTTTCCTATCTGACTAAAGTAGTTAAAATGTTATTTGATGTATTTTTTATTTATTTGTGTAAAATCATTTCCATTTATTTAATTTTGTTCTTTAAGTTTATTTATGATTTCTGTTTTCCGATAAATTAAAATATATCAATGTTAAACTTAAGTCGGGCGTGAATGGCTGTATAGATTTGTAAAGTTATATTAGGGGAGGGTAATCTTAGGTTATTTGTTTCGTGGTTAAATTGGGTCAATGGATTGGATATATTGGTGTGATTAGTAGATGTAATATTGATTTGCTACGGGCAGAATCGCTTCATACGCCGCACACTTCCGTTTGCCTATGGAAGGAATTATAAGTCGGATACCGCAGTTCCTTTCTATGGAGTTTTTTTGTTTTATTGCTCTTCTTTGCAGATAGATGTAATATTCCTATCTCATAAGAGACAATTTCTTCCCTTAACCTTTTGTGCTGCCGTATTTTATTACATTGAATACATCGATATATCAGATGAATTGATGCCAGTTTGACTACGAATTTTAGCCTAAGGTTAAATAGGGATAGAATATTTTATTTTCAAATGCAAATCTATGTGGTCTATTCATACTTGACCCTAAATAAAAATGCATTAAATTTAAGTTGTTTATAGATGCTTGCATGGATTGGTTATCGGTTAAGTATGTTTTGGATTTTCATATTTGATCAAAATATATAGACATTCGATAAATAATGATACCTTACAGTGAGTATCTAAAATGTATTTATGCGGATGTCTTTTAAGTCATTGGTGACAATGCAAGTATCTTATGGTGAATACTATTGGGTTACTTATAAATTTCCCTCTGCAATTGCCAGTATCAATGATTTTATATTTTGATCGTTTATGTTTACTGTGAAATGTTTTTAACCGTGTAATCTATGTAACCGATCTATAGCAACCTATTAAAACAAGCTTTTATAATCCCATCTGTGCGAACTTAATTAAAATGTAAAATTAGAATATAATAGTAATTAAATGTAAATTAAAGTCAAGAATCAAAGTTAAAAATAATGTTAAATGTTAAAATGTAAAACTAATACTAAAATAATTTTAAATCTTATATATATGTGCATAAATAAATGATTGTAGGATTAATTACTGGCAGTGGCTTATTTTATTTATTTTTTAATGTTGACATCTAATTAGATAAGATATTATATTATTTAATCTCTGCTATTCCACTGAGCTAGTGACATGGGCTAACGACCGGAATCAAATTTAAAAAAAAAAAAAATTTTTTTTTTTTTTTGACTGACGTATCTGCCTACTTTATAAATTTTTCTAGGTTCAAATGCCTAGATGGCGCCCTGTAGTGCAGATTACGTTAAGTCGCTTTCTCCGGATCGTTACAATATATATATGTGCTTTGTGCACAGATAATGAAGCTGTTAAACATAAGTAATATTATCCAAAGGTTACCGCCAAGCACTTTCAGGACAGTTTATAATCCCATATTCATGGCTACTGGAGTTTAGCGGTAACTTTACTTATGTTACAACAGCTTCATTATCTGTGCACAAAGCACATATACATATTTATTGATTTCAAATTCTAATGAATTAAAGCCTTAATTATTGCAAATATTATTGCCAGGGCTTTGTTATCTAATTGACTATAATTTTTTTCAGTCGATGAAAATGTTTTAGAGACATAAGCGATCGGCCATTTGCCTTCACCATACTGATGTGAGATGACAGTTCCAACTCCAAAATTTGAAGCATAGCCAGATCACTTTTATAATGCACTAAGAGTTTTTCTGACATCAATAAGTCCTTAGATTTCTGAAATGCAACTTTGTGATCTTCATTCCATTTTCAGCATTTTCCCTTATGAAACAAATCATACAGTGGTGTTAATACATGTAATTTACCCTGTTAAAAACTTTCATAGAAATTTAACAGTCCTGGAAAAGCTTGTGAATCTTTTACATTCTTAGAAGTGGCAACTTCTTTTACAGCTCTTACTTTTTCATGATTGGGGTACATTCCATCTTTATCACATGTCCCCAAAAATTTATTTCTGAAGTTGCTCCTCTTCCAATTGAGCAGTAATAAATATATCATCTAAGTAAGAAATAACTCTGCCTATGTTTTGCAATAACATGTCTATATTGAAAGATATTTAGATTCACTATTATGCCATAAAGCAGTTTATTGCATTTAAACAAACCAAAAATGATACCAATTATTAACAATTCAGCAGTTTTTTAGTGACTGATATCTGGTGAAACATGGACTTTAAATCTATCTTCACAAAGAACAACGCTTTTTGTACAAATGCTAATCCTTTGTGTACATTGACACAAGATATGAACCCTTATTGATATATATGTATTACAGTAACTCGATAATCTCCACAGAGATGAATAGTCCCATCTGGTCTAAGAATCACAACCACAGGAATCACTCATGATGAATATTTTACAAATGATATCACACCTTTTTTACTACACCTCCTATTGTCTCTTCAACTTTTAACTTCAGAGCATATGTAACACCTTTTTTTACTATATCTCCTATTCTTTTCAACTTTTACCTTCAAACCATAGGGAACTTTCCATGGTTTGCACACTGTTAGCTAATTACACATCTACTGGTCTTGTTTTTAATCCAGCTATTTCTTGTTTAAACAACTGAGAAAACTATGTTTTAATTTCTGCTTCTAGTTTCAACTTCTTAATAATTTTAAGACAGATTTCTAATGGATGGAAACAGTTTTGATCAAGCAATGGACTAATGTTTCTCTTTACAATAAACAGTGATAAAACTTTTAACTTTTGATTTAATTTCACTGAAACAGAAACTTTTCCACATATTTGGATTTTGTTAACATCTGTGGCTACTACATTTGTCTTATCCAATTTTACTCTCTGCTTGGATTTAACATTAATTTTATTCCACTCCTTCAGAGACAGAATCAATAATCCAGCACTGCTGCCAACTTCCATATTGACTTTAATTTTACAAATGGGTACATTTAAAATAATTCAGCCATTATTTGAATCATTTAATGACTTTATTTCTAATTTTCTACAAGCTCTGCTCTCCCTGATTTAAAGTCTGAGTGTGGTTTGTTTTTTTCTTTTTTTCTGAAAATGCGAACTAAATGTCCTTTAATGCCACAAATATGACATTTATCCAATTTCATTTATACATGCATGCCCTACACAGCTGTAACATGTTAATTCATTTCTTATCAAATTTTTAAGTGATTTATTCATCTTAACTCTGTATACACTTGTACTTTTTAATTTATTTGCTACCATTTGATATTCAGACTTATTATTTATTATTAGCTCATGAGTTATGCATTTTGCAATAGACATTCTGTATTTTATATCTATGTCATTTAGGAGAGATTTTCTAAAATTATGGTCCATCATCCTATATAGATGTTGCTCCAGGAGTATGTCCTTTATATCCATCATAAATTCACAAAATCTGGTAAATGTATGCAATTCCAGATTGTAATCTTGGTAACTCTCTCGAGATAGTTGTTTTCTCATGCAAAAATGCAAATAAGTTATCGTCTTCATTATTTCTGGCTGAAAGTAATTATGGTATATCTTCTGGAATCTTGGGATCACATAATAATCTATTCACAGAACAAATAAGTTCCAATATGTTACTAAGATTTTGTGCAGGTAGACAGAAATTGGTCACTGTGCATTTGGACTGTTAAACTGGGAGACAGAGGTATCTAGAAAAGTCTTTGCATGACTCGGCTGTGGATCAAGGGTTTGTTGTCCTATGGACTTGGGTTTTGGACCTCATTGCCTGTTGTGGTGGTTGGTGCAATGCTGGACATGTCCACCTATTCAGTAGAAACTTGAGTCTTCACCTCAAGGCCCCAGAGGTGGGATCATTGGGCTATGGATAACTTCTCAGCAGTTGGGTCATGTAAGCCCATGTACAGATACACATTGGGCAAAATTATTGTAACTCTTTGCTGAATGTAATTGTTGTCTGGAGGGTATCCTTTTGTAAAGAAGATTAATAATTTTTTTTTTGTACATTGAATACTTTGCAATCACATCGGGTAATTGCACCCAGAAGATTTCTATGTGATCTTTAACAATAAAGGTTGCTTTGAAAGATAAAATGGAAATTCTTCCTTATAATAACCAAATATTATCTGTCTCTTCCTGTCTAAAAGCACACATCTCATTAAGAGTTTGAACAATATATTAACAAAAACAGAAACTGTCAGAAAATTAAATATTGAAATATGCTTTGGAGCTTGAGATAAAAAAAAATACAAGATTAAGGTAAAAATAATAGAAATTATGAAAGATTGTTGAAAAAAATGGGGCCAGAAAGTAAAACATTATGGTACTATTATTAGTTTGATTTGTTAAAAAAAAATTCAAATAAAATAGAAATGTAACAATATACAAGATAACATAAACAATATGATGATCAATATTCTCGATTTAATTGATTGTTAAAAATGATTCCAGAAAACAAAGAAATCAGCTAGCAGCAAATGTTCTATATGCATATAAAAAGGTATATAATACTGTAAACTTGTAGTAAAAAACAGAATAAATAAAAATATTAAAAAATCTTAATATCATGCAAAGCAAATATCAGAGTTGATGGAATAGTTGTTGAAGATAAAGATCAATACAGGAAGTACAATATTTGCATAAGAGAATTTCACTGGTGTATCTTTTGAAAAAGTTTAAAAAATGAAATAGATTTAATCTGGACATAGTGCTAGACATTATAACAATTTGTGTTTTTCTGAAGGTTTATAATAGTGGTTTTTTAGTTGTCTTTATTGTTTGGATTAATGCCATCATCTAGTATGAGTATTGAATGACTTTAGAAAAAGCACATCAAACAGGTTAGTATATGAACAATGTTTCAGGAGGTATTATTCTTCCCTCTTCTTCAGGTGTTGCTGGCCTGTACACTGTCATGACTCCTTGGTTAGACTGTTACCTTAAAATTTAGCACTCAAAAATCCAGATTCGATTCCCAAGCTAGTACAGTCACTGATCAGGCCAGCAACATGTAAAGAAGAGGAGAGAATAATACCTCTCAAAACATTAGGCATATACTAGCCTGTTTGATGGGCTATTACTAACAATTGAATGTATTTGGAATATTTAAATATAAGTTACATTTTTCTAAAGGCATTTAATACTCATATTAGATGATTTTTAACAAATTGTTTGTGAATTATTTGACTAATCTTTTAAAAAATAAACCATCAATTTAAATTTATCATGCGACATACCAATTAGAGATGGATAATGTGCACTTTCATTATTATTACTACTACTACTACTGCTGCTGCTGCTGCTACTGCTACTGCTGCTGCTACTACCACTTCCACTACTACTACTATTACTAATATTATTATTATTATTATCATCATCATTATTATTATTAATGTTATTATTATTATTATTATTATTATTATTATTATTATTATTATTATTATTATTCACAATTTAATCTTCATTGAAGCCTCAAAAAGGTCATGTAAGTTACAAATGAAATACATAATGTTTGGGTGCATGGCAAAAACTTGCTGTTCATTTGTTGCACATTCAAAGTTCTTTTGAGATCAGTAGGGGTGAGGTGATCTTGTAAGGTTCTTTGAATCTGAAGATTTTTTATTTGCCATCTGGATACTTTGTCTTTGTTACAGGATGGTATGTTGTTTGTGCAGTGACTAAGTGACATCAAAAATGTCAGAGTGAGTAATTTTGACCACCTTTATTTTCAGATTATTATAGTTGTTCACAAAGATAGATGGGTAGTATCTAGTGTTATTTCTAAGACAAAAATAGCACTGTGTGCATCTGAAGGTATATAACACAAATGTGGCTGCACAAATTGAAGGAATGGATTGTTTTCAATATGTGTTTTTATTTGAAGAAAGATAGCCCTTGTCTGTAGGTCTTATAATGATGTTGCAATTGTTGGCCAATGTTAAGCAGGTATAGAACAAATGATATTGGGTTTCTTCAGATGCATAATATAGGCTGTAGAAAGGATAAATTCTTGCATATAGACGTTGGTAACAAAGAAAATAAGACTTGGATAGTGCATGGTGGTTAAGCCTGAATATGAAATCAAAATACTTAAGCTCTAGTAATGATTTTTGGAAGTGGCATAGAAGTTGTTGATTGTTGATGCTCAACATTGGTTTGAGAATGTCAGTGTGTTGATTAAAGTATAGTAAACTATAGATTTTACAGTATGTGTATTCATGTTTTTCTAAAGAGACATGTTGGTCAATGAGTGATGAAATGTATTTAACTCAAAGAGGGTGGGTTGGTTAGTGGGGGTAACTTCAAGCATACAATGAAGCTCTGAAAATCATTTCATTATGGATATCAGAATATTTATCACTTTCTGAATATGAAAAGTCTGAATATTATGAAGACCAAGTCCATTTTAAATGGGTAGATACTTGAGGCATTTGGCAGATATAGCCACTATTTTTTTATTCCATAGAAACTTATTGCAAAGAGATGATATTTCAGAGGTGAAAACTTCGGAAAATTTGATAATAGGGATGGGGAGATTGAATAGATTCACCTTGGAGCAGAGTGAAAGGTATGCCTAGGAGAGAGATGTGGTGATTCTTGATGCTTTGTCTCTATGCTGGTTCTGAATCTTTTGCCTCATTTCATTAGTACCGAGGTAAAATAGGAATTCTAAGAAGTTGCTTGGTTTACCTGGATATATAGGTGTAGAGAGCATTTAATTGAGCAGAAACCATGGAGCAGTCTTATTTGGATGGAACTTGAGCTTATAATCATTAGTGTATTCTTTAAGAATTTTTTCAAGTACAGGAAGCTGCTTACAAAAACTGAAAAAGACAATGATGTCATCCATGTATGCTGCTGAGTGTGTGATCTTAGAATATCTGGGATTTTCTCTAACAATAGATTGATATAAAACATGAATAATAAATGCCTTATATGGGAACCTTGTGAGATGGCCTGTGTGATGATAAATAGTGGTGAATTTTGGCCATTGAGTGTGACATGAATTTCTTTACTCAGCAACAAATTAGTTAATTCATATAGGAAGATCTTCAGAATTGTTATACTTGTAAATGTACTTACTAAGATATTTACTAGGATGGAGTCAAAGATTTCAATGTTAATCTGGATGACAATGGTTGCATATTGTTATGGTTTTGAACTGTGTTTAATATTGTTTTAAATAAGAGGACAGCTTGAATAATAGAGGACGCTTCCAAGCAAATTGAATGAAAGAGATTAAAAGAAGCAAGTATGGTCCAAGTTTATTTTTGATGACCCATCTCCAGGATTTTAATGCCTACTGGATACATGGATATGGGTCAAAGGTTACTAAGAGTGAATAGAGAAGCACAGGGCTAATAAGATATATGCCCTGGATATAATATTGCTTCTATGTTAATGTAGTTTGTGGGATTATAATAGTATTTGTATATTGAATTGGTTGAGGTCAGAAAACACCCATTTGTGAATTTCATTCATTTTAGGATGACGTGAACTGTATATGGTAGAAAGGTTATTAGCAAAATCAGCAAAGTCAAATGGTGCACTGGTTTCTGGTGGTCAAAAGATGTGATTGGGTGGTTTGAAAATATAAATTGTCTGATGTTTTCACTTGAAATGCTGGTAAATTGGATAAATAATATTGTGGACAGTTCAGGGGATCTGATATGCTTGCAGTATTGTGAAGACTTTTAATGTGGCAGGGTAGTATAGAGTCCAATAAATCTAACTTTGAATCCAAATGTGTTGTTGGGTGAGACAAATATTTACCTTTTTTGTAGTTAGATAGTCCTTCAGGTTTTTCAGGTGCTATTGTAGGCTTTGGCAAGTTTTATATATGTTGGTATGTATCATGTGCAAGTTTTCAGATGGTGATGAGTTTATAGAGTTCATCAGCCAATGCAAGCAACCAGAAGGATGGCAGGAAATTGTGTGTCAGATGATTGATGTTGAATAACAATATATTAATGAAAGTGAGATATATTTGAATTGGATCAACTGTCATATCTTTAAGCTTATGTAACTAATGTAGGTTTCAGACAACAGAACTTCAATTGTATATGTTGGGAGAAGTATTCTAATTGTCTTTTCTAAAAGAATTATAAATGTTTGCATATCATTTAATCAAATATGTGTCTGAGAAGAGTGATTTGAAAATAGAAAGGGGTTAGAATTTATATTAATAAGATGGGGAAGTAAAAACATAGATCTATAAGCATGGCATAACATTTATTATGGAAAGTAATTGCATTGGGTGGTAAAAAACTGTCAGTGCTCATAAGTGGAAGGGTTAGTTGGTGTAGCCATTTAGAGGTGAAGATGTTATAATTCATATTAAAATCCCCCCATTAATATGGTTGGGTAGAGTAGATCCAAGCAGCAAGTTAATTATAAGAATTATGTGTGACATAACAGTGGGGCTAGAGTGGATGTGAAAAATATATAATATATGATAGTGAAACATTGTGATTAAGGCATCTATGCATATGATTTTAAATAAAACAAATAAATTGCCTGGCCAAACAACTAGTCCAGTACTTACTGAAGGTGTTAAGGTGTTCCTTGAGCATGCACAAAGTACTTTTTGCCCAGGTATGTGGTTGGGTAATTTATGAGCCCTTATATATCTTGGCTTCCAGAAGGCCAATTATATAAGGTTATATAAAAGTGATCCATCTATTCAACTGAAGCATCTTGGATACATAAGGAAAAATAAGAAAATGATGGAGTGATAATATTATGAGTAGTTTTAGTCATAGATACTTTAATGCTATCAGATGATATACACTGGTTATTCATTTAGATAGTATTATCCATGTGCGGTAATTGATCATGGGTGCATAGCAGTAGAGTAGAGCTTTTGACCATATAGGTTGTATTTTATGTAGAGTATTTAATGTAGTGTCTGTGCAGTTGGATTAAAAACATCCTATATCAACGGTGATGGACTAGTCATGTAGTAGATCTGCTATTACTAAGTTGGGCTGATTGTTGGCCTTTTCACCTTCTTGAATGCATTATATTTGGGGGCATGTTGTTATCCTTTTAATTTCTTGTGAAGGGGAGTCTATTTCTGGGAGGTATGGAACCAGCTCCTTCATAATTTGAGCAGCAGTCTTGTTGAGAATGATGTTTGTATCATCATTTGTTTTATTGTTGTCAGCAGGTTTTTTACAGAGGGAGTGGCATCATTAGCTGAAGCAGTATTCTTAGTTGATAAATACATAAATAGTTGTTTAAGTTGATAATATGACTATGTTCAGTAGAGTTTGTGTGGTCTTGGTCTGAGCTGTTAGTTTTAAGATCAATGAAAGGAGCACTTTCATTTGGGATATGTGAAGTGGATATTTTTCTGAAGAGGGTGGGTGTGGTTCACACTTGGTAAGATTTGTTCATGTCAATTTCATAATTGTGAGAACATTTAATCCCTAGACCAGCAGTTTACTCAGATTATATGCCTGGTATGATTGGAAATTAATCACAAAGTGACATTACTGGCTGCATAAATTACATTATGGCAATAGTACTATAATATAGAGAAAGAGTGTGACCTCCTGGTCCAAATTTTTTATAGGTATAACATTTGGAGTTGAGGTCTTTGTGAAATTGGAGTTTGAACTCAAACTATTGTTGAAGATAGGAACCAGAATGTCCTTGAGATATATATCCTGGAATGCAATGTCTTTATCAAGTGGTTGCATTATTCTTTGAAAAACTTGAGTGGTGTAAGTGAGATAGATGTTTTTAAGTAGCCCAGAAATGAGATTTTGTCAAATTGGGTAATCTGTAATTACTAAAAAGTTGCCTAGAAGTTTAATCTTATTATGAAACTTGGTTTATTTTATTATCATCAAAAAATGTAATGGCTTCATATATAGGATTTGGGTGATCTGCAATCCATAAGATGGCATCCAACAACTCATGGAGCATGCATGCTTCATATAGAAATTATCTAGGAAAATAATATAGAGAGAAATTGAAGTCTGTGGCTTATATATTGATGGTCTTGGCTACAAATACTCTCTATGAAATGGTATTGGTAAATTTTTTTATAGATAGTTGTTATAGTATCAGAAATCCATACAATAGTGGGACTGCAATCTTGTACTTTCAAAGGCATTAGTTTTTCTGAAGCATGACAAAGGCTTATTCATTAATAAACTTGTAACATACCTATTATTGTCAAATCATAAGTGTTTTTGATATCTAAAGCAACAATTTGGCCAAGTGGTAGCCATTTTGTTTGGTTTTAAACATGTAAAAACTGATTGTCTTGAGGGATTTAGAACAATAATTTGAAATAATTACAATAATAATGAATATACATAAGTATTTCTTTAAATTTTAACCTAGAATAATACATAAGTATTTCTTTAGAAACTTTTAACTGGTATAAAAATTCTCTGGTAATTCAAAGAGTTTGATGAAGTTTTTGGGTTTTCAACCCAGAGAATCTAAAGTGTCAACCTAGAAATTCTAATGTTTTATTATTATTGTTGTTGTTGTTTTTGTTGTTGTAATTCTTCTTCTTCTTCTTCTTCTTCTTCTTCTTCTTCTTCTTCTTCTTCTTCTTCTTCTTCTTCTTCTTCTTCTTCTTCTTCTTCTTCTTCTTCTTCTTCTTCTTCTTCTTCTTCTCTTCTTTCTTCTTCTTCTTCTTCTTCTTCTTCTTCTTCTTCTTCTTCTTCTTCTTCTTCTTCTTCTTCTTCTTCTTCTTCTTCTTCTTCTTCTTCTTCTTCTTCTTCTTCTTCTTCTTCTTCTTCTTCTTCTTCTTCTTCTTCTTCTTCTTCTTCTTCTTCTTCTTCTTCTTCTTCTTCTTCTTCTTCTTCTTCTTCTTCTTCTTCTTCTTCTTCTTCTTCTTCTTCTTCTTCTTCTTCTTCTTCTTCTTCTACTTGTTCTTCTTCTTCTTCTTCTTCTTCTTCTTCTTCTTATTATTATTATTATTATTATTATTATTATTATTATTATTGTTGTTGTTGTTATTATTATTATTATTATTATTATTATTATTATTATTATTATTATTATTATTATTATTATGTTTCAAAGTAAACTTTATCAAATATCAAATCATTATGTCAAATAAGGATTCACTAGGGTTACATATTATTATTATTATTATTGTTGTTGTTGTTGTTGTTGTTATTATTATTATTATTATTATTATTATTATTATTATTATTATTATTATTATTATTATTATTATTATTATTACTATTATGTTTCAAAGTAAACTTTATCAAATATCAAATCATTATGTCAAATAAGGATTCACTAGGGTTACATATATTATATGAAAAAATTCTTTTTGATATTGGTTTAGTTCTTGATTTTGAAAATTACCTTGCTCAACCTGGTGAAAATATTTGTTGTTATTGATGATTGGCTCTCAATTGGATTGTGTTAGCTGATCTTGTTTTTCAATTTTTGGGGGGACTGGGATTTAATTCCAGTCTTGTCATAGTACTGAGTACATATTGAAGAAAGACCATGTTGCCATGAAAATATCTTGGGTCTTGTGGTGCAAGAATACCATCTCTATTTTTGAGTTTTTTAAGTTTGTTATAATAGACATTGGGATGTATTCTTGGATTGTTTCCACATGTGAATGTGCTGAGGGCCCTAGTATGCATATAAGCTGAAGGTGGCTCCACATATTATTGGTATGGCTGTTTTTATGTGCATCTAGTATGTTACCTATTATGGTATCATTTTGTCTATGGTTGTCCTGCATCATTAGTCACACTTTTTCCATGGCTAGGCATTCACTTAGGAAGTGGGTGTGTATTTCATTCTGTCTGTGACATAGCATGCATAGGGAATTAATATTTGTGCAAAATCTCTTGTATCGAATAAAATGTGTTGTTGATAAGATATTCAGGTTAAGCTTGATAATAAAATCAACAAATTCCATTTACCATAATTTGAACTTGGGTAACAGTTGGCTATTGTTTATTCCCAGCACTGTCATTTTTCTGTTGCATGTTTGGTCTGGAAACAATAGATTTTGTATTTGCTAAGTATTTATTTTTGTTTTTTAATGTTATATTGTTTCTTATGGATCCACATATCGCAAGCAGGGTAGAGATGTAAGTTATATGTGGGAAACATTGATCAGTGGTTGTAATTTCTACTACTACCTGTGTCTCTAGAAAATGTCTAAATACTGGTATAAGTACATTTACTGCTTTTTGGGTGTGTAACATTGATATTGCATGTAGTTCAAGACCATTCCATTTGGAATGTGGTTTAGTTCATTTCATTGAGATGGCTATTACTTTTCTTTACCATAGTAGGTTGTTGCATAGTAAGTTAATTGCTGTAATAAATGATTTTGTATAAATTTATTATTGGCAGATAGTAGACGATTTTTGTCATAATAAATTGAGTGTATAATGATAGTTTTGAGTAGATTGAGAAATAGAAGTTGAAGAGTGATTCAGTGATTCTTTCTGTTTCTGTTTTAAAGTTTGCTTTGTATTTTCTTTCTCATTTGATTAATACTCAAGTGGAAAGGGAAACCCAGAAACATACTAGGTTTTCCTTGATATATCTGTGTGTTTACCTATCAATATTGTCTACGAATCTGATTTATTAGAGTTGATTTTTAGCTTGAACTTATGTAATCTTTTATAATTTGCTGAAGTATAGGTAATTGATTCTTTGATTTTAAAAATACTGTGACATCATTCTGATGTGTGGAATTGGAATTCCTTGGATTTTTTTATAATTTGCTCTAGCAGTGGGTTTAAATATAATATAAATAACAGTGAACTGAGTGGAGATTCTTATGGGATTCCTTGGATTTTTTTATAATTTTCTCTAGCAGTGGGTTTAAATATAATATAAATAACAGTGAACTGAGTGGAGATTCTTATGGGATTGATTGGCTGAGGTAGAAAGATGATGAAGATCTGCCATTGAATGTGATGTGAATTTCTCTGTTTAGTAGCAGGTTGGCAATTATATATAAAATTGTGTGAGGTATTTCTGTTTTTGTAAGTTGAATTAACAGTGTTTTGAGTGGCACTAATCAAATGTACTTTCAAAATTTAGTTGCACATCCATTGGGCATATTTTTCTTTTAATTACTAAATTAATGATTATTTTATATATTAGTGTTGTTTGACCTGTTGATGAACCCATTTTTGTATACTGATGTTGTGATAATAGTATTAGTATATATGGTTATTTTTTTTTATTACTTTTTTCAGAATTTTTATTCCCAATGGCTTCATTGAGATTGGCTGTATATTAAAAACTTGGTGCTTGTTTTTTAATGAATGGGACCATTGCTATGGTATATAACCCCTGTTAGCTTTTGTAATAGTTGATTTTCCAATTGGCACAAGGCTGTGTTTGTAAAACAACTGAGATGTGACAATACAACATGTGAGATTCTTGGTGGTTCTGGGTGGCATGTACCTGGAATTGAAGCTAGTATGAGTGCAAAATCTGATATTTCAAAAGGTGTATCTGTTTCTGGCTTTCCAAAAATAATTTCCAGAGTTTAAATTGTTATGTTTTGTTAATTTGTCTTTGAAGAGCTGAAGAGCTGATATACTCATTGTATCATGTTATGTCCAGCTGTGATTTTTCCATCTCATTCTAGTGCCATAGGAACACTCATAATGAATGGATATCCCTAGGCTCATCAATGTATCCATGTTTTCCTGCATGTTGCCATGTTAGACAATTTTTTTTTTTTAAAATTCTCAGATATTACTTTAGTTTATTGCATGTTTTATTATATAACTGTGTCAGCTTTATTATATTTGCTTGATTGTGAGTGATTGAGTTTGACATGACAATTCATTTGTGTATTTCATCTGCTAAAGTGATTAGTATAGACGAGGATTGATTTTTGAGGAAATATGATTGATATTAAATGAAAAAATGTGTATATATGCTATGTATTTAGAAATTGGTTTAAGTTGCATCTGATTGAGCTTATTTATCATGATGTATGTTTCTTTGTAGAGGAACTACGGGGTGTTGTCTGGTATGAGTATCCATATTGTTTTTATGTTGTATTTGAATCTACTTTTATTATGTGTGCCAAATCATCAGAAAAAGAGGGGGTGGAGAGATTTCAATTTAATGTTGCAACATAGGGAGATAGAACATTATATCTATGAGCATGCCATGATAGTTGTTATAAAAAGATACTGAGTTTGGTGGGTGAAAACTTTCACTGCTTATAAGTGGCCTTGCAAGTTGATATATCCATTTTGCAATAAACTTTTGATAGCTCATATTTAAATGCCCTACAAGGATAGTAGAGTAAGGATTGGATGCTAAAAGGGAGATAATGGTTAAAATTATTTTGTTACAATAAGATTGGAGAAATATATCAATGCAGTATTTCAATAGATTAGAGTTTATGAAAATTGTCTTAAATGATGAAAAAGGGCATTCTTGGCTAATAAATATACCTATCCTACTTGATGGTGCTAAAGTGTCCCTTGAGCATGTGCAAAATCTAAGTTTATTCATATGTGTAGCTAGGTTGATTTGTGATCCATTATATATTTTTTGTTTCTAATAAGCCCAATATGCTGAGTTGCATTGTCTTATTTATTTACTAATTTGCTGTATTTTTTGTGGTGTTCAAGCCCCAGTTGTTAAATGCTGCTATTTTTATTTTCACATTGGTTAATGTAGTGGGGGGGGTGCTCAATTTTTCCAAAGTATGTGTTTTGAAAGTTTATTTTGTTTGAAAGGGAGTTAGGTTGTTTGTTGGTTCTGTACATATTAGTTTTATTGTTAAGACTAGATGTGCTTGTATTTTTAATGAATGGTACAATGGCAAGAGGATATAGATGTTTAATGTCATACATCCTTTGAGACAAGTAATTCGCCAGATCATAAAGATATAGAGTGGTTATATGGCTAAGATGATGAGGATGATTATTATTATTAGGTGGCATTAACATGGTGTCATGTGACTATTCATACAATTTCAGCATAATGTAGATTCTCTTATGTACTTTCAAAACTGTTGACTTAATGCAAACAAATTGTACCCTAATAGTAACCTATGCCCAACATTGAAATTAATATTAAAAAAGTAAATATAGAAAAACACAGTACCGAACAAAATAAAACAAGAAAATTACAATAAGAAAAAAATATATTTTCTGAAGACATCACAGGAAAGATTCAAGTCAATATAAATAATCATATAAAACTAGAAAAAATAAATCATTGTATGAAAAAGTTATTTACAGCTATAAATTGTGGGATATGATGTAGTATGAGAGGAAAATTATTGTTTAAAAAATAGTGTTATAATTTTGTGAATGATATGCAAAAATAATTTAGAATTTCAGAGTAAAATAATGTAACAAAATGAAATGAATTTTTAATAAATGATAAATATATATATATATATTAGAGAAATATATTTACCCCATATTTGGAAAGTAAATAGTAGAAAGTCAGATAGATATATTAACACAGAACAGATAGAGAGATAGATGGGTGAATAGAAAGTAGATGAATGGATAGGTGAACACATAGTATATAGAGGGATAGTTAAATAGATGGATGGAAAATGGATGGATGAATAGAAAATGAAAAGGCACAGGGAGACTGTTAAATAAATAGATATATAAATAGATACTCAGATAGGTAAACAATTGGTAGACACACAGACAAATAATAGATAGTAAAATAAAAAGGAAGATAGATAGATTGTTAAATAGATATACACTTGGATGTGTTAATTAGATAGATAGATATATAAACAGAAGACAGATATATAGACTGATAGATAGATAGGTAGACAGAAATATAGATAGATAGACAGAATAAATAAGAAAATAAATAAATATAAATGGATATATATAGATAAACAAATAAACAGGTAAATAGATAAATAAATGGATTGAAAAATAAGATATTAAAATATACATTCATACATATAGATATATAGACAGATAGGTAGATAGGATAGATAGGTAAATAGATAGATAAATAGAGATGAAAATAGATAGGTATATAAATGGTTAAGTCTGTTTTAAGTAGATAGATAGATAGACAGATAGATTAATAGATATATTACTTCTTGATAGATAGATAGATAGATAGATAGATAGATAGATAGATAGATAGATAGATAGATAGATAGATAGATAGATAGATAGATAGATAGATAGATAGATAGATAGATAGATAGATAGATAGATAGATAGATAAACCAACGAATATATAATATTTTGTTGAGCAAATAAATGAATAAATGTGAAAATAGATAGATGAATAAAGAATTAGATACATAGTTGGATAGATTATAAATAGATAGACAAAATTAGATGACTAAATAGTTATATGGGCAATTGTATAGACAATAAGTAGAAGATAGGTTAAAAGATAGATTAATAGATAAATATACAATGTTGATAATTAGATGAATAGAGAGTGTATGATTTAATGAATAAATAGATAGTTAAAAAGGATAGATAAGTATGTGATAGATGAATAAATAAATGAATGGATGGATGATAGAGAGATCAGTAGATTGATATATGTGTAAATGAGTGGATAGGTAGATAAGTTAATAGAAAGAAAGACGAATGAACTAGATGATAGACAGAGATGCAAGCAGATGATAGATAGGTAGGTATGTAGATAAATAGGGAGAAAGAGAGGGAGGAAAGTGAGTAATAAGGCAGATAGATAGATAGGTAAGTAGATAGAATGCCGGTTATTTCTTCAGCATATAATGTTTTTAAGATTAATAGATAAAGTCATAATCAAAAGATTAAAGTATAATCTGTGCATATATATTGTTGTTTATGTATATATTAAATAGTTAACATTATAATCTTATCCCTAACAAAATCATTGTCAAAAAATTTTCCCACTCAATAAACATGCTTGTACTAAAATTTATTGCGGCGTATCTCTATAATTACATATTTTAAAAAGCTGTCTTTTAAAGTGAATGCAAAAAATGATTATTAATTACAAAATATATATATATATCAGGGGGTATACTGGATGTATTTAGTGACGCAATCGCGATATAATTTTAAAATCTATGAGTCAGACAAATGTATTTCTTTATGATGGCTTATACCATCTGATCACATTATTTTAACAACAATATCTCTAATTAAACATCTTTGAAATTCTTTTTTTTTTAAAAAAAAAAAATAGATATGTAGTATTTTATAAAATTAATAATAAATCACAATTAGTAATACTGCAAACGTATTTTTCAAAACATATTAAGAAATATGTAAATAAATAATATGAAAAAAATTCAAACTCTGACATTAAAGTAATATATGAACAAATCTGTAATTTTCGGAATCCTTTAATATAAAATATTATCTTCAATTCCGGTCTTTTCTTTTTTTTTTTTTTTTGCGAAACTTTGAAAGTTATATTTGACTTCAAGTTTTACAAAGAAATCTTCCGGCAATCTACTTTCTCAGATCGTACGAGGCCCTACGTGATTTAGTGCACTAATATAGAGTTGCTGCCTCTGCCGATTAAAGTTTATGAATCAGACTTCATTTGTGTCTGGTGCTCAAACTTCTTACAAGCTCCTAAGCAATAAATCATTCCAGTATTTATTAATTCTATAAAAAGATGCTGGAAGAGCAGTTTGAGTTCAACAGTTCTATTCAGTTGACTGAACTGATTTTTTTTTTTTTACTTTACTCAGATGAGTATAATCCAAGAAGCTTTAGGTATCAAGTTCACCATTCTGCCATTTCCTCACTACATTAAACAGTAAAAGACATAATATTAGATAATTATTTTTTTAATAAATCTAATTTCAATAATTTCTAGATTAATATTAACTTTTATTCAGGATTAGGTGTATGCGCAATATCAATCTAACAGCTCATAACTGATCAATTACTATGAGTTTATATGGAGTCAAAATACTTTCTATCAGACTATGAGCATATATTATGATGTGTGCGCACAACAATAGTAAACTATCATTACTTGACCATTATCACTTTATTGTATTACCCTATTGGACATCTCTCCAACCTGAGTTTTCATTTGTAGGCACATATGCTAGAATCATCGTTGGGAGGGACTTGCTATTCCTTTAACATGATGGGCTCTGTTAATTTCCATTAAAAGGCAACCGTAGGCACTTTCACGATGAGTTTTGATGTTTAGAACTATCTCTCTAACTAATAATATCTTTATTTTGTATTGTAAAGACATTTGTACTAGTTAATTTTCCAAACCTGCTTCACATCAGATTTATTAATTTCCCATGTTTCGGAAAAAAAGTTTGTAAATGGAGCAAAAAAAATATCTCATAGTTAATTGAACTTCATAATTAATCTAATATTAAAATGTATGATGATTAGTGTAACAGATCAAGTTACTATGTATGAAGTAAGATCCAATTTATGAATAGAGTTTAGGAAATGTTACACATGTAAAAGTTGAATTGCAGTAATTTACTACATATAAATATTAAATTATGATGATAAAGACAAGTGGACATGAAAGTTTAGCCAAATAATGGTGAAAACTTAAGGATCATTTGCCTTTTTTATACATCTTTGTTAATAGTTTAAAGTGGGTGTGGAGGTTAAGAGTTTTGTAAAATATCTAATTAATTTAAGCTGTATGCCCACCCACCCCCACTAACTCTTAATCCTTATATTGTATTATCATTATCATTTTCAATCTATATGTGCTTTTGCCTCATAGATATTGCAATTTTTTTTAAAAAATTTTGAAGCATTATTTATAAAAACAACTACATTATCTGCAAAATATAGACGGTTTAAATGGTATCTATTTATTTTTATTCTCTTTATTATGCATTTTAATCCACAAAATATTTTTTTAAAACTGATATAAAAAGCTTTGGAATGATATAATCAGGGTATACATCTTCTTCAATGTTAATCACTTTAGTAATACTATTTGGCGTTTTGATAAATATTTTTCAGAATTTTTAACATTCTAAAAACATGTTTTGATCTTTTATTTATTTATTATTGGAATACTTGTAATATCCAAGTAAAATAATTCTTTCTCCTTTTTATATTTTTCTTAATATGATTTATTGTTCTATAATCACCCAAAAACCCATTTATTCTTTAGTATGGTTTGAATCTATCTTTGTGAATGAATTGTAATTATTTTAATAAAAAACATATCTTTCTTTTAATCATTTGGTACCTCTTTATTAAAACAGTAAAAACTCTATATATATATATTTATTGATCTAATGCTTTAATCACTGAAGAACTGTTTAGAGAATCAAATGTCTTTTCATAATCTACAAATCCAAAGCAAAATGGCAACTTGTATTCGTTGGTCCTTTCTATAACTTCTCTCAATACTTGGATATGATCTACTGTACTAAAACCACTTTTAAATCCAGCTTGTTTTTTTTTGGTTAATTGAAATTCCCCCTTTCTTCATAAATTTAATTTCATACCTCATTTGTTATTTAAAATTCTGGGCAATTCAGAAGACATAATAGATATAGGAAGTACTTGTTCTTTATTACTATATAATTCTTGATATAATTCTTCTACCTATTTCATGATGTCATCACTCTTTCTAGTATTCGTTCCATCTTTTTTTTATTGCAGATATAAGTTTCCTACCAATATCAAAATGTTGTTTCATACTCTTGAGACTTTTATTCTCTTCTATAGCTTTCCTTACTAGTTTACAATTATATTATTATCAACTCTTTTTGCACCATTTTACAAAATTCGAGATATTCAGTCCTTCTTAATGCATCATTTTTATAAATCTTCATATTCCTTCTTTTTTTCATAAATTCTCTAGTCTCAGAAAAAATTTATTGGCCAATTGCTACACTACGTACTTTTGTTTAAATGTTGTAATGCTGCAACATTTATTATAATCTTGCAAAATTAATAAAAAATTTAATAATAAAAAACAGTATAATACTTTTATAATAATAATTAATAGCATTAATATATAAAATATTTTTGCACAAAATGGAAACATAAAAATATAAATTATATATTTGATATATTATGTAATAAAACAAAATTATGATAGCAATTGTCTTACAGCATTATACTCATTTTTTTATATCTTGTTTCCTAGGTGCAGATTTCAAAGCTGAACGTTGATTTTTTAAAAAAAAGATTTTATATACAGAATTACATTAAATTGATTTAAACGTGTCCCATTTAATGAAATTGTCACTAGATCTGAAATATGTTTCACTGCCAGATTTACCCGTTTTATAGTGACAAAATTGTTTGTTGCATTAAATACTCTTCAGCATCAGCACTGCTTATTGCAAGTGATTCCATATTAGTGCTAGCTTTTTTAAAATAGTAGGAAATCCTGCATGCAGTTTTTCTTCTCATACCATCTCTACTAAATCTCTAAAATCATTTACATTAATTTCATATTTTAAAATAAAATTAAATTTTATCTTCCCCTCCCCCTAACCATGAAGATATAACGATTTCCATATCCCATGTTTCCATATAACAAATATTAAAAAATACTCTTCACTTCTCCATCTGCTAATGTTAAATTATTTTTACTTTTATATTAAAATTATTTTGCAGTAATTATCAGTCAGCTTTTAAGGACTGAGCAATAGAAGTTAAAAGTTTTTGAGGTAATTTCTTAAATTTCATATTGCTTGCAAGAGCTATTGCTTCAAATTCTGTAGACTGTAACGTTGATTCAATTTTGCTTTCATATAGACTTTTCAATCATTTATTGATCTAAAATTTTTTTAAAGAGTTGGCTTTTATAATACTTATATGTCTACTTTGTAGAGCTTTAGAAATGTATGAGAATTCTTGAAGAATATCATTAATGCTAAATCTTTTAAAAATTATAAACTTAATAGTCGATTAAATAAACCTGAATATTTACTATTAGATGCAAAATGTCTGCATAATGTTGGATAATTTCTCCAACACTGCAAGAATGATTCTCAAACTGCATGCTTACCATTGAGTTCCTAACATGTGACAAATTTTTAAAATTACTATGTTCAGTTCATCTGCAATTGTATTTAGCTCTCATTGATTTTTTGCAGATTGATAATAGAATATATATAATTTACCTATAAATATTTCAAAGTGATTTATTTTCTTTTATTTAATAATTTAGTGATAATTATACATGATGCCCTAGGCAATGCCAAATCACAATAATTGGAAAAATTTCTAAAAGATTAGTTGTAAAGCCTGATTTATTTTTCAGCATTATACTAATAACATTGGAACAAAATGCAGGAAGATAATCTTTTAAATAATTATCTGAAAATTCATAAGTATGTAAAGTAGTAATTCATGCATTATATATTTTACTTACTGAAGTTTGAGATGTATTTCAGTATGTGATAAGATGTCAGTCATAATTTTTTAAATCTTTCTTTCTTGTTTTATTTTTAGATGGTGAACATGTTAACTTGTGAAATATTAATTGTGTTGCTATGACAACAATAATATTAATATAAAATCGTTTATTATTAATTATATTGTAAAACTATAAATTGTCCTTATTCTTTTCTTGTCAAAAAATCTCTGTCATGTGTCTAGGCCTGATCGCTTTTCAGACCACTGTTTTAACAGCTATTGGCTGTCTGAAAGTAATAGTAAGGCGCATGTGGAAGAATAGCAACCTTCCAGTCATTACTCATTGTAAAAAGGAAAATGAAAACAATAATAAAGTCATTACTTTAATAAAAAAGGAAAATGAATATATAAATAATAAAGCATATAAGAAGAAATTATTATTCTTTTATAATGTTTCATTTTTGTTATCGCATTCACAATAGTAAATAATAAATAATACAAATGAATGTTTAATATTTCAAATATATTTGTCTTTTTTATATGTATGAAATTATATTAAGAAAATATGTATAAATATATATTTCCATTTTAATATATTGAAAATGTGATGTAAACTTTAATTTTCACTAGAATGTAAAATAATGTTAATGTTGTAAAACATGAATTTTTATTGTATATAATAATCCTAAAATTTTATTTTTAGTTGTTGAATACTACAAATTTTGTTAGAGAAACACTAACAAAAATCACTTAATGAGTGAATATAGAGGTTTACTAGGTTAACTGATGTCAATGAAAAAAAATATTATAAATAGGATTGAATAGTTTGAACTTCTGCAATCTCTTGTTTTTGTTTTAAACAGAAGCACATGTAAATTTATTTGCATTTTTTTTTTCATTTACCTTAAAATTATATAACCAACTGAACAAAATGGCAAGATAATAAGAAACATTGCTGTCCATGGATTGAACAGCATTATCAAGAAAATTTTATAGAAAAATGACAATTTATTATAATAAAAAAAAGTCATCAAATGGCTTCATTATGCAACCATTACAATACTTTACCACTTAAAATGGATGTTGCCTACATTTCAAAGACAAAATACAAATCTCAAAAGGTCTATAAAAGTCATTTTCTTGCTTGGGTAATTTTATTAGATCAATTGATCAAATTTTTCTAAGATATGAATCAATTTAATTTCTCATCATGTCATTCTAGGTAAAGCTAACATCTATTCATTCATAGTATTTTGAAAGAATATTTGCACATGAAAGAATATCTCTTCATACCATCATGAATATAAACTCTTATTTATGTGTGTAATGTCATATAAACCAAATAATTATTTGAAATAAGAATTTGTATATATATATAAAATATTAGAATCAACAAAATGTACTTTGAATTAAAAAATTTTCATGAATGTACTGTATCTTTTCTGAAACAAAGGCATACTATTGGTTTGTAGTTTGAAATATAGATATCAGAACTGTGATGTCATCCTGGAAATATAGTATTTAAAGACTCTCATTCAGGTCATTTATTAGTATTTGACATTATTGTATTTATTGATAAATAGCATATAATTTTAATTTAAGTAGTACCAAAATATAAGAGAGTTACATTTTTCTAAGTTTAAACTTATATTTTGTGACATAGTAATTATTATTTTAATATTTAAAATATTTATTTTTTTATTGATTTTAAAATTAACTTCAGAAATATCACTTATATTAGAAGTTAAAAAAAGATTTTATCACAATAATTGTTCACTTTATTTTGCTCTCTTAAATAAGACTATTAACAAAAAATTAGATTCATCTTTGCATATGTCTATTTTTATTATATATACATATATAAAGTATATAAGAAGATTGAATATATTAAACTCTCTTATATTTTGGAAGTAGAAATGTCCTGCAATATATTTGGTATTACATAAACATTATATACTTCATATTTGTTAGTAAATAATTGGAGATTAATAGTTAACCATATATGTAAATACTGAATTAATGTCAATAAATGATTTATTGTACATTCAATTATGTCATAGACATACATATTGATTGTTTACGATCTATTCATCATATATATTTTTATTATATAATTGATATTTATTTATTAATTAATGTTAATTTGATTTAAATCAAATAAACTTCTCTTATTACTGTTAAATTGTGCAAACATATGCATTGATTAATAACATTCGAGTGAAACAAGATAAACATTTATTTGAAATTATTAATCACATAATCCAAAAGTCAAATCTCAGGATTGATAATTGAGTATGGTTATATTATTTTTTGTAATGAATTATATAGTTATTATATCTGATTAGATATAAACTTTATATGACAATTGTAATCAAATATTTGTGTGTTTTATCTAAATTAGTATTGATTGGATAAATACTGAATTGAGTTCATGGTTGATTAATAATATCTTAATCTTATTTAATTATAAAGCTGATAGTATATTTTGTCCTGTTATGAGTTAGAATAATTTTTTTTAATTATATTTAAAAATTTAGTTGATGTGGTTCATAAATCCAATTAACTATTCAATTTTAATATTCTTATAATAAATGCTAATAATTCTTTTTATAAGTTTTGATTGTTATAATATACAGTTTTAATAATTTAGTTACAGGAAATTTAAAATAAATCAATATGATTGGTTTAATTGTACTTATATAAATATCCAATAGAAATTTACTGTTTTTTTTATATACTGGTACTATTGGATATTATAGATTCAAGATTATCTTATGGGTTTATTGATATTACATTATTATTAAGTCTTTTATCTTGTTATAAATAGCATGATTAGTAATAGTAAATTAAGATATGAGTATAGCATGGCTGAGTTAGTGTTAATCACCATTTTATTAAACTAGGATTTAAAATTAATTATTGGGTTGTATATTTATTTAGATAGTATGAATATTGCAAACTTATAAAACATACTAAAGCTGATATTTCAATCATTCATGAATTGTTTTATTTAGGTATGAACATCTTTAAATTTTAAAAAGTTCATATTATTACAAACTATGTTTGATTTGTTGGGTATATTAGAATTTAGTTGTTGAATGATTTAGTATTATTTTCATTTGATTATAAGTGAAATATATCTATATCTTAAGTATATATTGTTGTTTTGAGACAGTGTTATTTGGTTCAATTGTTGTTTTAAGTAAGGTTTGTATTTAGGATATTTAAAGTGATGATTTTGTTGTTTAAACAGCATTTACAATAAGCAGAAAACAAACTCATGATGCTATAATACAGAATATCATTATTTTGTTTTAGTATAATTAATACTCAGATATGTAATTAGATAAAGGATTATTATAAATACTGAATAATTATTTTTTGATTGGTATTTATTTAGATTATTTTATTGTATTCATTCTATTATGAATAATACTATTAATCACAGGACATTATAAAATTAATAATATTTTTATTTGATTTACATTTTATTCAATTACAAATGATGTCTAACTTCAGGCCTCAATTTCATTCTGTTACATAGGGCAACCAACAACTGGGCTATATTTAATGCAGGTTATATTAGTGTTATTATTTCCCATTATATATTTTTGATCTGTTACAAATGCCACTTAAATGATTGGGGCTACAACAGAAGTTAGCACACACAAATTTATTCTATCATAAATGGTGCCACAGTTTGCAGGTATAATTAAACAGGATCACTCTCTCATGGTTTTGTCATATCCAATTTGTTACAAATGGCTTCCAAATCTGTGGTGCTTTAAAAGAGGACTACACCCTCATTTTTATGATATTAAAAATGGCATTCTAACTTTAAGAGTAATAGTAAGGGTTATTTCATCATCATTTTTATATCGGTTATAAAATGCTGTCCAGACCTGTAAGGCAACTCTTTATTCTGATACAATATATATATATATATTCGATAGTAGTACTTTCTAACTCTACAAGATCACAAAAATCCCACATGACTTGGTAAATTCAATTTTTAAGTAAATTATCAAATTGCTTTGTTTAAAAAGAGTTATTGATTCATCTGTTATAATACAAATGTTATAATTGTTTTTTTATTATTTTAGAAAATATTTCTATTTTTTTTTTTTTTGGAAACATGTACCACTCTTTATATTGCTGTCAATCTTGAATGTAATGCTATTCCTAAATCAAGACTGTTTTTAATTTACAATTGTATTAAATGGCTAAAACAGACATTGGACGATTATTTTTTGCCAAATTATAAACAGTGTTAAAATTTTTTAATGTTATTAAAACATCTTTTACATTTAATTTTTCAATACTGATTTGTTACATTCATTAGCAAGTTTTATGATTTTATTATGCGAAATTGATTCATTATGAATACAGTACAGATTTTTTTTTTTTTGCATAAAAAAAGCAGATCTTGTATTTTTTTGATCCACTTGGTTCTACTTTTGTTTCCAACCATTCTTTTGATAGACTGCAATGTTTGTCACCTTCAAGTCCCAAATTTTTATATTTCGAACAAGTAGAACATCATAATTTACTATTTTTAATTAATAGCCAAATATATTGAGTTTTTAAATAATTTGCTGGTTTGCTGTTCTAGCAATCGGACAACATAATTTTTTGTTCATTTTCAACTTGTGATTTTTGTAAAATATGAATATCAATATCATCAGATTATAATAATTCTGACAAATCATCGGTACTTTCATTGATATCTTTTTCCGTGAAAGTGTGTGTACCTGAATCAATTTTGGTTTTTTAAACTTTTCCAAGAAGTGACAACAGATTCGATTGTCTTCTCATGTCTGTTAAAAATAATTAATAATCTATATTTTGAAAATTAAGTAATAAAAATATATTATTGAAAATTAATATTTAAATTGATTCTTATACAAGATGTTCCTTAAATGTTTAATAAATTTTATACATTACTTCATTCAACAACAAATATACGAGATGTTTTCAACAAATTATCTCAAGTTATAGAATATACAATTTTAAAGCGTTAGGAAATGTAACCATAGTAATAATAAAGGCAAATGAATACAGTCTGTATTAACTTTATTTCATTTCCATTCCATACATTCTTATCATTGCAGCTGTTATTATTATGTGATTATTCAGATGGTATAAAACATAGATGAGTTGCTCACCAATACAAGCCAGTGTGCTGAGTTTATTGGCTTTTTATCTTTAAATTTACGTTAAAAAACATCGTTATTTCTTCTCGGTTGTCTGATTGCTCTTAACTGAAATATCAGTTGATTTTTCTTGAAAGAAGAATGAATGTGTGTGTGAATGAATGTTTTTTTTTTTCTAATAGATATTTACAATCATGAGAGACAGAAATAAATCATAACCCTTACGCCCAGGAGTCTTTAAAGTCACCAGCCAAGCAGTGATTGGTGGCTAAAAGTGGAGAGTTCTAAAAATCTGATTGTGATCAGGCTGCCATTTTTACATAACCTTTTATTTAGATACTTACAACTGCAGATCAATCAAGTGAAAAAAGGTTGCAAGAATTAAAAGAACTTTCTAATATAAAATGGGACATTATTGGACTTTGTGAAGTTAGAAGAAAGGGTAAAAAGACATTTGATTTTAAAAGTGGACACATACTATACTACAAAGGTACATTAGAATTACAAGTGGAATAGGGTTCGTGGTAAATAAAAAGTAGAAGAACAACATTGTGAAAATTGATGGTTTATTGGACAAAGTGGCAAAATTAATTATTCAATTTAATAGCAGATATCTAATGCAGATTTATGCCCCAACAAATTTTCATTATGACAAAGAAGTAGAATATTTTTGGATACACAATAGGCTTTTGATCAGACCAAACAATATTTTAAAATTATCATGGGAAACTTTAATGCTAGAATTGATAAACAATTGAAAGATGAAAGTGCTGTTAGTAAATTTAGTTATGGTGATAGAAATGAATGGAGACATAGATTTGTGGAGTTTTCAGAAAAATAAAAACTTTAGATTATAAATTCTTTTTTTGAAAAAAATGTTAACTGGAAATGGACATGGATGTATCCAAATGAAGATACAGCTGAATTGGATTACATTTTGACTAATAAGAAAGCTGTATTTCAAGATTGTAATGTTATTAATAAATTCAACACATGAAGTGACCGTCAATTAGTGAGATGCAAGATGTATATCAATGCAAAATCAGAAAAACAATATTCACAGTTGATATTCTTAATCTTCAGAAACATTCCAATGAATTTAAATTAGAACTTGAAAATCGTTTTCAAATATAACAGAACAAAATCAATAGGAAGACTTATCTACTTATAAAAACTGGAACAAAAATAGCTGGTACAAAATGCAGCAATTGACCAGTAAAATTTCTGAGACAAGACAATTTATAAAGAAAATAAGAAATATGAAACTATATAAAAACGATGCATAAGAAGGATTGAATATCTAGAATTTTATAAAATAGTGCAAAAAGAATTGATAATGATAAAGTATAATTGTGAATTAGTAAGAAAAGTTATGGAAGAGAGTAAAATTCTAAAGAATGTAAAACAACATCTTGGTATTGATAGGAAAATTATTTCTGCAATAAGAAAAAAAGATGGAATTATTGCTAAAAAGAGAGATGATATAATGACATATGTAGAAGAGTTTTATCAAGAATTATATAGCAATAAAGAATGAGAAAAAGTATCTTCTACAACTACTATATCTTTTGAATTGTCCGGGATGGTATGCAATTAATTTTATGAAGAAGGGAAAAGCTCTAGGTAATGATGGAATTATAGTTAATATCTAAAAGAAGCAGATAAAAAAATAGAATTTTTTTGCCAAAGTTATATACCAAATGTCTAAATGAATGTAGCTGCACCAGATGATTGAAGAATGCAGTATTAATATTAATATTTAAAAAAGATGATGAAGATATCAGAAATTACAGATGTATCAGTCTTTTATCAATTCTACATAAAAAATTTTACCAAAATAATTATAACTTGTTTGCAGAGAACTTTGGATTTTAACAAACCAAAAAAAAAAAAAAAAAAAACAAGCTGGATTTAAAAATTATTTTAGTACAGTAGATCATATTCAATTGGTGAAGGAAAATTATAAAAAGGAACAAAGATTATGAGTTGCCATTATGCTTTGTATTTGTATATTATGAAAAGCCATTTGATTTCTATGAGCATTTTTTCAGTGATTACATTAGTGGATCATCAAGGTATCCCAGGATATTAACATATTCTGAAGAATATTTATAAAAATGCAACAGCAACAATTAGATTACATAATAATACTATTAAAACGATTAAATTGTGAAGAATATATGACAAAGTGACTCCATAGTTCCAAAATCTTTTACAGTAGTTTTATAGAAATACTTTATGGATTAAAATGGGAAGCCATGGGAATTTAAGTCATCTAGATGTAATTGTTTTTGCAAGTAATGTGCTACAACTTTAAGAAATGTTGGAAGAGCTAGCAGATGAAAGTAAGAAAGTAAGATTAATGATAAATGTTAAAAAGACTAATGTAACATTCAATGGATTTTCACAAAAGAAAAAATTAAAGATTGATAATGATGAGTTAGAAGAAGTTTAGGACAAATATCTTGGCAGATTATTACCACAGATGGAAACATAATGGATGAAATTAATCATAGAATTAAACTTGGTTGGAGTGCTTTTAACAAAAATAATTTTATATTCAAAGGAAATATGCCTATATATTTGAAAAGGAATGTTTTTAATAAATGTATGTTAACAGTTTTTACTCATGAATTTGAGACTTGGACACTTAGCAAAAGAGCAATACGGAGACTTCAGACCTCTCAAAGAAGTCTGGAGAGATGCATAATAGGAATAACAAGAAGAAATTGAATACAAAATACATGGATGAGAGAACAAATAGATATTACTGACATCATTGAATGAATTAAAAAACTGAAGTGGAGTTGGGCTGAATATAATTTAAAAAAATGATAATAGATAAACAGCTGAATCTTAAACTGTATTCCAAGAGATTGTTAAAATCCTAGAAAGGGACAACATTTTAGATGGATGGATGGATGCAATTTTAAAAATGTGCTGGTGTTATGTGGAGAAGAGAGGCTGGAGATCGAAAAAAATGGATTGAACTTGGAGAGATCTTCAGCTTGCAGTGGATTAATAATAGTTTAAAATGATGTTGACTATGTATATCTCTATTCTTAGTTATTCTTATACTATTTTTTCAAAATAGCCTGAAAAAATATCAATAAATATGATCATGTATGGTGAATTTGAAATGAATTGTAAAATATATTACACATTTTTATTTTTATTTTTTAAACGTGGTTGTATATAGCACTCAGAGACAAAAAATTGTTGTTCACATATCACAAAATATATTTGGGTTTTTTATTTATATTTTTTCTTGTTTGTTTACATTTTTTATCGCATAGTATAGTGTGTGGCTTCAATGTACAGTTTTTCTGATCTTTTGACAAATCATCACCTGTGTGTGAATATATATATATCCTTTTATCATAATTTTAGAAAAAATAGCTTTAATGATAAATACTGGTCAAACGTTGGTGGTCGAGAGGTCATCACAGCTGCTTTACAAGCAGTTGTTCCAGGTTAGCGAGTTCGCTTCCCGGCCAATGCTATAACATATGAGAGAATGATAAATACTGCAGATAAATGTATGTGCATAAATTTTTAATTTATTTCCCAGATCATGCAGTGCCTAGAAAGTGATTATTTTTAATTTTTACTGCAACTGAGTTTGTAGTTGCTCTAATGAATGCTAACCAATTAAAATCAATTTAGCTAAAAAAACAGTGCCATCAAAACATTACTTGATCACCATTTTGTATGCTTACACAAGCTGTTAAACCAGTAGCAAATTCTCCATACAGTACTGCCACCCAGTGCAACCTTAATAATTCATGAATGCAAGAAGATTTGTGCATAACTTATTTAGTGCCTACTCATCCAATATCCTCAGACTAGTTTCTAGCTGGTGGCTTTAATCAATGAGGAGCAACAAACCTTCTTGCATCAATTGATTATTAAGGCTTGCATTTGGTGATACTACTGTATGAAGAGTTTTTCACTATTATTAACAGCTTGTGCAAGCAAAGGAAATGGTGATCATGTGATGTTTTGGTGGTTTTATACCAATCCTGTCCATGAAATAATGATGATTGCCGTTTTTGAAAAACCAAAGACACCAAAATGTATAGATGCTGAACTGGATTCAGATCTATATGACTGTGAAAGAAAATGATCTTGGAGTGAAAACTTTATTTTCATTTTGGACTCACAGCTTTATAGTTAACTAAATAAGTAAAAGGTGACTGCTGGAGAATTGCATTAGATTCTATGTTCTAGAAGCAGTACAGTCAGTTCCAAAACTCTCCCTGATGAAAGCCACTGGCTAAAAAACTAGTCTGGCAATATTGAATGATTAGGCACTAGATAGGGATTTTATGCACAAATATTTTTGTATCCACTAAGGGTTGCTATGAGTGATACTACTGAATGAGAATTTACTATTGTTACTAGAAAATAATGCCTTAAAAAAATAATCTTTTTTTTCCTTTTGAATATCTTGAGCTGACCCATTTCCATAAAGTATACCCTTCATATTAGCAAAATGTTTGTAAGTAATATAGTTGTTATTATTTAGAATTTTAAGTTTTAACTGTAAATAACTTAGGCCAAAAATAGAATTAAAAAGCAATGAAATAACAAGGCAAATTATATTTCAAATACAGTGTGTTCTGGTGAAAAGGTGGCTCTTTTTTTTTTTTTTTCCAATCTGCTTTTGGCGCCATCTCTGAATCAAAACATGTATTATTTTGCAAACCAGATTTTGCTACACACCACAAAATTTTAAGATGTTAGCATGTCTGGATCATCACAAATGTGACATACCTTTATAGAAAGCCCATTCCCTGCTATCACAAGTTTTTGCAAACCATTTAAAATATTCTTGTGACTCATTTACAATTTGAATCATTTAAAATTTTTTAATAGCAGTTTTTCCCAATCATCATCAATAGTACTGGACCTATGACCAGGTCCAGAGAGTAGTCACATCACCAATTAATCACTTTTGCACTCAATTCTTTTCATTACCCAGCTCTTTAATACCACATAGCTCTTCCCATCTCTTATATTGTCCAACAATTTCAATCTTGTCCGTCTTTTCATTTTGTTCCTACTCACCTTTTTCTCCAAAACATATTTTATTATACTATGCTTTTTCCTTAATATATGTCTAATCCAGTTTTCTTTCTATTTCTAATTTCTTCAATCAATCTTTTTTTATTTATTTACTGTTTTCAAAACTTCATTTGTTATTTTATTCATCCAACTGATTTTTTCTATTCTTCCCCATGACCACATCTCAAAGACTTTCAGTCTGTTCCTAATTTTATTATTCATTTCCACATTTCACAACCATACAATAGTAAATTTTATACATAGCATTTAATTTTTTCCTTAAATCTCTCTTGGAAAAATCTACAAAATATTTTCTTCTCTTAATAAATGCCTAATATAATACAAAATTTAATATGTATATATTGTTGTTTATTCTTGGGTTTTCCATAAAGTCATAAAACATACTATCATATTTCATGACAAAATTCATGATTTTGACATAGATAGATAGATAGATAGATAGATAGATAGATAGATAGATAGATAGATAGATAGATAGATAGATAGATAGATAGATAGATAGATAGATAGATAGATAGATAGATAGATAGATAGATAGATAGATAGATAGATAGATAGATAGATAGGTAGATAGATAGATAGGCAGGCAGGCAGATAGATGGACATACAGATAGATAGATAGATAGATAGATAGATAGATAGATAGATAGATAGATAGATAGATAGATAGATAGATAGATAGATAGATAGATAGATAGATAGATAGATAGATAGATAGATAGATAGATAGATAGATAGATAGATAGATAGATAGATAGATACTACTCTGAAATTGTCTCTCCTATAAATCCTTTTTTTAAAATATCTACATATCTTGTCGATTTTTTAAAATTTGTATATTTAATTATTTATATCCCCCCCCCCAATCCACACACCCATGTACGCAATATTGATTTTATTATCCATGTCTTTAATTACACCATAATTTTTCAGTTTATAAAACTTAAAATTACAATAGATGATTAAGATTAAAAAAAGATAAGGAAAATATAATAAATATTAGTCTTTTGAGAGCATTGCTGAGCGAGAATGTGAAACGACATGTTTCGTTCATTTCTTAATTAACTATTATGGATTTTAGTTGACAGTTTTCTCACGCGAAGTCGTTGCTACTCAGAGAATGCGGGTGGGAGATAGTTGAACATTTAATTCATTATTAGAATGTAATAATTTTCATAAAAACATAGAAAACGACTAAATATTGAGAAATTCATGATGAGGAGAAAAATTATGGATGTAATAGCGGATAATAACCAAGAAAAATATTAAAACATATAACAAAAAAAAATGGAATTAAATGAAAAGGTTTTATGAATATATATTAATTGTAAGTAGCTAATACTTGTTATAAGAAACTTTAAAGAAAATATAGTTATTTTACATTATATGCATTGGTTATAAACACTTTTATAAACACTTGTTAAGTGTGTTTTTTAAAAAGAAATAGCTATATCATATACCGGAACTTGCTTCTATTAAATGTATGTATTCAAAGAGCAATCAAAGTTACAAAAAAATACAAGATATATGAAAGAGTTTATTTGAAATGTATAAATATTGGTATAAAGATGAAATAAAAAAATTTTGTGTTGTTTGGATTGAATAAGAGATGATAGAGAAATGTCAAGAAAAAATAAAGGATGAGCAATTGATAGTTATAAAAAACATAAATGAGATGAGAAAAAAAATAGAGCATAGATTGAAAAAGTGAGAGAGAAATATTGAAAGTAAAAGAGACAGTAGTGTTACAAAATATTATAATTAAAAATGCAGAAAAGTATGAGCAAAGAATTAAGTTAGAATAGAAAATACAAATTTATTTATAAAAGAAATTTTTTAGGTAAGAGAGACTAAACTATATTTTGTAGAAGGTTAGAGAAAGAATTCAAAAAATGTGATTTATTTGGAGCTGCTATCAATCATGTGACATAGGTATCAAATTAACAAATTGTAATGAAGATAAAATACCAGTGTTTGACAAAAATGATATATCAATCAAAAAAATTTATAAAGGAATATGATAAAATATGTAAGACAATAAATAGACAAAATAAAGATGACAGTGTTATGTTTAATTAATATCCAATAGGGAATAAAAAAAATTAGTCAAAAATTATCTTCAAACAGTAGAAAATTCGTCATACTGTAGTGCTATCCAGTGTAAGCCTTAGTGATCAATGGATTCAGAAGTTTGTGAATAAAATCCCTATCATGTGCCTATTCACCCAATATCCCCAGACTAGTTTTTAGCTTGTGGATTTCATCCGTAAGAAGCCTTGGATCTGAAAGCATGATATCTAGATCTTAGGATCTAATGTAACCCTCCAGAAGCCACCTTTTACCTATTTAGTTAACTAGAAAGCTGTGAGTCCAAGATAAAAACACAATAATGTTTTCAATTCAACATTTATGACATCTATTGATTACTAAAACTTGAACTGGGTGGCTCTACTAGATGGAAGAAATGGTGTTCATGTGATGAAAAAATATGTTTCTTAAATGAGATTAAAAATATTATGCCAAAAGTATAATACTAAATTTGTTGATATATGAAATTTTTTTATCAAGAAAATGGATTTGTTTTATGAGAGATAGGTTGCATTTGCATAATAATGATGAAAAAATAACTGATAAATAAAATTTTAGTTGTATATGATATTATTCAAATGGAAGTCAATCTCCGATAATGTGCTATTTCTTAAATATTATAAATTTTCATGCACTCGCCCACTGGTAAAAGTACATGGAAATTTATAATATTTAAGAAATAGCGCATTATCGGAGATTGACTTCAATTTGAATAATTTCAAAGTTTTCAGTGCTTTATAATAATAGTTGTATATGATACTGAAACCTATGCAAAATCAAGCTAAAAATGGGAAGAGGGAATAAAAGTCAAAAAAATAATAAGGAAAGAAATACTAAAGGAAAGAGAGAAATCTGAGATTATCAGTATTGAACTATACTGTGGCTAATAAGTATTTACAATCTTAGTAGCTACTCATCATCAAATCATTCAGTTAAAAATAAATCAATTTGTGAATGTCATAGTCACTCAACATCAGTAAAGAATAGCATTCCCCCGAAGGTTTATGATGATGGTATTTTACTTATATTTATACATTGGACTATTTCCATCATCTAACATGAGTATTGAATGGTTTTAGAAAAATTTAACTTTATTTAAATATTCCAAATACATTCAACTGTTAGTAATAGAATATAGGTTAATATATGTGTGCTATTACTAACAGTTGAATGTATTTGGAATATTTAAATAAAATTAAATTTTTTTAAAGACATTCAACACTCATGTTAGATAATGGAAATACTTCAATATATAAATACAATCAGTAAAAATACTCTTTTTTATTTAGCTGATTGCATTGATCACATTAGAAATATGCAGTGGCTACCAGTTTATATTTCTAGTTCATGGTAAAGACTATACTATCATGAGAGAACCATTATTAGATATTTGTGGTAGTTCAATGCCTTACAAGATCAGACTCTCTTACTCATAAATGCACTTTTATCAGTTCAATTCTTTTTTATAGCTTAGGAAAACACTAACAAAGTATGTCTCTTATGTAACTTGAGAATTTTCAGTTTATGTATTTGCAATATACACCAATATAACTTAAGAATAAAAAAAATAAAGAATTCCATTTAATTCAACATTAATAATTTATAAAAAGCACAGCAAGTTTGTAATATAATAAAATAAAAAAATATATAAATTATAAACTCAATATTTTAAATAAATCATCACCTGGATCAATCTAATAATTAACTATTTAAGTTAATGGCCACATCACGGAGTATAGATGTTGCTGCTACTACTTTTAACTCTTTTTCACTCTTGCAGTTCTCTTTTTCAATATTTGACATGTTTTGCATTCATTTGATGATAAAAATTAGAACTAAAGTATATATTGTTTTATAAGTTCAAAAAATTCTGAAGATATTAGAATTCTATATAAAATCTAGAATAAAATGAGCTAACAATGCCACTGATTGTTAGTTTTTTTTTTTGTTTTAGGGCTTTGAGACTTTTTGCAAGATTTTGCAAATTCTCTCTTATTGATTACTATAATGGCAAAAAATTGTATATTTTTCTAGTTTATTTAAATATTGATGATTATATTTGTAAAATATTTGTACTGTAATTATGTAAAAACAAAGATATTTATAATTGCGCCTATATTTTATTTGAATATGTTTTATTTTTAGAAATACAAGTTAAGAAAATCTTAGTAATGGTAAAAACAAAACTACAATCAGTAACTCTCAGATAAACACTGTAGCATGAAACTTATGTGATAGTTTAATAATTATAAATGCAATTTTGAATTTGAAAACAAATTTTCATAACTTTATAATGATTTAACAACAGTTTATTTGACTTTTATAAATAAAGTTCAATTAACAAAGATTTATTTATTTATGTTTTTATTGGTGTTCTAAAGGATATATATATATATATGAAAAGAAAGTTACTGTTAACACTAACTGAAATAATTATAGAAAATATACAAACCATTATACAATTACAAATATCCAGTAACGCCCTCTGTTTAAAGATCTATATCTCAATAATAGCAAACCTTAAAATGATCATTTTAAGGTTTGCTATTATTGAGATATAGATCTTTAAACAAAGGGCGTTACTGGATATTTGTAATTGTATAATGGTTTGTATATTTTATATATATTGTATCTATCAAAATTTGAAATGAATATCAGTATGTGGTGTAAATCAATTGTAAAAGAAAAAAAAATTTGGGTTTGATTTTCATAGTGAATATATTAACCTTGGGAACATTGGAATGTATTGCTATGATAACACTAATATTGAAGAAAGATGTTTATTATTAATTCTAGTATAAAAATATGTAAAATGACTACTCATTTTATATTCTTGTTGCATTATTTACGTATTAAATCATAATCCCAAATTGTTGCAGTATTATTATTTTATGAGGTGAAATTTATATAAGCCTATGTCTGTTTGGTAACATAAGATCAATCCGAGATATAGCAATTGGTGCAGTCTTAATGAATGGAAACAAGCTAAAAAAGAGTAAACTTTCAGAGTAATAAGTATCAAACAATCTTCTCAAGTGCAATCATTAATTGATGAATTTGATATCAGTGTTGCCAGTAATTGGCCTCTTTACATTCAACATGTAGAGAAATATCTTCTCTTAAATAAAGTTAAAGATAAAAAAAACTGAAGTAGCATCACTGTTGTGTTTTGCAGGAAAAGATGCAATAGAGATTGCTAATAGACTATGTGAACCTGATACTTTTGATGATTATCTTTTTGATCAAACAAAAGATCACTTAGTGAATTATTTTAATTCACTTCCTTCTCAACACATTGCCAGACTTCATTTCAGGAATCACCATCAGGGCAGAAATGAAAAAGTAAAGATTATGATATAACTCTCTGTGATCTTGAAAAATGTTGCATACATGGCTCATTTCTAGATGAAGCACTTCTTCAGCAATTTCTGTGGGGGGGGGGGGGGGATGAGCAGTGACAATTTAAGGTAACAGTTGTTAACTGAAAGTGAAATTAAATATGGTGAAACTATAAAATATGGCATAGCCCATGACTTGGTTCTTGAATAATTGAGAGAATTTGTGATAAAAGTCAAAGATAATTTACAAATGAACATTTGTAAGACATATAGGCCACAGAAAAAGGGATTAAGAAATTTAAAAAATAATGATAATAATAGTAAAACTATTTTTATTTGTTTTTGATGAGGAAAAACTGACCATAAAGTTAGCAATTGCTTTCACAAAAATGAACATTGTAAAATCTGTAACAAAAAATAGCACTTTAAAATGACGTGTAAAAAAAGAATAGGTGAACCTGGTAAAGACTGCAACAGCTAAAGGTGTATTTGATAGAAAAGAAAATCAACCACTGTGAATGAATATGATAAAATAGTGGTTCAGTTAAAAGTATGCACAGAAGTGGCATATTTTTGATTTCATGGATGAATGGAGTTCTACAATTACTAATAATAACAATCCACTGACAATCAAGAAAACTGAGTTAAGGGTTTTAGATATTAACAGTAATGCAATTAAAATCAAAGGAGTAGTTAAAGCTCCTGTTAGTAAAATGAATGGTGAAACTTTCCATTTATCTTTGTATATAGCTTATGCTTCAATAAACCCACTTATCAGTCATGAATGGTTCAAAAAATTGGGCATTAAATTTACATTGGTCAAAAAGATTGATATGAGAGGGGAATGAGGAAAAATGTTCCTAAATTGTTTTACAGAGAACATGGAAAAATAAAAACCACCCCTGTGTTGTTAGAGTTACCCATGCCAATAATTTGCGAACTGAGGAAGAGCCAATTTGCTTAGAGAGAAAAAGTGAGAATGAAATTGAGAATTAATTAAAAACAGCATGTTATAACCTACAGAGAGGTCTGATTGTACTACACCATTAGTAATAATTCCTAAACTGAATGGCAAATCTGACAATTGAAATAAGAAAAAACATAAAACATTTCTCGATAAGAATTATTTATTATTAGAGGAGGGAACGCAAAACTCAACTGGAAGTTCATATAAAATCAGAAGAATAATCAGTAGATGAAAAGGATTACTTATAGCTATGTAGAACAAAGATAAAAATTGATGTTTATAAAAACGTAATAAATTATTTTATGATAAAATAGCATAGAGTTTCATTATTAAAAAGTGCAATAAAATGAAAAAGAATTTAGAGAGAGAAATGATAGAGAAAAATATATATTAGAAAGACTATAGTAAAAAGGCAGACAAAAAAGACCTACAGACAGATAGATATGTAGATAAGTAGATAGATAGATATGTGTGTACATCAGAAGATAAATAATAGTTAGATTGGTAAATAAATAGATAGATAGTTGATAAATAGATAGATAGACAGATAGATAGACATACAGACAGAAAGATAGGTAGACAGATAAATAGATAGATGAATAAATAAATAGATATGATGGATGATTAAGTAGATTTGTAGTGGGATAAATGAATATATAGATAGTAGATAGGTAAAGAGATATAAAGAATGGATAGATAGATAGATGGATAAACAGAAAATCAGATTAATAAACAGACACGCAGGAAGATTGGCAGGCAGGCAGGCAGGCAGACAGACAGACAGACAGACAGACAGATAGATAGATAGATAGATAGATAGATAGATAGATAGATAGATAGATAGATAGATAGATAGATAGATAGATAGATAGATAGATAGATAGATAGATGTACGTATACCCAATAGCAATCCTTGGCATGTATTGTTTTTAAGATTAATAGATAGAGAAAGTTAAATTAAAAGATAATATATAATATGAGCATCTGTGTTTGTACTTAAATATATATAATTTATTAAATAATGGCTAATATTATAATCTACCCCCCAAAAATTTGATTATAAATTCATAGTCAAAAGATTTTCCTGCGTCAATCAACAAGTTTTCCAACACAAAACACACGCGAAGAAATAATGTGTACTAAAACTATGACGTTTCTATAGTCCCTTATTTAAATGAACTGTGTTAAAATGAATGTAAATAATTGCTATCAATTTTAACATAAATACTTTAAGCTATTTTGGCGGAAGCACACGTGTTAAAAATAATAAAATAAGGATGAACTTAGTGACGCAATTGCGATAAAATTTTTAGGGTCTATTGTTCAGCTGAAGTATTTATTTACGGTGGCTTATACTATCAAATTACTATTATTTTAACAACAATGTCTCTCATTAAACATCATATACCTGCTGTTTTTTTTTTGTTTTTGCTTAAATAAATGTGCAATATTGTATAAAAATAATAAATCACAATTAGTAATACTGTAAGTTTATTTTTAAATCTACTACCTAGATGCGAATAAATAATACAAAAGATGTTCAAACAAAAAACTTTGACATTAAAGTAACGTAAGAATAAAACTGTCAATTTACAGAATCTACTAATGATAAAATATTATCTCCAGTTCCGGTCATTTCTACTTATATAAACTCCTGGTGAAAACTAAAACTTACTTACATTCGACTTCAAGCTTCATCAAGAAATACTCGTCAGTCTATTTTCTCAGTTCGTCAAGTATTTTTGAAAGTAAAGGTAAGTTAATTTTATTATTATTGACAATTCTACGCCAAATGAGGTCTGTGTATTTGGGGCAGTGGTAGAGCGTACTATTTCTGGAGATCACGGTTCATGAATCATAGCTTCATCATTGCCAGATATTCAAACTTTTTATAAACTTACAGGGTTCCATTATTGGTTTTTCAATTAAATGAAAGGTTCCAATAGTTGGAAGGGTGAGAAGATTGAAGCCTGTCCATTAAAGTCTAAGAACTTGCTATCGTAGTATAAGCTGAGAACGGATTTTATATATGTGTGGGAGATTATGATCTGACTGAACTGATGAGTACTGGTTCTATACGAAATATGTATATTGGGGATCATCTATCTTTTTCACATTATGTGGTCACGTGTGCTGTTTGTTTGAGATGGAGTAGAGAATGGATATAGACTGAAAAATCCGAAGTTGAAATCCCTCTATAAACTTACAAGCAATAAATGATTTGATTATTTATCTATCCTGTATTTACTTGCTTGAAGAGCAGTTTAAATCCAACAATTCTATTCAATTGTCCAAAACTAAGATCTTTTTGTTTTACTTTACTCAGAATGAGAATCACTCAGAAACGTTTAGATCTCGACTTCATCACTATTATTCCATAAAGAACTCAAAGCATTTCAGAAAAGTATTTATATAGACAAATCTAATGTATTAATTGTATATTAAATTTTTTATTCAGAATTGAAAAGTTAGCAATGTCCATCTAAAATGGTGAGGTTTTCTTACTACTTATCACAATGTCAACGATTATGGGATTTGTTTACAATTAGAACTTCATTTCTGTCAGATCATTATATCTATCTATCTGCCTGTCTATCTATCTATCTATCTATCTATCTATCTATCTATCTATCTATCTATCTATCTATCTATCTATCTATCTATCTATCTATCTATCTATCTGTCTATCTATCTATCTTTCCATCTATCTATCTATCTATCTATCTATCTATCTATCTATCTATCTATCTATCTATCTATCTATCTATCTATCTATCTATCTATCTATCTATCTATCTATCTATCTATCTATCTATCTATCTATCTATCTATCTATCTATCTATCTATCTATCTATCTATCTATCTATCTATCTATCTATCTATCTATCTATCTATCTATCTATTAAGTAATCATTAAAACCAGTCAACACTTAGATAATCTCAATATCAATAAAAATCAAGAGCTCGATCTGTTGTAGAGGTAACCTCTTTATAACAAAGATACATGAACACAGGTGATAATTAAGCATTATCATTTTATCACAGTATTCTGTATGATAGTTTTTCTGCACACAGCATTATATGTTAATATCACTGATTTAAAAGATGATATCTAGGCAATAAGGTTCTGTGAACATACAGTAACGCCTAAGCAATATTAGGAATGGCTAGGCACTTTTTTAACATGGTCAATTTATATTAAACTTTAATAATAAGTTCTGATATTTAAAAACTACTTTTGGGTAAGGAAAACTTTATATTATATTTTTAAAAAAGCTTGCTCCTGTTAACTTTCTAAAATTTCAGTAAAGCAGGTTTATTGATTCCAAAAGAAATTGCGATAAGAAAAAAAACATACTTAATTCAAACATAATTAATTCAGTATAAAATGTGTAACAGTTAATTTAACAAATCAAAATTATAATATATGAAGATAAAATACAATTCAAATGTTATCTTTATTGCTATGTTTAAGATATAAATATTTTTCACTATTACGCTAACACTGACTTTAGAGTGTATCTCTTAGAAATAATTTACTAATGAATACCACGCAAACTGATATCTTAAACATTATCGCTTATAAAGAAACTGATTGCTTAAGCATTAGTGCTTAAAATTAGTTACATACAAATCCTCAGTTAATCGGAACCTTGACACTAAGCATCTTATAAATGTAATAATAATTAAGAAAAGCGTTCGTTTGTATTTCTCCTTCAGCCGCAACGTCTGGAGGATTAAATTGGATATAAATAACTATGCAAAGTGATGTGTGCTTTTTTACATAGCTTATTAACCATTATAAATTATATTGCTATATGAGGATTAGAGATGATAGCTCTTAATAGTTACCTACAGCTTGTGTTAACCTATTTATTATACGTATGTTTTAAAAAGAGAGAGAGGGAGAATTTATTATTCTTTCATCCTCTTCTCCCTGTATTTTATTTCAAACTTCATCATTCCAATTACTTCTTTCAAGCAGCAGATTATATACATTATTTTTTTAAATAATTTTTATCATTTATTTGAATTTACTTTGAGTTAGCCTACTTTTATTTACATTTATTTTCTTATTCAACAAATCTAAAAAAATCGAATATTTCCCTGTCATTTATTAATTTATTTATTTTTATCTTTTTTTTAAAAAAAAAAATCTCAGTCCTACTATTACCAAACTGAACTTTGAATCTGTATTAATTCTAGGATAGATTTATATTCTGTTAATTGTTTTTTAAATTTATGCATTGTATTTCAGTGAAAAGGTGATTGCTTCTCTTTTCAAAATGCATGCAATACCATCCTTGAAGCAATTCATGCGTTATGCAGCCCCATAGTTCAATTATTCATTGCAAAAAATAAATGTTTGGGTTATGAGTTATAACATGAAATACGATAGTGTGTTTTATACCTTTAAATAAAATCATAATGGAACAATGCCTCAATATAAATTTTTGTATAAATAGGAAGAAACTGCAGTTGAAGTGTTTCAAATGATTAAAATTGTGTTGGCAGTGAAGCCATAAATCACAAGAATGTTGTCATGTGATTTGCAAGATTTTGTGATTGCATAAAAAGCATTGAAGATGATCCATGAAAGTACAAAATATTTCATGACACAATTCAAGATTCAAAAGTTCTATCATCTTAAAATTTTTATGGTGAATAACTGAACTATGTTGTTATTACATGACTCTTTCAATGATTCACCAATGGAACTGCAGACAATTAGGAGAGATATCCAGTGATTTTTTTCATTGAGACACACAATGCATCTTAAATTAAAACATAATCTAGCTGAAATATGTTCTTACCATTACTAGCTTTTCATGTATAAATTCTCATTTTGTTCTGAGTTAAGTAGGACTATATTATTTTTTTTACAAAAACTTTACAACCTTTGACCTCTCTCATCTCCTGACCCAACCCATAATATCCAACTATTTTAAGACAAACATTCCAGTCATCTATTATTATCATCATATAATACTTTTTACATTTTTATCTGGTGACTTTTTTAAAACTTTTATATATTTTTTTTTACTTTATTATCACTCTAATTCCTAGTTAATATGTACAGATGTTGGATGTGACTTCAGTCTAACCATCAACAATCTATCATTTATTGAAGTTCTACATATACAAGTTTATGCATTCTTTATTTTTCTCTTCATAATACATAAATTTTGATTCAAAAAGTATTAGGACATTTAATCATTTGTTTTTATCTGCCAATAAGTTTGCCACTTTCTCTGGGTTTTTTTTAGACCTAACATTTTGTACATGTCTTTTATAGATTAAATAGCTCATAATAGCTATATTTCCACTAGAAATTTTCTGTTTGTTTTCATCACCCAGCTTTAGTTTCATAATAAAATGTATTGTGTTATTTTAAAAGCATGCGTATACTTTTAATCTATGTACCACTTACAGATTCAAATGCATAACTAAATGCGTACATAAACATATTTATATTCATCTGCTATTCTTGGTGATAATTTTAATATTGCTGAGGAAAATAGCATAAATTAATTTCCAGCTTTAAAGTTTAGTTGTAGAGAGATTTTCAATGATGATGTTTTAGGAAATGTTTCTTTAAGATATATGATTTTAAATCATGAAATTGTATATTTTATATATATAAATAATTTTATAAACTTATTCAACTATTTGCTTTCACATCTTTGAAGAAACTTTTTTTTTATTAAAGTAATGACTTTATTATTGTTGCAAATGTTTTCATGATTTACTGTTCAAAAATAAATAATAATTCAATTTAATTATCTTTTTTATTTATTTATTCAAAGGAGAATAAAAATATAATAGTTCTAAGACATATGCTTTATAATGTTTTAGGTATGATCAAAGATACCAGTATGATCATAGTAATAGGGGTTTATATATGTTTTCAACTTGTGCAATACCTTCCTCAAAATCAAATACCTTCTAAGGATCAGAGACTATCAGAAACAATGTTTTCATGAAAATGTGTAATCTGTCTCCGTTAATTTTACTAATATATATTTTTTTAATTTATCATATGAATCTTGTTTTGTTTAGTTTTTTTTTGTTTTAGGACAGCTAGCTATTAACATACACAGTAAAACAATTTGTACAGATTTCCATTAAGAGATTGATTCATTAGTATTTTTATTAATCTTTTCTACTCTGCCATATTATGCAAAAATTGTGTACTTTATGGTTTGTGTACAAAAACCACTTCATAAATTATTCCTTTTTCAAGGGGAATAGACGTGGTGATCATGGATGTTTCTGAATCTGTCAATAAAATTCCAATAACTTCTAGAGAAATCAAATCCATGTGACTACTGTATTGTCTGGGGAAAAAAAGTGTTTAGAACACATTGAATGAAGTCCAATTTTGATGCTACAATCCATATAAAAATATTCTGGCTAAACATCTAAAAAAAGATTTTGGGTTTAAAATGCATCTTAAGAGGTCTAACTATATCTTGAATTATCAGGTGAAGGTAAAAAAACTAAGTCTAAAGATAAATGTTAAAAATACTAATGTAATATTCAATAAACTTTTCCACAATAAAATAAATATTAATAACAATGAATGAGAAGAAATTAATAATTACAAATATATTGGTTAGATTATTAATAAAGATGGAAATGTAATGGTTGAAATTAAACATAGAATTAAACTTGTATATAATACTTTTTGTAGAAATAACATAATATTAAAAAGATATACATTTATGTGTTTGAAAAGAAAGGTATTTAATAAATATGGTTTACTAATTTTTACTCTTGGGTCAGAGGCTTTTTTAAAAAATTAGAATTTATTAGTCAATTAGATATACAAAAAAATACAATGTATTTCCATGGTTATTAAGCATTTCTCTCTATGGTTTATCTTGTGTTTAAACCTCCAGCAATATGTGATTCAGCTTGTGGCTGAGAGTGTTTGTTCATAATTGAGAGTTCTTGGATTTTTTTAGGGGTGGAATATTCAGGTTTTAGGCAACTGATAAATTGCCCAAGTGTCTTTATTTATTCTCATATGGGCTACTATTCAGTCTCTTATCTTAATTTTCTCTATGATCTTGCAGAATGTAGAGATTAAATGGCAGTTATTATTTTTGAAGATCAATTTTCTAAATTGCTGATCTACCTAGAGTAATATATAAATTAAAATAGCATATTTAACTTCATCCATCATGTTTCAGTACTTTGATAACTTATAAAAACCCAACCCTAATGCATGAGGTGCTTAACTATTGTTAATAGTCAAAATGCAAAAATTAGCGATGATTTGCAAAGTTCTGCACTGCTATTAAAATGACGTTATGGTAGACTCTGTAAAAGATTCGATGTAGAATGTACCAGTGAAAATCAGAGCAACACTTGAAATCAAATGTTTAAATATAGTCCATTAACATTCACTGTTGAGTAAATAATTTATTAATTTATTATATAAAGTCTATGGCTTACAACCCACTCACTAAACCGCAATGTATAATGTTGTTATTGGTAATAAATTGAACAAGATATCCAATTCGAGTAACGATCCCCACAGCGCTCTCCTCCCAACCCAAACCTGCATAGGGACTAGGATTTAGATCCCCAGGGACTCTCCCTGCAACCAGACACTCTTGTTCAGTCAGCAAAGTTGAGTTAAATCTAATTTTTTTCTTCAAAATCGAATTTTCCAATAGACTTCTCCAGAAACTTACTTATTAAATTTAACACTAATTTTGGCGTTGAGCATTTTCAATAGAATGACGTTTTGAGAGACAATTTAAAAGATCCAATACAGGATGTATGTGTGAAAGTTAGAGGAAACACTTGAAAATGATATTCAAATCCAGTCAAAAACCAATCACTATTGGGCAAAGTATTTTTTAAATTAGATAAAATATCTGGTTTATAACACAAGTAATCAAACCGCTATGAATAACGTTATTTTTTCAAATGAAAGAGCTATCCAATTTTTTTTAAAGATCCTCACAGTACACTTCTCCCAGCTCAGTCACCATAAAAGAGCTGGGATTTAGGCCCCCAGGGACCCTCCCAACAATCAGACACTCTCATTCAGTCAGCAAAGTTAAGTTAAATCAAAATACCTCTCCGAAATTTTTTTTTTCATAGAATTCTCTAGAAACTTGAATGGCTGCCATTTACTTCTAACAATATTTTAAAGAAAGTTGTTATCATTCTTAGTTGTTATCAGTTGGTGCCATAATTCTTGTGTGAAAGAAGATCTAAGAGATAACTCATCAATTGAAATCAGTTTAGGAAAATATCATTCCCTAAACTCTAACTAAGGTAATTTCAGGTTTTTCTTCACTATTAATAATTATATAAGATTTAATACACTTGATGTATATAGTGAAATTAAATTCATAAAAAATTACACTAATATTTCTTAAGGCTAAGCGCTTTCAGAGCATTCAACTCCATATTCATAGCCTCCAAATCTAAACAGGGAGACAGTAACAGAATGAATTGGAGTCCTTGGCTCCCTCTAGTGTACTGATTCTGAGACTTGAACATTTAATAGAAGAGCAAGGCAAACATTTTAGATCACTCTGTAAAGTATTGAGAGATGTATGTTGGGAGTATTAAGACGAGATCAAAAATGAAACACATGAAAAAAGTAAACATTATTGACATCACTGAAAGAATTAAGAGACAAGTGGAAGTAGGTTGGACATATTTCAAGAAGAGATATTAGTAGAAGAGAAGTTGAAGTCTTAAAGTGGATTCCAAGTGATTGAAAAAGATCGAGAAACAGACTAATGAAATGAAGAAATTTGCTAGTGTGATGTGGAGAAGGGAGACCTTAGATCAAAAAAACTATATTAAACGTTGAGAAACCACCATCTTGAAGTTGGTTGATAATAATTGAAAATGATGGTAAATCTAATCTATTAAGTGGAATTTATATATTTTCCGTGAGGCAATTTGTATTATGATATCCGATAAAGAATTGTATGAAAGAAAGAGAAGTTTCTACCAAAGAATAAACTTAATCTCAGTAGTATTATTTATGGTATATCTTAAAGTAATGATAACTATCTTATTAACATTCATTAAGATAATTCTTTCTTTCCCTTTATTTCCTTTAGATCCTTGTTCAATTTCATTGTCTGGAACATAGTCATTTCTAAGAGTGATCAAATAAATCATTGAATAACTCAGATCCTAGCAGAACTGGTTTGTTCCTGGTAGATCAGAGACATTACCTAAAGACAATTGACTCACAGATATCAGCTTTGTGAGCATCTATAGAAATATTAATAAACGTTTACAACATTTGTTGCCTGGGAATATAACTAGGAGGATGTTATTGTTAAGCATATAAATCATCAGTTCCAGCATGGAAATAATAATGATTTCAGATATAAAAAAATGCAGTCAATTAGTAGACATTCCTGAGAGGGAGGGTTTCTGAAAGCAGTAAAATCACTGAACTTACTATTATTTATAAAATTTGTAATTATTTACATATTCTAAAAATATATCACTGCAGCTCACATACACATATATTCAAGTATAATTTAAAACTTTGATTTTACTATACATTATCAAACAACATGGATAAAGACATCTGGAATAAGATAAATGATCCCAAGTGTATTTCTGACTAAAGGAGCACTTTCCAGTTGGTTCTAACCATGCTTCATATGTTTTCATCATCATTATTTAGCATTTATCCATAGCAAATAATTATTTCTTACACTCATTCTCTTGACAAACATTATATCTCTAAACAAATAAAAAGTATTATAGTTTGTGTGTGTGTGTATATATATATATATATTGTGATGATCCCACATACTGCTATCACACATGTGTACATTTAATATATAGCATAATATTAAATGTGAGTTTTTATGTAAACGAAGTTATAGAAATTGGATAATAAAGTTAGAATAATAAAATAAATTCATTTTAAGTTAAGTTTTAATTAAAAAATCAAAATGGTAGCTGAGGAATGCAAGTAATTAAAAAAATCAATTATGGTAATTAAAGAAAGTGAAGGGAGGTAAGCAACCAAGATCCTTATCTTTCACCTTACAATGTCAACCTTTTTTAAAATTTAAAATTAGTAAAGTTAAGGAAATAGTAAAATAGAATCATCGAAGTTGATGATTAAGTCTTAAAGGGAAAATAAAATAAAAAGGGGTTAATGATTGTAGAATTAGCAATCATAAATTTCGGTCGCAATTATAAATAAAAATAAATAGATTTATAAAAAAAAAAAGATAAAGATCATCTCTTCAAAATACACATGTGAATGCATGAAATATATGTATAGGTGTGTAAAATAAAGAGTGTGTAAACAAGGAAATTATTTATTAAAAAGAAATGGAAGTAAATAAAATAAATAAATAAATAAATAAATAAAAAAAACAAGAAAAATTTTTTATGTATTTTATGAAAGTAAAATAAATGTGTGAAATGTAATTAATGACATTCCAAAAACAATCAAAAAGATAAGAAAAAGATTCTGGGACAATTAAGTAACACGTTGGGTAAAGAAGGAGCCATGTAAAGTTCTTCTTGAGTCTGCTGAGCTGACAGACAGAGTAGTTCGAGAGCTGTGAACAAAAATGTATCAAGAAGTTGAAACATTGAGAATGCAGGGCTAAGGGGCCACAAACGGATGCCAGTTGATCCATGCTCGCCTTGGGTGTAAAGTCATCTTTCCCATGAAGTAATAGTAGAGATAGCGCCTGCCTGATGGTTCACCTTTCCGGTCATTGAAGCCACAAGAATACGACTTAAATAAGCTGCAAGAAAGAATCCAGCCGGATCCCAAGAATTTCCATCTCTACAAAAGAAGTGGAGTAATTCACATGATGGGTAATAATTCCCTCATCAATATCGTAATAATTCCCTCATCAATATCGAGAAAACCTAGTTAATTAACTTTAAGATAACACGCGTGCACACACTTTCATAAATGGCCACATTAATTAAAAAATGCAATTGCAAAAGTGAATCTGAATGAACCAAATAATTAATATTTTTCTGTATCAAAGAATATGTGAAGAAATGACTATAAGCTATAAAATATCTACTTATAAATATTTAGTATCAAAGAATTATCATTTTAGGTGAAGGGTTAATTAAATTAAATATAATTTGTGTTATTTAAATGATTGCTTGTTTTATGTTGAAGTATTATATTTTAAAATTTATGAATATATTATATTAAACAATATTTATTTATGATTAGCTCTTTATGTCTCGTCTTTCCTTCTTCACCATACTAATTATAATGATATATCTGTAGGGTTATAAAATACTAATTAGACATTTATTCTAGTAAAAGTACATGTGTCGATATAGTACAGTAATATTAAATCTTGCAAAAAAAATTATAAATATTTCAAGCGCTGGATTATTTTAAATAAATCATTCTTATGAATAAATATCCAGCAGCCGAAGAAGCTTCTGATCAGGAAAGATAATACTGAAATGTTCCATTGGTAATCTCAGTATTCGATCAGGAATATAGACTTAGTTAATGAGTCTATATTTGCTTCTTTGCTTGATGTAACAATCGTCTCAATCATAAAGTGTAAAATTAAACATTCACAAACAGTCGAAAAGGTAATTCTGTTACAATATATATATATATATGTGTGTGTATCTGTAACAATACTAAATCACATTAGTTTTAACTCATACCATCTATAGAAATTTTTGAAAATAGCAATGGTGATGATAAACACCAACTAATCTTTACTGGCATGTTTCTGTCTCAACTGGCATCATCAGCTCCTGAAAATCACCTGACATTCCATGAAATATACTAAGCATAGTTTCTCTTTACTGTAATGCCAATTTGATATTAATGTTTGAATGAAAATAAATAATTAATTTACTTTAAGCTTTCTTTTGTTTGACTAGATAAGGCAAAGCTTTTAATCAAACTCATTTTAAAAAATAATAACATTAAATCAATACAAAAGAGACCTTAGTTAAACTTACCTTCAAACTTTAATATCAACTTGAAATTAATGGCAGCATTTAGGTAAATATTGCACTGCTGTTTTTGATGAGGTATCAACTGTTTTCTGTTTCTTGATGATATTGATTATGCCAGAAATGTTTTATTTTAATTAAACATTGCTGCTTAAAAAAATTATAAAAAAAATTGTACAGATAGTTTGTGCTAAAATGTAAATGACTCAACATTGTTTCATTTTTATATAATGGTTACATATATATGTACATAATTACAAGATAATATAGTCATTACTTAAAGATAAAATATATTTGGGTGAATCTACTTTTTTAAAAATCTTTGGCTATTACTACGATCTAGTTATCAGGTATTTAAATTTCTAGAATACCTGATAAGGCAAGACTGCAGCCAAAACATATGTAATGTAAAGAATCGATCATTTTATTTTATGTTACATTAATTCCAAACTTTTTACAAATGATTCAGTATAGTTACCAATATTATACATAAGTATTTTACAGATCAAAAAGATGTTGTCAAGTATAGGCTATGATGAGCTATAGTAGAGTGTAAAATAAGAAAAGAAAAACTAAAAAAAATTCTCATCACATGTATTGTAAAGTAATGTTTAAAAAAATTGAATTAAAGTTGGCTACTTAAAGTTATATATTATCAAAATTAATCAATATTATGGTTGTTATGATAACACCTCTTCCTTCCATGCCAATAATCTAGAGTTATTGTTTAAATCAGGTAAACTTTATAATTTTTATCATTCAACTAGGATTTATTTTTTCAGATATCTATTTCTAGCTAATCAGCCAACTATTTAACATTTATCAATAAACAGGTATTTAGCTATTCTTAGTTATATAATTTCTACTGGAACATCTATCTGTCTGTCTAGTTATTTATTTATCCATCTATCTAACTGTATATCTATTTATTTATTTATCTATTTATCCATTTGATTGTCTACCCATATATCTATTTATATAATTATCTGTCTATTTATCTATTATTTATGTATTCATCTATCTATTTGTCTATATACCTATTCATCTATCCATCTATGTATCTACTTGATTATCTATTTATACATCTATTTAGCTATCTATTTATTTGCCTGAAATAATTTACTTATCAGAATGGCCTATCCATTTATCTAGATATTCATTTATCTGCCAATCTATTTATTGTTTCTGTGTGAGATTATCCAGCTATCTATTTATTCAGTATCCATTTTGCTATCTACTTATCTATCATTATATCTGCCTGGATATTTAGCTATCTATTTGTACCCCTATCTATTAATGTTGAAGATGCCATTGCTGTTTTATTTTATTTCTACTTTCAAGATGGTTAAGTAAGGAATAACAGAAATGAAATTGGTGAGTCTGATGAATAGTCTTTTCCTTCATTGTTATTCTTCAGAAAGGGGAATTGAATCCCTCATATGGGTGTTCAAATATCATATGATCTTTCTAGTAGCAAATTATATGATTAAATTATAAAAGTGTTTTTTACTTGTAAATTTTTTTAAAAATTCACATAATGTTCAGCAGTAATAACTGAGCAAAGCTAACAACTAATGCACATTCTGGTTATCCATTAAATATAGATTACTGGCTTCACACATTGAAACTAAAATTTTAATTTTTAGCATTACCCAAGCTACAAACAAAAGGCATCAACTTCATAAAATATTGGCAACTTTTATCAAAAAAACATTGAGAAAATAGTTTATATTATCAGCCTTCTGCAAAGAGAAGACAAAACAGAAGAGAATTGATGAAGAAAGCATTATATCCATATAGCATAGTGTTTGATGATAATGATAATTTCATATATTAATAACAATTTAATGTCACATGATCACTATTTTTATGCCTGCTCATGACTGTTATTAAAACAGGCAAAAGTCTCAATACAGCAGTGTCTCTCAGTGCCAGTCAGAGCTACAAGCTAGAAACTAATCCAGGGATATTGGATGAGTAGGCACTAGATAGGGATTTATGCACAAGCTTTCTGGTATCCATTGATTATCATGTGATATTTAGTGGCTTAATACCAATCCTGCCTAATAGGATAGTGATGGCTCTGGATATTAAAGAACCAAAGACACCAAAATGTATGGGTACTGAACTGAGTTCAGACCTATATAACTATATAAGCTAATGAGATTGAATTGAAAATATTATTGTTTTTAATTTAGACTCGTAGTTTTGTAGTTAAGTGGAAGTAAAAGGTGACTGCTGAAGGGTTGCATACGATCCTAAGATCTAGGTGCAGTGCTCTCAGATACAATGCTCCTCACTGATGAAAGCCACAAACTAGAAACTAGTTGTATTTTTATATTGGACTATTTCCATCATCTAATATGTGTATTAAATGTCTTTAAAATATTTAACTTTATTTAAATATTCCAAATACCTTCAACTGTTAGTAATATCACATCAAACAGGTTAGTATATGCACAATGTTTTGAGAGGTATTATTCTCTTCTCTTCTTCATGTGTTGCTGGCCTGAACAGTGACAGTACTAGAGTGGAATGTGAACCTGGATCCTTAGATTCTTGAGTATTGAATTTTAAGGTAATGCTCTAACCAACTGAGTCATCCTGCCAAAGGCAACAGTCTGTAGTAATTTCATATACTTATGTATGAGGTTCCTCCTGATTTTGCCACTTTTTCCTAAGAGCAAAGTTGATTAGTGTTTTCCATACATTATGCATAATCACACTAGGTTGGCTTATGGCATTTTTTGCCATTGTCATGTAAGCAGCTTCTTTAAATTTTCTTTTTTATATCTTTTTTTCTCTATCCAATATTTTTGTATTTTCCCAATTGAACATATGTTCATTGGCACATACATGGTCTGCTACCTTAGACACATCTGAATTCTCTCTTCTAATCATCAGTTTGTGTATTTACAAGTGCTTTTCAATGAATGACTGGTCTCACCAGTATATGTTATTCACATTTACATGGTATTTCATAGATGCAGTTTTTTTCTTTTCAGCATTTCAAGTTTAGGCTTTGTAGGTATTAGAATTCTTCATAGGGTGGTATAGCTTTGGAAAGCTGTTCTGATGATATACTGATTGCAGATTTTCCTTAATTTATCTACTATTTTTGGAAGGTATGGGTACACTACAGTACCAATAATTGTCTTTTGTCTTGATGATTCTTTTTGTTGTCTATTTAACATTTTCTTAATAACAGCTGATGGATAACCATTTTTCATAAAAATTTGTTCTATATAGATCTTTTCTTTTCCAAATTGCTGGTTTCTGAACAAACTTCTTTTGCTCTGTTCCATAGTGATAGTATAACTTCATGTTTTGTGTTTCTGGTATGATTGGATGTATAGGGGAGGATAATACCTCTCGAAACATTGTGCATATACTAACCTGTTTGATGTGATATTACTAACAGTTGAATGTATTTAAAATATTTAGTTAATTTTTTTTTTAAAACATTTAATACACTTATTAGATGATGGAAATAATCCAATATAAAAATACAACTAAAAGACCATCATCACAAACCTTCAGGAAAACTAGAAACTAGTTTGGGGATATTGGATGAGTAGACACTAGATAGGGATTTTATGCACTAGCCTGCATCCATTGATTGCTCTAGCTTACCCTGAATGGCACTACTGTAGGGAGAGTTTTGCTTGTTTTAATAACAATTAAATGGTTTGTTGTTTAATATATTATATGAAGTTTGAGCATTGGAAATGACAGAATTAAGTTACCATTTATGGGTTTTTAATTCCTAAGTCTGAAATTCTACTACTACACTAAAACAAGTGTTTTATACATTCACTGATTTTTTTTATATTAAAAACAATATATATTTATTAAAAACCAAAGTAATCATTTCTAAATATATTTATTACTTATAACAGATATTGTTTTAAATGACTAGTAGATAGCATTAATGTAACATCTATTATTGATAATGTAGATACATATTATAATTTTTATTTTCTTTTACTATAGATTCCTCTGCAAATCATCACTATGGGTTTGATTGTTTATTGTCTGATGTGTGCTTTGTTTATCACCTTGATAGATGCTGCTCCTAACAATGGGGTGAATTTACAAAATCTAAAATCTGATAATGGTTTGTGTAGATACATTTGTGATGAGAATCCGCTTAATGTTTTATCTACCAATTCATTGCCTGCATTAAATTCTATTCCATTTTCAAATCTACCTGGAGCAGAATCTCTAAATCCTGTACTTGGAGCAGATGTTTCAAATTTACATGATACACAGGGTCTTCACCCTCTAAGACAATGGCCACCTGTTAATGTAAATCAAGGTTGATTCCAAGGAAGAACTTTTACATTTTGGAACAGAGTGGTCATTGAATCACCATTCTTACTTAATAATTGTAGCTTTTTAAAGTGTAAATTTATTTAAAATATTAACTTTAGTCAATAAAATAATCAGCATTAATTGTTTGCAAAATCTTTATTTTTTTACTTGATAATTGTAATATTAGCCATAATCTTACAGAGTAATATTCAGACATAATAATAGAGGGGCAGCTAATTTTACATATATGCATGTGTGCACACAACCACACACACACACACACACATATATATATATATATATACACTATAAGAGAATATAGACAATTGGCAATGTCTACAGTAATAAATCTTAATAATTTTTGCTTTTTGCTGAGACAGTTTGTATCAAAGAATGCAAAATGTTTGAATGTCTGTGTAAGAAAATTTTCTTTATGATATAGAATCAAGTGAGTACACTTTTAGTGAATTTCACCAAAATCATAGCTCTCACAGATAAATAATATCTGCTCCTCCATATATTTATCTATGAGAGCTATGATTTTAGTGAAATTCACCAAAAGTGCACTCAACTGATTCTATATTTTAAAGAAAAAATAAAACCTTTTCATTTTACAGATGTTCAGACATTTTGCATATTCTGAATTACACATATAAATGAAAGTTATATATATATATATATATATATATATATATATATATATATATATATATATATATATATATATATATATATATATATATATAAATTATTAATCAATGTCTGTATTCCAATTATAATAAAATATATATAATTATTCAAAACAATACAATAATTAATACAGTAAAACAATATTTTAAAAACAAATATATACCACAATTTAATACAAGTACTTTCAACTATCTATGTAGTTGAAATCTATGTAGATAGATAGTTGAAAGTACTTCTATTAAATTGTGGTATATATTTGTTTTTAAAATATTGTTTTACTGTATTAATTATTGTATTGTTTTGAATAATTATATATATATTGTAACCGTTCGATTGTTGTCCCAACTACATAATATCACCAAAACATAAGTGCGCTAATAATTGTAACCTCGATCACCGATCAATTCCCGCTGCACATTGTCAGCTATTAAGAACTGTAACCAAAAGCATATCATGCTATCTATATTATGCACCAAAGACCACAACCAACATCTGGAGCAACTTACCACAGACCAAACCAATGATATAACATAAACTTTTTATGATTTAATTTGATCGCAGCCAGGGTGTACCGCGAAGACCTATCATAGTAATATGATAAAATACATTAAACAAATTATAAGTATGTAATGTTATTATCTTTCAAACCTTAATTTGCGATTTTCATTGTATGAGACCCGATGGCCGACCATGTACAAGATGGCATAATTTGTGGAACTACATAAGATTATGAAATTTTAAACCATCTATATGATTTTTAATACAAATGCTAGTCCAGGTAAAGCTTTGCAATAAATAAACATAAATACTTGGGTTCTTTTTTTTTTTTATAGTTTACTATATCACTGAGACTCTTATTATACTGACAAATGACAATTTAAAAACGTTAAGTAAATATATTCAATCATGTCATTATCTGGTAAATCTGTTTACAGGTTTAATAATCAATTTATATTGTATACTAGAATCAACTACGCAAGGCTAAAATGATGGAAAAGGTAAATGGGATTTTATTGTACCTTACACATCATAAACTACCAAAGACGAAAAGCTTCCAAATGTTTTCTCAAAATATCACTAAATTCTTATATCATGTTGATGATAGTATGTACTTCAATGTATGCTTTATCCAAGGCTTATGATTTCTGATTTTACGAATGACAAATAGCAACGGCACAGTAAGTTTAATTATAAATCAACGTTTATTTACAAATTTATGAATAATAAGTAATTAATTCTAATGTTATAATTAAAGACATAAATAAACAAATAAAATAAATAAATTATAATTCCATCGACTTTCTTCAATAACATATCATAGGTACGGTTTTTAAAAACCTAATCATACCTTATATTTCAATTTGATATAATGAATGTATTGAGGAAATTATACTAAATTCAACATCAACTCATGAAATATTTAATGTCATTTCCAGATTCAATAAATCTATACCGTAAACTTACAGGCAGGCTATAAACTCCACACTATCAACAACAAAATCAAACAGTTTCATACAAAAATCACCCTTAATAAAAACAACATTAAACTTCCATATATCACCCTTCCCCACATATCCAAAATCTCCCACCAACTAATCAAGATTTTAGACAATAAATTTAAAATCAGCTTTCATACACCCCCTTGTACTAATCGTCTCATCAATAACTCCAAGGACAAAATAGAACCTTCTCAGACCCCCCATGTCGTTTACAGCATAACTTGCCCACAACCCGGTTGCCGCACCATTTATTTTGGAGAAACCAAGGCAGGCACAATCACCCGGACAGCACAACACAGATACACATACAATAGAGCTATGAAAAACAACGATAACTCATCAACATTTTTGGAACATTCCAAGAAGACTGGACATTTATTTGAACCTTCCCACCCTAAAATAGTCTGTATCGAGAAAAACGACATTAAGCGGAAGATCAGAGAAGCGTACTACATCAATAGCAATAACAACTCTATCAATAGACGTGACACCTGCTTCGACATCTCTAAACGCTGGACTATTTAGCCCATTTGCATATGCTTTGCATACCACTTCTCCCGCTCCATTTTTTACATTTCGCAGCTCACAGCATCGCTATGAATATGAGGTAAAGGACCTCGAAAGCGCTTAGCGTATATTAATTCCTGTATATTATTATAGCTTCACATTCAAGCATGACATACGCTTAATTGGTTTATAAATTAAATTATCGAATGAGAAGATTTAAAATTATATAATTTACAATAATATAATAAATAATATTATATCTGTAGGATTTAACTATAATGCAATCATTAAATAAAGTGAAAATTTAAATTTACATTCAGGTAAATAATAATCAACCAACAGTTAATTATTATGAGGTAACTTGAATAGAATGTCCTGCTACAATTTAATAATCTAACTTATAAATTATACTTACAAATGGAAGAAGATGATTTAGCAGAATAACTAAAATACTTTGCCCAACTTATATCTATGAAGTAAAACCATATTCCTGTGGATGCATTCATCTACGCATAGGAATTAAATAACACTAAACGCTTTGTGGATTTATACACCATCATAAAGTAATAAGTATAATTACACAATTCCGCAGATTAATCACCAGCACAGGAATGAGTGTAAAATACAAAAAATGGCAAATAAAGTAATCTGCGGATTAACCACCGGCACAGATTAATGCCCTTTAACATTATAAAACAATATTACTATTTACTTCACATTAAAGTGCAAAATCATCTTCCTCAGTTATTCTGACCATTCAGAAAACACTAACATTTTAGCAAATGTGGGTTCTTGCATAATAAAATGTTACGTTAATCAGGACAACTAATGTACTAACTTATCTTGCTTAAGATAAAATATATGTAATATAATATAAGTAATATTAGTATAGGAATAGAAATCTGGAAAGACTCACAAAATACTTCATAAAAATTGATACATCTCATAAATTCATTTAATACTTTTCAAGCTTTTTCGCAAGCGCTATTCTCTTGAATAAGTATTTTATTCAACCCCTATTAATTTAAACTTAATAAAATATAACTTATGAACTTCACATGCAAGTTCATCTAATGATAAAATTAAAGTAATGCATTATTCATCAAATACATAAAATCTAACAGGTGTGTGTGTGATATAAATCAAATGTATAGCATATTATAGTTCAATACATGAATTCTAGCAGGTGTGTGTATCACAAATTAAATTGTATATCATTTTATAACTACAAATATGATCCGTGAAATCCATGTACGATGTGTCGAACAATAAATATACGAAGTAATAGCTACAATTATAGTTGAATTCCATACATGTAATTTTATCCATTTGTATTAGTTATTATAAGCACTATTAGATTAACGATTTTACGTGGCTCCATAAACATGAAACAATTCCAAAACATGACACGCAGAGTTTAAATAAAAATGTTTTTTCATAAGTTATTAATTTCTACATTTCTCTATTAAAACTGTTCCAAGTTTATCACATCCATGCTAATATTTATTTATCCACGCTTAAATCTAGGAATACTAATTATAGCAATTAATTTAATCATTCCAAATTGACGATAAAATTAGAAAATAGCTTTGATTAATTATTTGAAGACCTTTTTTATTATCCAAATGGTAAACAAATTAACTAGCAAATATATTACTGGCATTGCAAAGTTAAATATCAATCAATACTATATTTTTTATTAAAATTATAAACGGAAATATTAAACTATGTTAATAACTTTAACATTTTACTTTAATTTAAACTTCTTTTTTTTTAAAAAGCAAATTTTCATATTTATTAAACTTTTGTAATTAAAATACTTATTTAATTTTTCCAAATTGTAGAATAATAAATATTTTAAAACATACCAAAATCATGCAATTAATTCTGCTTTTAAACTGGAAAGCTCCGACATATTTCAAATGTAATATTGGAAAAGTATTACTGGCGATTTGATCCACCTGGCTAGCCGACTTGAACAGACTTTTAAATTTAGCAATTCATCTTATTATTAAATACCACTATGTTATTTTTACGTTTATAGAAAACTTTGTGGTAATCCGTTTACTTGTTAACTATTTTAAAATAAGCTTATCATATTTACACCATTTGCCTTTTACCATTTTCTTTTCTTTCTCCTCCCAAAAGCAAACTATCAGACAATCTTTTTTAAATTCGCGCTCCTTTCTTTTTTACATTGAAACACATACGTAATTACTGTATTTATTTTTAATAATTAAATTTAGTTGAACGAATGGTTTTTTTTTTAATTCAATGGAAATAATTTTTAAGACCATTTTAAACAAATAAAAATTATTATTATTTTTAATAATATTTTACCAAATTTAATGTGTTGTCAAAATTTTTAAAAAGTTAAACATTTTGATATGAATTAGTATATGGAAAGAAGCAATTTAAATTTATTAAAATAATATAGACAACAAGTAAGGCAAAATATTACCCATTCTTTCTAATAAATTATTTTGAATATAAGAGAGTAATCTGTTCAAAGTGCAAATCAAGCCAATCAAATCACCAAAAGAAGACAGAGAAATTTTTATACCAGTTACATCAATTATTATATTTTATACTAAAATATATGGTTACAATATATATATATAGTTAATAAATAAAATGGTATTTTGAAATTGTTTAGTTTAACTTGTTCCAAATCATGTTAAAACAAATCTTATTGATTTTGGTAGAAAAGAAAATGGTTATTTCAAATAATGTAAAAAGAATTATGAATTAAAAACATTTTATTTGATTATGAATACAATAAAAAATGTCAGCAAATGATTTTCTTTTTGTAATATGTAAACAAAAGAAAGCAAACTACTCCTTTTTTTGGTAATAAATACTAGAGAATATATTTCTCTGAGATCTAAGATTGTTTGTCATTATGATAGATGCTTTAGATTACAAAAAAGATCATCTACATTGTAGTATATGTGGTATATGATGGGGAAGACAGAAAAAAATAGTATTCAACAGTCAGCTTCATTCCAATAAGGATTAACAGAATTCTATACTGCAAAATATATGGTAAAGCAATGGAAGTGTGGTCATGGAAAAAGACTCTGCCTTGTTGATAATTGGAGTTTCAAGCTTATAAGAGAAGCTATAAACATGAGAGACTAGGCAAAAATATAAAACAAGTATCATTTCAATTAAAAACCTTAAGCATACCAACCAGTCCTACAAATGAAACCTATGCAAAATTATAGTATCAATTCTTATAATCTGCTAGAAAATAAAAAAACTGTCCTACACAGCTAAATTGCCAAAAACATACATGTATTTGATATGGAATACATTAATACAAAGCTACTATACTTGCCTAAAGTGTTAAGAGAAGAAAAATATATTTCTGGAAAAAATCTATGATCAGACCAAGGTAATTACAGAGAAGAAAACACATTTAAAACTCAGGAGGGAGAATGCTAAAGATGGTGAAAGGTAAGATATTCAAATATTAAAAAAAATAGCACTTACGGATAATTCAACCGATGACGTATTTGACTTACTGATTTCCCTTCCGGTAGACATCGACGTTTTTTGCACGACAACGTTGTCATGGCAACAAAGTGACTGGCATGATTAATCCATCAGAGAGTCAATTTTTTTCACCCATGAGATTTAAAATTCGGAGAGAGTTTTGGGAAATTTTTTGATTTTTTTGTCTATTGTGATTTTGCTATCCACGGCATCATAGTTACTTTTTTGAGCTGTTAATTCGGGTAAAGTGTTTTATTTTTCTGTTTATTTTAAATTTACAAAAAAATTTTTGTTAATATTTCTACAATTCTCAAACTTACATTGAATTACGTTTAATGTGTAAATAATTTATTCCGGTAAAGTGTTTTTTATTTATCTGTTTATTTTAAATTTACAAAAATTTTTTGGTAATATTTCTACAATTCTGAAACTTACATTGAATTACATTTAATGTGTAAATAATTTATTCTCCAGTAAAGTGTTTTTTATTTATCTGTTTATTTTAAATTTACAAAAATTTTTTGTTAATATTTCTACAATTCTGAAACTTACATTGAATTACGTTTAATGTGTAAATAATTTTCAATAATCTTTTAAAACAAATTTGGAATATACATTACCAAATGCATGTGATAACACAGTTTCTCCAAAAATGCCATTAATGCCAGATTCACATTAATTCGGGTAAAGTGTTTTATTTGTTTATTTTAAATTTACAAAAACTTTTTGTTAGTATTTCTACATTACATTTTTAATGTGTAAATAATTTGCAATAATTTTTTAAAACAATTTTGCAATATACAGTACATTTTTAAAATTATCAAATGCATGTAAAAGTGCGGCATTTTCTCGACGCCATTAATACCAGATTTGCATTAAATCGCGTCTTTTTTATTTAGCTGTTTATTTAAAATTTACAAATTTTTTTTATTAATATTTCTACAATTCTCAAACTTACATTTAATTACATTTTAATTTAATTTTTAATTTCTGAATTATATCATACAGAAAATTATTTTTCGTAAATTCATCGGCAATTTTTAATTTAATTTTTAATTTCTGAATTATATCATACAGAAAATTATAAAAATTACAGCTATGAGAGTAATACAAGGTATAGTTGTATGCTGAGCCTTCGGCTCATCAGAAACAGCGGAGGCCACCCCACCAACTCCAGTGCTACATGCTGTTTTTAATAATTGAGCATAATATAGGATGGTTTTATAAATTATAATATAGTTTTTTCTAAATTATTTTGATGCATGCATGTACATTTTTTTTTTTTAGTATTTGCCTGACCTGTGTCAGTTTTTTTTTAAATTTTTGAATAGTTTTTATCACGTGACCTGGATAATTCAACTGATGACATATTACCCTGAAGGCATATCAGTCTAATCTTGCAATTTTTAACATACCGTGTTCATGTGATATGCAGACACATTTTAGCGATTACATGTGTCCGCAGATCACTTGGAGACGTTATCTTAAAAATCACAACATCAGACTGATATGCCTTCAGGGTAATACATCATCTGTTGAATTATCTGTAACAACCAAAAAAATAAGTTAATCTTTTTTCTAATATTAAAAAGGTATTAAATTTCAGAAGGTTAAAATAAATTCAATATTGAGTAAGAGTATACTGTATTTTATCTGTGAATTATGATCATAAAGTTAAATTGAAAGTAATTTAAAGAATTAGTTATCCTTCATCATCCTATATATATATATATATATATATATATATATATATATATTGTACTGATATCTTATCAGTACATATAATAATTTTTGTCTAAAAGTTATTAAAATAAAATTATCATAAATAATGCAAAGGTTTCAGTTTGAGAGATTGTTGTTGTAAAAATTTAAAGAGTTTTTATTATTATTAGTTTAAAACAAAATCCAGTTCATTAAAAAAAATATAAAAGAGTTTAAAAAGTTATTAATTAGAAGGGGATAGAAAAAATATCTTAGACAATCTAAAAGTAGTTGATTTTCAAATAATTAAAAATATCTCTCCATTTAAATTATTAAAGAAAAAGGAAATCTTAAAAACTAAAACTTGATTTTAAAATATATATGTGCGTAAATGACGAGTGAATTTTAAACATAGCAAAATTTGAGCTTGTTAATAAAATAAATATGTACATGCTAAATAATAAATGAAAGTTAAAAAAATATTGTATAATCATAAGAGATGTAAACAACAAATTTGCAATGGCTACTAAGTAAATAAAATCCACAAAACAATAAATTTGCAATGGCTACCAAATGAAAACATGTAATCAAAAGCTTATCTAAGGAATGCATTCAAAAACAGTGGAGGAGTTTCAACAACAAATATAGCTGGTGGACACCAAAATGACATCCTGTCATCATATAAATAGTCTGGATTATCTTCAATCAGCAGTTGAGACCACAATCAGATCAGTGCAGAGTTGAGATCACAATCAGATAAATGCAGTTCAGTCAATCAATCAGTCAGTCTATTATGTATCCAGAATCAATCATGCATTGTTAATCATTGTCAGGAACATATGACTTTGCTCCAGCCTGAGTCTGATAAAACAGCCAACCTGCCTGGGAAAAATTAATGCCTGCCTAACAAATGCAAATTCACCTTCAATAACTGTCTTAAAGAATAGTGCCATGGAATACTAAGCATTAAAATTCCAGAAAACCATGAATCCAACTGGTTGGAAAGATTTTCAATTGAAGCAACAACCAACAAGAAGTCAACGTTCAAATCCTAGGTAATAAATGACATTTTCTTATTTCCATTTCTAATTAAAGTAGCCATTTCAATAATTTGAAGCCTCCCAGAGTCAGTTGATAAATGAACTCTATAGCATGCATAAAGAACTATTGATGTGCATGTTTGTGAATTGTCGTATATGTTAATATTTTATGATCTTATATCAATTACATGTATCTATTTAAATGCCTTGTATTATTTAATATCCTTTGTTATATTATATTGCTATTATATATGTGTGAGCCTGAAGTTATGATAAGTCCTTGTTTCATTTAAATAAGTTTCATATACATAATTAAAATTAGAAGAATAAATGTTAGTTAAATAAATTATCTTCAAAATTTAATATTTGTCGCTCAATTCTTTACCATTAATTAAAGCAATAATTTGTTATTGTATTACTTTTGATTGAGCTAGTCATGGGATATTTCGAGCACTGGGTTATGTGCATACTGTACAAACACATTAGTTCTTGTAACTAGCTGGTGCCTGAGGTTTACCTTAAAACAAATACAGTGCTTGGATAGTAGGGGTTTGAATTTAGCAGTCGAGGTGAACCACGGTTTGGAAATGTGATTGGGTTACACATTGCATAGCTTGGTCTGACTGTGGGTATTGTTGCTAGCTCTGCTATTGATGGTATTCTCCCTCTGCTCGAAGGGCCGGGTCATTCACATAATATTTATAATATAAAATTATAAATTTATGATAAATAAGGTTTAAACCCAGTTAAACCTAGCAAATAGAGTACTCTGGATCATCTTATGAATGCACCCGGTATAATATATATATAGAGAGAGTTATTTAAAGCAAGGACTGAAATAGATTAACTATTTGTTGAATAAAAATATCTTAAATGATTTTTATATTTATTCATGAAGTTGCTAAATGGGATAAAACTGGATATCTGAATTTGTTTATTATAAATGAATTTAATATTATATGATTGACCTTTTTATATCTATACATGAAATTACTGTGTGGTAAAACTCAATATATGAGTTTGTTGTTTGAAAACTGATTGACTATTCTATGATTGATTTTCAAATTATTAATTAAAGAGAGAATAAAATATCTAAACTCTTTATTATAATCATCTTAACAATTTTATGCAAGATAGAAATTTACATAATATAGCTGTAATCCAGCTACTTACTCTTTATTGTGTTAATAAATGGTTAGTTTGTTATTTATTAATCCATTAATTCATTTGTTTGGGTTACATATGGCCATTGAGAAGCATTTTTACCAGTATATGATGAAAAGGTAACTGCCCTTATTACAATGTAAGATTGGGTCCAAGCAAGATTTTTTAAAATACCACTTCAGTATTGGTTGGTGTGTGTTTAGCTATTTCTATCTAAATATTAAGCAGACATAGAAAATTGTTTAAAATTTTACCATGTGGTAAATGGTAAGCCTGAAGTGTAAGATCTTTTTTTTAAATAGAAAAGTGAAATATATAAAGCTTGATTTATATTTTTTAAATCTATATGTGTCATTTAAATGGTGACTTATATATAAAGGGCTGGGGATTTCACGGGAGATAGGGAGAGCGCATCGTACTATGGTCTGATTTTGGGTCTTCAGATAGGATGCAAGTTATTACATGATGAAATACATAACCTATAATTGTATCTACTTCCAATAGACTAGCTCTACCTATTTTTATTAACCTAGATACAATTTGGGTCAGTTCATCCAATTCTCATCCCTTTCTAGCCATGTTATACCACAGTATTCAAACTCAGGGAGTAATTGCTTAGACTCTCTTATCAGGGAAGGTGATCACACTAATAGCAGTTCTTCCACCTCTATACAGGTGATAATTAATTACCAAAAACCCTATAAGCATATCCAAATACCATAAGATATATATAAATATGTATGTGTAATATAAGTATATATGTATTAAAGTTATAATAATTGACCTAAATATGTATATGTATTTCCTCTATAATAATAGGATAATATTGATATGTATTAGAATAATTAAGATTATAATGTTAATGACGAGTATATAAATAATGAAAAGCTATAAAGCTCATGGTGGATATGGAAATAATGATGAGCTATAAACAGCTGACAGTGGATATGAAAATAATGATGAGCTAGAGATCTAATTAAAATAATGAATTATATTAACATTTATAGATTAACAAAAATACAAAATACGAATAATAATTCAATCTGACACATGTAATTTGTTGTGTCAAGGATGAATTTCTACCATATTGATATCTAATAATGATATTAATAAAAATAAAGTCCTTACCCTCAACCTAATGATAGAAATTCCTGCACTTGACCAATTATTTACAATGATGAATATGTACTTTTATTATATATGTGTGTGAATGCGATTCTATCTGGCTAAGTTAAAATATATATACAAACATAAAAAAAAATCTTTGTTATCCAAATAGATCAATGGTTATAAATCATCTATACAAAAGCAATACAAAAGTAAGCTTAATTAATAATAAATAAATTAATATGAACTCCATTATTATCTAGTGCAGGGGTCTCCAACCTTTTTGCACTTAAGAGCACATTCTATAATATCAGCCAGATGGCGGGCACCATTTATTTTTTCAATGTAAATTTATAGTTGGATATTGTTAATAATACTTATAATGTACAAAAAAATATTTATTTCAAAAATAAAATTTTAACATATAATTAATGTTTATATTTTTACGCTGTAAAAGTATAGTAGGCCCTACACTTTGATTACAATATAATACAATAATTTATATGTAAATAAGCATTTATTTTATATAGCGTCTGTATACACTTGTATTTACATTCGAAGATCAGCCTTTCAAGCTAATTGTGCAAACGCTTTGGGAGGGTTAATAATAAATGAATACATTCTCACCAATAAAGATATAGTATTTATGCAGGAATAAAAAGGAATCCTCTTATTCCTACGACTCATATATTTATATATGAGCAAATCTGAAGTACTGGCAAAGAAAGTGTGACGATAGAACAGTCACTTTCAATTACTCTATACGATGTCTGAATGAATGACGTCGATGAAATTGCTAGAATTTACTAAACATCATTCCAACTGAAACTTAATCATATGTTAATAAGCATTTATTTTATATAGCATCTGTATACACTTGTATTTACATTCGAATATCAGCCTTTCAAGCTAATTGTGCAAACGCTTTGTGAGGGTTAATAATAAATGAATACATTCTCACCAATACAAGATATAGTATTTATGCAGGAATAAAAAGGAATCCTCTTATTCCTACGACACAAATATTTATATATGAGCAAATCTGAAGTACTGGCAAAGAAAGTGTGACGATAGAACAGTCACTTTCAATTACTCTATAGGATATCTGAATGAATGACATCGATGAAATTGCCAGTACTTCAGATTTGCTCATATATAAATATTTGAGTCCTAGGAATAAGAGGATTCCTTTTTATTCCTGCATAAATACTATATCTTGTATTGGTGAGAATGTATTCATTTATTATTAACATTCGCAAAGCATTTGCACAATTAGCTTGAAAGGCTGATATTCGAATGTAAATACAAGTGTATACAGATGCTATATAAAATAAATGCTTATTTAAATATGATTAAGTTTCAGTTGGAATGACGTTTAGTAAATTTTAGACAATTTCATCGATGTCATTCATTCAGACATCGTATAGAGTAATTGAAAGTGACTGTTCTATCGTCACACTTTCTTTGCCAGTACTTCAGATTTGCTCATATATAAATATTTGAGTTATAGGAATAAGAGGATTCCTTTTTATTCCTGCATAAATACTATATCTTGTATTGGTGAGAATGTATTCATTTATTATTAACCCTCGCAAAGCGTTTGCACAATTAGCTTGAAAGGCTGATATTCGAATGTAAATACAAGTGTATACAGATGCTATATAAAATAAATGCTTATTTACATATGATTAAGTTTCAGTTGGAATGACGTTTAGTAAATTCTAGACAATTTCATCGACGTCATTCATTCAGACATCGTATAGAGTAATTGAAAGTGACTGTTCTATCGTCACACTTTCTTTGCCAGTACTTCAGATTTGCTCATATATAAATATTTGAGTCGTAGGAATAAGAGGATTCCTTTTATTCCTGCATAAATACTATATCTTGTATTGGTGAGAATGTATTCATTTATTATTAACACTCGCAAAGCGTTTGCACAATTAACTTGAAAGGCTGATATTCGAATGTAAATAATTTATAAGAAATTTTAAAAATTAAATTTATTTGTATCAGATAAATAATTTTTTATTGTGTTCGGATAGTGGTGGGCACACGTAAAATGGTCTGTGGGTGCCATGGTGCTTGTGGGCATAGGGTTGGGGACCCCTGATCTAGTGTGTTGCTTAATGTGAGATAATATTAAAACCTCTTACCTCTCATTTCCTTTTATGTTATCAAAAGTCAGTCAGATGGGGAGGTCAAAACTAGTGTAATTTTTTTTTATTTCATATAAATGAAGATAATTTTAAAAAAATAGTTAAATCTAATATTTCCCTCTCCTTACTCTCATAGTGAATTTTCCCAAAATTAAGTTTTCATGGCTTTATTGATGATGTAGTATTTCCCTATGGTATAAACTGTTTAGTAAGCAACCATGGTATAAAGTTAATATTATATATCTATTGATTTATTTACTTTTCAAGACTTTAGTGGTGATATTTCTATATAACAAAACAATTAATTATTGTATATTATTGTTATTACTTGAATACAACTAAAGTTGCTTAATTAGCAAATAATTGAATCTTCTCTTTTGAATTATTTCTTCCAATTTATATGGTTGCTTTAAAATTTCAGCTTTTTATCATTCTGAATACTATTTAAAACATATATATTTAAATTCGAACATATATGGCCATCTTTGTATTCGAATTTCTTTTTAAACGGAAAAAAAGCTTTATCTTCGAATGCAGAAGACAATATAACAATTAATAACACTTTGTAGATCACGTGTAGTTTTTTTAAAGATATCAACCTTGTCATTTTTCATTGTTGAGCAGGCATAATATATATAATAGGGACTAAAATAATAATTTGTGAACATTTTAAATTTAGTTTCTACAGCTGGTTGCTATGTGATTAGATTTAAACTCAGTCATTGTTTTGTGAGGTTTATGTGCAAGTTTTTAGTATAGTTTTCCCCAGTTAGTGACACATAACACATGTTTTATTCCGATATCAGTATGCCTATTTGTTTTCCATAGTTGTTTAATGGTTTTTATTATTTCTTTAAAAATAAAAAGATGTTTATGTAAATATATATATTAGCAAGGAAAAATGTTAATATGATAAATTGCTTGGCAATTTATTGGTTAAGCAAATATGTTTATGTGGCTCCAATTGGCAGAGTGTCCTAAATAATTGGGTGGTATGTCAGGTTGTAACTCATCATTACAATATATATATATTGCATAAGACAATGTTTTAATAATTCTAGTGTTTTAAGACCACATTTGTTAAGTTGCACATTAAAATTCTAAAAAATATCTTTCTAAGAATTCTATTGTGAAAATTTATCTCAAAACTTTTTTTTTTTTTGCTATTGAGAGCTTAACCTTCTCATTTATTTACTTATCATATGGATTATTATTTTTTCAGATGGCTTTACTATTTTAAAATATCGGAAAAAACCTGTAGAAATTTCAACCAGAAGATAGATTCATTAATGGCTTTATTACTGCCAATGTGCCACAGATTAAGTAATTATTAACTACATGGTTAATAGCTTGGGTTTATCTGCATCTACATAAGACAAGGACTGTTAAATTTCATTTATGAAGTAGTTGAGAGCAACAATTTTGAATTGTTGTTGAGACTAGTAACCTCTAAAAAGATCAAATCCTACCAGTTTTATTAATGGATTTGAAAAAAGAATTTTTTTAAGCCTTTTAAAATGCCCATTTTTACCCTGTAATTCTTGTTGATGATTTTTGATAGAAGACTAGATTGAATGTTATTTTCAAAAATCATTTTTATATAAACATAATTCTAATTTTTTTATTTATTTATAAAAAATCTTATTATTTTGTTTAGATTAAAAATTTAGAAAGGATATTCTTTTTAGTTTCCATTTTCATTGTAATATTTTAAAGTTTACAGATGATATAAAGTTGTTTTTTGGAATTGATCATCTGTCGTTTAAGGTTTCAAAATTCTATAAATGGTTTGTGAACTGGCTTAAAAAATATCAGATGATTGTTAATATTAGAAAACATTCCTTGTCTAATTGTGTAATAAAACATTACCCAGTTTTTTTCACTATTCTGTTGATAATATTGTTATTCCTAGAAAGAACAGGATTAAGTAACAATGTCTTTTCTTGTTCCACATCAATAAAATTATCCTTAAATGTAATAAAATTACTGGGATTATAGTGAAATCAAAAAAGATTTTACGTAAGCAATGACGTTTTATTTATTTTATGTAATACTTGTTCCAACAATTAATTATTGTAATGTTTGGAATTCTAGCATAAAATGTAATGAAGAATATTTTCAGAATATAAAGAAAGCGTACTTTAAGTATATAGGTTTGCAATTACCTGTGGGTAGTGACATATCTTATGAAGAAAAAAATGTTGAATGATGTTTTTTTGTTGTTTTTTTTTTAATTGTTTGAATGTAAACATGATGTATCAGAATTTATTCATAATATAAATTATAGAATTCTTAATATAATTAGAAATAATGCTTTATTTTTTATTTAAAAATATAGTTATAATTGTTATACAAATTCTACCATGAATTGAATGCCCAAGTTGTGTAATAAAATATTTTTGGATGTTGATATATTTCCATTCGAATTTTCATTTCTTAAATCAATGTAAATTAATTCTTGGTTGGTAAAAGCTGTATTATAATTGAATTGTTACTCATTTGTTGTTACATGCTTAATAAAACTGAATCGAATTGAAAAGAGATACGTCATAGGATAAAATGTGAAATCTGTTCCTAATGAAAGTCTATGGTTATTACTTGATATTTTATTAATAAAATAACCAAACCTACTTTTGAACAGAAAACTTAATAAATCTGTAAATTTATATACTATCAATGCAGTTTCTAAATGTTTTGTATATATAGTTGCTAATTATTATTGTAGCATATACAGTGCAGTTGGGTTTTTTTACCACTCTTGACTGCTTTATATTTTACGTCAGACAAGTAATCTAAAACATCAAAATTGGATATACATATTTGAATTTAATACTTGATTTGTTTAGTCATCACAAAACTCTGGATTGGTTTAAATTATTAAAAAATATTAGTTATATATATATATATCAATTCCAATATCAATAACAATTAATAATTTCAAACTGTTGTCATGGCAACCTCCTTTTTAACAATAAAGATGGAATTCCACCTTTATTAATGGTCTAATATATATTTATATAGATACTAAATATTACAACTTGATCACAGAGATTGAAATTATTGATAAAAATAAATTTAAATAAAACTCTTTAAATGGATAAATATAAGCCATTTTGAATGCAGACTAATAAATAGTCAATTATAGCATTACAAACTGCAATTATAATTCTCACATTGCACCCAAAGTATTACTTAAATAATAAATGTAATATATTTAGTTTATTAAATAATAAATGTAATACTATTCAAGGCTAAATGGGTTTGTCAGTAATCATTAAAAGCTAATAAACACTTAGACAATTCAAATATCAATAACAATCAACAATTTCAAACTGTTGTCAAGGCAACCTCCTTTTTAACAATAAAGGTGAAATCCCACCTTTATTAATGGTCTAATACAGTGTTTCCCAACCTGTGGTACGCGTACCACTGGTGGTACGCGAGTTCCTGGTTGGTGGTACACGAAAAGTAATCAATAATGGCGGTCATAAAAAAAATTAAATCGTAAAAATATCATAGAAACGTTTTTTCCTATAATTCATAGAAATTATTTTAATTAATAATATTATACAGTAAAGTTATTAATATGTACAGTCTATAACGATCTTTAATGTTAATGATAAAATTGAAAGTATGATTAAGAAATTAGATTTTTGTAAACTGTATCAAAAACAATCAACAATCAACCGGAAGTATTCGAAATTCGACTTATTTTTTTGTTTGAAAATAAAGTTAGTCTGTCTCAAGATATACGAGAAAATATAATAGCACATTTAACAGAATTAAAATTGTCTTTCATGGAATATTTTCCAAAACCCGAAAACACAAATGATAATTGTATTTCAAATTCCGTCTATGCAGAAAATTTAGAAAAAGCTACATCATTATCAATAAAGGATAAAGAAAATTTAATAGAATTATCATGTAACAGAACTTTACAAATAGAATTCAAATGACACAATCTAATTAATTTTCGGTTAAACATTAAAGAATATGAACAACTTTCTGAGAAAGCTCTTAAATTATTATTACCGTTTACTAGTACGAAATTAGTAGGAAGAGTTTTTACTTCATATATTTTTTAAAAAAATAAGTATCGAAACAGATTGAACGCAGTTATAGACTTAAGGGTATATATACCTCGCATGTTTTAAACCAAATTTCAAAAAATTATGTTGTTCAAAACAAGCACAAGGATTTCATTAAATTTATTTTATAAAAATATTTGATTATGATAAAAAAATATATTAATTGTTTTTTTTATAATTTTGTGTTTTTATTAAAACCATTTATTAGTAAACGAAATATGACAAAATAATAGATAAATAATGAGTCGGATCAAGGCAAATCAATCTAAATTATTTAATTTGAAAGAATGTATCAGAAAAGGATCATAACCAGAAATTAGACTCTCTTTAATTTTTGATCATCTATTGTGGATTACTAGATGTAAGCTAGTATTTAATCATCAAAATTTTAATCCTATTAACTTCATGCAGAATAATATAAAAAAAACAAGAACAAGAGATAGCCTGGTAATCCCTGAGGTTATTTTTACCAGGACTTGGGACATGCTGGATTTATCCTCTCCATGGCCCAACCAATAGCAAGATGCTCCGAAAAAGAGAAAGCAGACTCAAATTTGGGAAAACCAAATGAAGGAATGAGAAAATACTTTGAACAAAATATGTACCAAATAATTTTTAATGTAATAATGCAATCTTTAATAAATTATTTTGAAAAAAAAAAAGTGAAACTTTGAACAAACACATACATATAAATATGTTACATTGAGTTTATAATTTCAGTGAATTTATAATCAGGCGTGATGGTTAGTCGTGTTTCAATGTAATTTGTCCCATTATGTGATGTGAATACATACATGGTCACCTTATAATATTTATAATGCAAATAATATAACACACTCGCAATAACAAATTTCACGAAATACAATCATTTTTACGAAGTGGTACAATTTAGCGTGATGTACTACCAAGTGGTACGCGAGCCAAAAAAGGTTGGGAAATGCTGGTATATATTGTATCCTTTCCTTAAAGGAAAACCACTGAACAAAAAAATCTGGCTAACTAAGATAACAATATTGAACTACAATTATGTTATATAAACAATTGCTATCTAGACAATTAAAATTAAGACTAGCTCAAGATACATTACTAAAATACAATATCCAATAAAACAATATTTTTAATAATTAAATGTGAGAAAACTTATTATAACACTTAAATTCAACATAAATAATTAGGGTTCCAACTATAATACTCACTCTATTCATTTCAATAATAAATTTAACTTATAAAAACTTGCTCAATACTATAAATAAAATATGGCTCTATCAAAATAACAAATATAATTATAAAGCTCTTAACATGAGATATTCAGTAAGGTATACTGGCTTAAACATTGAACACACATCCCAAAAGATATACTTCCAGTGGCATAAGAATATTACCCCACCAAATTTACATAACAAAAATACTATGTAATATTCTCATTTCTTTAAAAAAACCCCCCCAATTAATGATGGTGTGTTTTTTTTAATTATTTTATAAAAAAAATAATAAAATACTTCATAATTTTTTTTTAATTAAAATATAAATTGAAAATTAACTTTTTTTTTTTTCTTTCTTATCTTCTTTCAAAAGAAAATTTTCCCTTCACAAAAATAATAATAATTAAGTTTGAATTTTTTTTAAACAAATAAAAAAAAAATTAAATAAATAATCACTCTTTTTAAATAAAAATAAGAAGGGATTTTATATGATATCTAACTTAAACATTGAACACACATAGCAACGATAAGCAACTAAAATAACTTAATGACTCTCAACATTATGTCTATATAAATGTCAAGCGTTGTTAGCCGAGAGGTCAGCGCAGCCACCTTGCAAGCAAGTAGTTGGTTACAGACGGTTGTTGCGGGTTCACCTCCTGGCTGATGCTATGACATATGAAAAAAAAACCATTATGTCTATTTAATGATTCAAGTTTAGCAATAAAACATAAATAATATAAGATTTAAAATAAATATTCTACAATCTCTTTTTGTTTAATGTGGCATTCCTAAAGATATAATATATTTGAATGATAATAATAATATACTTTTTTACTTAATCAACTATAATAAAAATAATATCTAAGTAATCTTTAAAAAATTATGTGCCAAATAAGTAATATTTTAAATTATCGGTTTTTGTGGATTATGCATGATGAATGAAAAATCAAACAGCAACCCGCAGAGAAGTTTCAAAAACAGTTAACAAATTTATTTATAAATTAAACAATATTATACTATTACAATGTAATAACAACTAATATAAAAAAAATATTTACAAAAGTAAAATAAAAATTAACATTATTTAACATAAAGAAAAATATATATTTACTGTAAATATTACCAATAAATACAATCATTAAAATAAGATAGCCTTCACTCTAGCCATTTCAAAAAAAAAAAAAACTTACAACAGTAGGAATCATTCAATAAAATAGTATTCTATTATTTGCATTGGGAACAGTTACAATAAATTTTCCAATTTCTAAAAAACTTAATATTACACTTATACTACTATAAAATATATTTCTTTTGACGTAAACGCATCAATATAAATTTATATTTTAAAATATACCTCTTAATAAAGTCTAACAAATAAAATATTAAGAGAAAAATTATTAAAGACTTTCTTTGCAGCTTAGCAATGTATCATTCTGATATTTAAATATCAGAAAATTTTAACAAAAATATGAATATTTCCCTCTGTAAAAAAAATAATAACTATGATGCAAAAATATTTAAGAAATAACTTTATAAATTTTTGTAACTAAAATGGGTTTAAATTATTTATAATAATTTAAAAGAACTATCCATAAATTATACTGCTTGGTATTTGTATTACTTTTTGTTTTATACTCTTACATTCATTATATCATTCAAAATCATTTTCACTATCATTCCGATTTGAATATGTATCTGTTTGAGCTAAGTGATCTCTACTATTTGTATAAGTATCAATTATGCCTCTCTTGTGTTATATACTATGACAATCATCAAAAATCTCAACATCATTTGTGAAAAAAAATTCTATATACTTTATCTTGTCCTCTCATAAAATTATCAACTTCAAATGGTTTAGTCATTACTTTATCAACTTATAAAACTATCTTCTACAATGATTCCTGTTGGTGATAGATATTGATTAAAGTGTAGGGTATGGAATAATAACAAGTATGACTCAAAAAAGTAAGATAATATCCTCATGGATACAGTGCAAATCATAAGAGTAGGTCCATATTCATCGGGCACCTAAGATTTAAGTCATGGCTCTATTATAGCACTTATTGACAATAAGGAAATGCAACTGTCCATGGAAAGAGATAAACAGCCCTATGTTATTTGTATATTTTAGTAACTTTAAAATATGGAAATATAATGCACAAGCAATAGTTTTCAACATATCCCTAACACCTAGGATTTCATATAAATATTAATCTCCTGATCACCATCCTATATCTTCCATACTGAATAACTCACTCAACATTGTAAAATATACAACAGCATTTTAAAATAACTTCCAAAATACAATATTAAAAAAACAACAAAGATCTAAATTCATTTCAAGATGTTTTTTAAAAGTTTTCATGCACAAATGATCCTGATAAAACATACATCATTACTATACATTTATTTATTTGTTATTATACAATTTAGATATTGGTACAAGGTCTTTCTCTGTATTTCACCAGACAACATTAAAAAAAAATATGTATATTAATAATGTAACGATGTTATCTAATGTAAGCATATTCAAGCAGTCAATAAATAAATATTTTAAAATATCCTTGGATGTTTTCAAACATTTGTCCTATCAATTCTTTTATAAAAATACACAGTTGATAATTTTATCAACAGTTCATTCCACTGTTTAATATTAAATTCAAGCAATGTATAATATTAATCTTAAAATACTAATTAGAATATATCTTTTTTTTAAAAAAAATACAAAAACTTATTAAGCAAAATATAATCTAAATAATAATAATAAAATTACCAATTATCTCATATTATTAAGATCATTCATTGAGATCAGCTTCTTGGATCATATATTCAAAAAACCAATTATGATTGTGATTTTAAACCACCTTGTTCAGAAAACTACTTTCTGAATACCCACTTTTTTATATTTAACATAATAATAAAATTAATCTATCTTAAGATTACATTTCAAATATACTAACAACAAGTTAGTTTTAAAATAAATAAATTGTAATATTTTAATCATTAACATTAGGCTTAACACTAAAAAAAATAAATTATAATAATAAAGTTTTAAAGTTATGAAAATATTTTCTCCCCTTCCTTTTAAGTTGAGTTGCTTGTCAGGAATCTTGCACCACTGCATAGTTACAGTTGAACAGCATTGTGCACAATTATATTTTTATCTTGGTGCCATATGAAGAAATGTAAAAATAATAATATTAAAATCCAGTAAAATCTAAGAAGAATATTAATGATCCCAACAGATAAAATGTTTATTTCTGTCTTTTCTGAAAACTTTTATTCAGGCATTTAATATCTTCTTAAAATAATTCAAGATCCATTTTATATGAGAACAATTCCTTACATATGTTTTTGACTATTGTGCAGAGAAGATACATTTAATAAATATAATTTCCATCAATCAAAAACATTAGTAGCAAATATTATATAATATAAATTATTTATTTAATACATTTATCAGCAGACATTTACTTCATGAATTAAAATAAATATTTTTTTTTAAATTTATGATTTTTTAAATCTTTTTAAACATATATTTTTCACTAAATATTTTTTCTTTTCCAGGTAAAAACAGCTATATCATTCCAACATTTATTAACATAATATTTTTAATCTTTTAAAAGATGTATAGAGCCTATCTATTCTGAATAGAGTTACTTTTAGAGCATATAATTTATTTATTAATTGGATTAATAGTAAGACCTTTTAAAAAGCATAAGACATTCAAAAGTCATCTTCAATTTGTCTTTAAATACATCATTCTTAAAATGTAAGTCCATTGTGATTACTTTAAAGACAAATCAAATATGAATTATTACAATCAATTATATAATAAAAAACAGACACTTCTTATACCATAAAAATATTTTAAAATCAGTTTTAAAACATAGGTGTAGAGTCTTAATTTCCTTTTCTTTCTTTCAAATTTAGCAATGAAATAAAGATTTGTAATAAATATCTGATTCCTGTTAATTAACTTTAATAAATTAGCTGCATTGTAATATGATAAAGTCATTTCAAATAAATGATCACTCACTTCAAACACACTATTTATAAATATTACAAAGTTCTTGCATAAATTTTCTTCAGTTTTGTTGCAGTATTTTTCTTGATATTTGGTATTCATTTCCCCAATATTTAAGTAGCCACTATCATATTCCATAGAATTATTGAGGTCCTAAGCCAAGTTCAAATAGCATAAACTGACAGGGAACTTTGATGTTTAATGAATCATTATTTAAGTAGTTATTCCAATTATATTTTTAAAAATATTTTCATGTAAAATAATAATAATTTACAAAAAATTATCACAGTTACAATATGTAAAAAAATAGTTATAAATATCAAACTAAATCTATTTCAATCCAAATCTGTAAATCATTGAAAATCTGTGAAAAATTAAAAAAAATCTATAAAAAATCTGTTTAGACTAGTATCAACTTTAGTTTTATACTGGTCTTAATCCAATGATTTCATTGGTCAATACTTTTTGTAATAATCTACTAATTTACATAGCTACATCAAATATTTTTAAAATTAAGTTTTAAAACTATGAGTCATCAATATTAAATATCAAATTATTTAATAGTTTAAATGTCAAATATTCTTATCTTAAAAAGTTAAATATCCTAAAATTGACTTAAAATAAAATATTACACTTAAATAAAATAATAGTAATTTTATTCATTACTTTTCTAAGATTATCTCTTGACTGATTATTTGCTACACTTTATTATGTATCAAATTTTTGTTAACAAGCTACAATTAAAGTTTTTCCCCTAACTTTCTGAAAGCCTACATATTCACATAATTACCTAATCCTGTGATACTTTCAGTAGATTTTAAACTAATATTAAATCAACTTATCATTTTAAATAATATTTTAAACAAAAATAATTATCTTAAACATATAATATAAAATATCTATCATTATAATTGAGCTATTCTACCATTTTATTATTTTTTAAATATAATAAATTAAAATTAATATTATCTTTTAAATAATTTATTGTATCATTTTATATTTAATTCATCTCTAAATGAGGTCAAACTATCTAATATATCTTTATAAACTCCTATCTACTGAGTTTGAACCTTACTATCTATAATATTTATATATGTTAGAAAATAACCTAAATTTAATTTTTTTAATATAACAACTTTTCCAATTCTACCTAACTATCTGTACCTATTGAAAAGGTACAATATATATATATATATAATTTAAATAAATTTTGAACAATTCAAAAATAATAAATTGTTTGAACATAACAAAATAAAAGTGTTTGACAATGTCATATCAATCTTGCGACAAAGAAACGCAAAGTTCTGGTTTTTTAATTGGGGCGTTTAACAAAAACCCGTCCAAAAAAATAAACTGCACGAATAAAGTCCCCTTTCCGGCTTTTCTCCAATACTAGTTCTTCTAACAAAATCCTTCTATCCTTCTTTCCAAATATATAGCCTTCGGTCTTGCCCCGTGCATTCATGCACATAAAAAATATTTTTATAACTAATTAGAAGTTGGAAAGGGATGAGTCCCTTTTTCAGTTTAGCTAGTACGGTTTTCCATGAGCCCACTAGATTGTTTTCAATCTAGATAAGTATCTTTAAGTGTACTTGAGTTCAAACTCATTCAGTACATATTTATTCCATGCTGGATGAATTGAACAAAAAGCTCTTCTTTACATATTGATAAAATTCTCCCATATTCAAGTTTATACTATAGATCAAAGTTCTAAGCATGGCGGTATTGATGAACCAATAATCCTATTAAGGCTTCTAAACAATCATGGAACCATTATTGAATGTGGCCATTTAAATAAATTATTTATCACAATAAAGGTAATAATGATGATGATGATAATAATATCAAATAATGATAATAAAGTATGCAATAATGTATATAGTGATGTGATACCAATCAATAAACCAACAATAAATTCATCTTTATAAACTTATAGGTTCTATTAAAATTATCATATTTCATACGGGATTTAATATAATGGGTGTTGATCATCATGATATCTGCTAATATTCAATTTTCTAAAACCCCTATTTACTAAAATATATTCATTACGCTAAACTAGTTTAATGTTATAATTTATAATGTGTTGTTCTACTTTTTATATTTATTTGACTTTTTAACTATATTATCCTCTTTGTGGGATGTCTAAATTCTGGACACAACACATTTTAGTTCATGTTGACATAATTATCAAATTTATTTATCCAAGCATAATCCTTAAATACTTAAATATCAACATTCAGTTACCTATATTTTGCGCTAATATTTGCAAGATGCCAAAATGAGGATAGGGAATGATGGAATTAAAATGAAATAAGAAAAGAAAAAATATTCTTAATAATACAACCAATAAGATAATATTATATTTTATTACCTACTCTCTTTCTTTCCTTCTTTAAATAAATCGACAATTAAATAAGTGGTTTATTAATATAAAATTGATATAAGTATAAGCAAATAAACTTAATATATAGGTTTGTCACTTTTCTTGATATCTCAAAATAAGCTGACTTAAATCAATATTAAAAAAAATACATATTCTATAAATGTATTTAAGACTTTTCTTACTTATCATATCATAAAATAAATTTCAGGTGTATTGTAGTTATTTCATTTCCATTCAAATGTATGCCCTATTTTTTTAATTTACTATTTTAAACATCATATATATATTCTTTGATGTGTTTGGGTAAGCAGTTACCTTACGCATTCGGTAATGTTAACTATATGTTTAAAATTATCCAAAAATACATATATAAAAATATCTTTTTTTGCCTTATGGAAAAAAATAAAATACATATATTACTTTTATATGCACAAGATAAAATAAAAATAAAAAAATTATAAATGCAATATCTATAGGTTGCTCATATCATTATCTGAAGAAAATAAAAAAAAACAAAACAAAAAAAAAAAAATAAAAAATTTAAGTTAAAGATTTAAATTATGTTTGTGTATGTTGGAGATATTGCAAATAACAAGATAAACAATCTTTATTTTCTTTCAAAAAAAAATTTTCAGTAAATTAAGGTTTCTTTTAATAAGCAAAAGAATAAAATCGGTTAAGGAAAGTTCATATTTACCGTCTACTTTTACTTCTTATTAATGTCCTGAATTTGAATTTTAGCTTTTTCTTTCTCAGAATAAAAAAATCATTGAGATCTTTTAAGATAATGCTAATCAATTATTTGTTTTTTTAATTTTTATTATTCCTGTTGATTGGTTCCTTCTCATTTAAAAGAAAAAATTATTATAAGTCTTTGAACAAGTAGGTACTGGTGGATTTGTTGTTTCTCTTCTTTAAAAAAATAATTGTGTCGACACTTTAGATGATTGAGGTAAATCAAAAAAATTTGATTTATGGTTCAAACTTGGTTCTACATAGCTGTTTTAAATCTTCTTTTCTCCTATTTCCCTTCTCCATTGGTTGAAAGGCAATGAGTTTTAATAAGACAGGAACTAGGAAAAACATTATATAGCTTGTGGTTGGTTCAAAATTTATCCTTTTGTTGGTTATTACTGGATACATGATTTCATAGACAGATCAGCGATTTTGACTCTTCTGTATTAATCAGGAAGAGAAAAAATGGTTTAGCAATGCAAAGGCATATTCTTATGTAAAAATATGTTAATATCATTTTTATAATTATTACTAACTTATAATAAATTCAATCTTGTTCCATTTCTCTCCTATTCTTTAATATTGTTGAAAATTGCTTTATATAAAGACATTTCATTTGTCTTTTTTTTTAACTTTCAAGAGTGAGAAAAAAAATTAAAGCGTTCACTCTCCTTAAAAAAAAAATTCGATACATTTCTGTTAAGAATTATAACAAGGAAGGAAATTGAGTTGAGTCTCAAAATAATAATCATAATTTAACTGATCATCTCTCTAAAGAAATTTATTACTGACTCTTAAAAAATTTATGATTAATGCCCTCTTTAAAAAATTTCAGACTGTGCTAAAAAAATTGTTTTAATCGTTTATATGAAAAACATCTGGAAATCTCTATCTAATAAAAAAAAAAATAAACTTCACAAGTTTGACTTAAAATTGATGCTATCATCTACATCAAAACTCTTTTGTAAAATAATTTTAAGATACAGATAACAAAGCTGGTCATCATAGACATCAGAAATAAGTGTAAAAGCATCTTTGTGTTTGTAAGATTATTCATTGTTTCCAGTGTACAATTTTTATCTCCTAATCTAACAGTTTTATTTTACACCTTTCTGATTTACTCTCTTTTAACAAAATGAAAATTAAATAAATTTAACACATATTATTTAATAAAAAAAAATATTATATAATAAATCATAAAAAGAAAGAACTGCTTATTCATACATATAAATCTCTGTATGTATAAAAGAATAAAAATTTTTTTTTTTTTTTTTTAATAATTGAATACTATATGTATATGTACAATATATATATATATATGCAATAAAATATGAGCATCATCATCATCAACCATTATAAATCCATTGCAGGATGAAGGTCTCTCCAAGTTCAATCCATCTTTTTCAATCTTTACCTTCTCTTCTCCACATCTCCCCTGCACACTTTCTTATTTCATCAATCCATCTCACATGTGGTCTCTTTCTGGGTCTTTTACAATCTCTTGGAATCCAGTTTAAAATTTCAATTGTCCATCTATTATCATTTCTTCTAGCAATATGTCCAGCCCAACTCCAGTCTTTTAATTTTTTCAATGAGGTCAGTAACACCTGTTTGTTCTCTTACCCATATATTACATTTTCGAACTCTTCTTGTTACTCCCAATATGCATCTCTCCATACTTCTTTGAGTGGTCTGAAATCTCTGTATTGCTCTTCTATTAAGTGTCCAAGTCTCAGATCCATAAGTAAGAGCTGGCAAACCACATTTATTAAAAACCTTTCTTTTCAAAGACATAGGCATATTTCCTTTTAGTATCAAGTTATCTCTACCAAAAGCACTCCAACCAAGTTTAATTCTATGATTAGTTTTATGCATTATGTTTCCATCTGTATCAATAATCTGACCAAGGTATTTGTAGCTGTTATCTTCTTCTAACTCATCATAATCAATCTTTATTTTCATATTTTGAGAAAATCTATTAAACATTACTTCAGTCTTTTTAACATTTATCTTTAGTCCTACTTTCATCTGATAACCCCTGAAACATTTTCTGTAACCCTAAAGCATTATTTGCAAAAACAAACTACATCATCTGCAAAATCTAAATAAATCTCCATTTACTTTCACTCCTTTAGCTTCCCATTTTAATCCACAAAATACTTCTTGCAGCACTGCTGTAAAAAGTTTTGGAGATATGGGGTCACCTGTTTTACAGCCTTTTCAATGTTGATTTTCCTACTATCATTATGTAATCTAATTTGTTGCTGTTGCATTTTTATAAATATTCTTTAAAATATGACAACATCCTGGATCTATACCTTGATGATCCAATGCTTTAATCACTGAAGAAATGTTTATAGAATCAAATGCCTTTTCATAATCTACAAATCCTAAGCATAATGGCAACTCATATTCATTTGTTCTTTCTATAACTTCTCTCAATACCTGGATATAATCTACCATACTAAAACCACTTTTAAACCCAGCTTGTTTTTTTGGTTGGTGAAAATCCAGTGTTTTCTGTAGAAAAAACAGATACAAATGTAGTTAGAAAAAGGTTTACAAGGGAGTGATTATATAATAAATTGAAATTTCAGGAGCAACATGGTGAGAGAGGAAGGATACAGGTGAAAAGGGAATGGGAAGTGGAAAGGGGAAACGGTGTGTAGTCCAGGCCAGTCCGAAATGCATTTCTTCATGATTTAGTCCTGTGACAGAGACTGAGAGGATGGAAGTTGGAGGATTGCCCAAGTGTCTGTAAAGGGTGGAGGTGGGGCTAGTTTGGTATCTCTGGTTTTGAGAGAGCGAATTAGGTCCAAGAGCTTTTGTTCACTGAGTGTACTCTCTGGTCAAAAATAATGGCACATTGGAGCAACCAGAGTGCATAGATGGAGAAAACTGAGAGTCTAGTAGCTGAGAAGACTCCTGTTTTTATGGATTCTTGGAGGGTGAAGATGGTATTCCTGTGTGAGGAAAGGCAGGAGTTGATGACATTTCTCACACTAAGCAGAAAGAGACATTTAATAGGACATGCTGGAGGGTTTCATTGTCAGTTTTACAGAGCTGGAATATGGGAGAGATTTTGGTGAAACCCCTATGGTTGACCAAAAATTGATTTGTGGGAAGGGAATGAAGATTTGATTTTGAGGAGGAAATCGAGGAATTTTGCCTCAAGGGACCACCTTTTGAATTTGCAGATAAATTGAGCATTGGTAAGTTTGTGGAATGTAGGGGACACAATGGAGAAGATTGCAGTCTGATTGAAAACCTCCCAGTACTTTAGTCTGCTGCTAATGGATGGTATAACAAAGCCAGCCTTTTGTAGGATGTTGGCAATGAGGAAGGTCCATGACCTGGGCCTGCCACTGGGAGGAGGAGTGTCGGTGGATGTGTTAACGATATGCACAAGGTTGACAGGAAATTAACTTAGGAGTGTGTGGGTAGTATTGTGAGATCTCTGGATCAGAAGAGTGTCGATGGAGTGCAGGCCCAACCCATTGAGGTTTTTAGGAAAACACATTCTTTTTAGGCTAATGGCCACCACCTTTCTGCCCCAAAGAAAATGGGTGCAAAGGGAATTGGATTTTTGGATATAAAGGAATGTGTAGGTAGAACAATGAGGAGGTAATATACTATTTTAGGAAACACTAGAAGATTGAGGAGGGTGAATTTCCCATAAAGGGAGAGGTAGATGCCTGAGATAGTGCTGAGGGTGGATGATATGCTTTGATACAATGTGGTTTGGACCCATACTTTTATGTCCCTAAAAGACAGCATGAGAGGGAATCCGAGGAAATTGTGTGGCTTGGCATTAAAGGTGGAAGGGATTTGTTTACCAGTTGATAGTTGCCAGACCACTGATTTACCACTGCTAAATTCCAGTCTGTATGTTTTGATGTACCAAATGAGAATCTGTTGAAGCCTGGGGATGTGATCAACTGAAGGAAGAAAGACAACCACATCATCTACATAAGCAAGGCATTTGATGCTTTTGCTCAGTGCAGGAATAAAAATGCCAGGAGGTCATGTTCCAGCTTGAGCAAGAGGGAATTTAGAAATGCATTGAACAACAAATGGCTCAGCAGAGAGCCCTGACGAATGATATGTTAGGTGTGAAGCTGGGGGCAACTTTCGCATCCAGGGCAACTAAGATTTCTCTGTTGGACAGGAGATTGTGGAGGATAGACGAAGAGCCTCTGGGATGTTCAGGTTTCTGAGGATGCCAAGGAGCATGTCGACCCTAACAGAATCGAAGGCTGCCTGGTTTTTTAGTTGGACAGTGATGGGCCTGCCATTTCGATACTGCTTAACATGCTCGGTGGTCATCTTAAAGAGTGTGGCAGCTCCAAGAGTGGAGTGCTCCTTACAAGAAAACTGTGAGGCAGAAAGGGCAGGGAGTATGAATTGTACTAGTGACTCTTTAATGGTAGACTCAAGAAGTTTTATGAGCTCACATTTTAATTATACACTTGTGTAAATGAAAAAAATATATGACTGTGAAAACATTTGATTAAGTAACTACCGATTTAAATTGGAATTAACTCTGATAAAATAATAGCAATAAAATAATGGCATATAAATTGTTATATTATTATTCTTAAAAAAATTTAACATTATTTTAGTCAAAAAAAATTTCTTAAAAACAATTATGTTATATAAATAGAAGGAATGGCGAAAGAAAGTTGTTGAAGTTGTATTATTTTAAATGTATTAAGGTTTACCAAATGTTCAAATGTAGGATAATGAAATTTATCATTTAGTAGTTTATTTATTTTTAAAAGTTTAAATAATTATTACTTAGAGGTTATTTATTTATTTTAAAAAAATAAAAAGCATTCTAAGGCATTTAGAAAACTTTTTTTTTCATATGTCAGCTATGTTTAATGCTAGGCTACCAACGCTTGTTTTTGCAATAATTTTTAAAGCAGAAAAACATAAACCAAAAGTTATTTTTAATTTTGTTCTAAAATCTTCATAGTTTGTTCCCTTTGTAACTTGGCACAAGTGATCATAATCAATGGTTATAAATTTAGGTTAATTTTCCTGGAAATTGTCTTTTTTTGGTCATTCAGTCTTATAACTTGTAAACACAATGATGGTAAGCTAGATAAAAGAGATTTGAACATGGCCTGTGGAGTCCCTAAAGTCATACTTCAGTCACCGTTATGATAATAAGGATCATCATGCTTCATCGAACTCAAAAATTCATCCTATGACAGCTAATAGAATCTCAATCTATTAACAAAGATTCATAAATTAAATTAAATCAAAAAGAGTTTTTTGACATTCAATTTTATTTTAGAACATTCAATTTAAAACTTAGTTATAAGAGCTTTAAATAATTTTAATGACATTAAATATTGACTAAGTTTTACTTATTCACCATGGATGAATTAATGATTTTTATTAATATATTTCATTAAAAACTATTAACAAATTTTAATGATTTCTAAAGAAAGCCCATGCTATGTTAGTTATCTGCTTTAATCACAAGCTAATTTATCCCACATATAGGGTCTTGACAAGAGATCATCATCATTACCAGGGATCAACTATCAAGAAAATAAAAAGGAACAATTTGTTATTGCTTTTTTAAAAAGAACATTTTATTTGTATGCTTAATATTATTGTTTTTGTTTTTTTAAGATAAAGATTTTTTTTTTAGCTCTCAAAGTTGAATTGAAGTCAGAGCAGGCAGATCAAGCAAAGATATGTTTATTTTTAGAGATTATTTTAATTATGACAATAAAGTTGCTGCATGCATTATATCTTAGTTTAAAACAAAAATTATAGTAATAGGTATTACAATTTTCTTTAAAGGATATTAAAATGCTATGACAATTATCATATTCATTTAAACAGAAGTTAAACTATGATGTGTGTTTGCATGAAAGTACCACTCAACAAGTCTGATTGTTTTTAAATTTAAATGTATTTTGGCCATTGTTATTATTTTTTAACTTTTAAAAAACATTTTTTTTACTAATAATACATTCTTTTAGTTCATAAGGTTTATTCTGTTTATTAGATATTTATTAAATAAAATAAAATATCTGGACTTATAATTATTTTAGTATGTGGTTTTTTCTTAAGTAGACCCTAATGGAATAAGAATGCCCCAGTACATAGGGTAAAAAGTTCTTCCAATAGACCCTAATGGAATGAGATACGGTAAAAAGTCCCTCCAATAGACCCTAATGGAATGAGAATGTCCCAGTACATAGGGTAAAAAGTTCCTCCAATAGTCCCTAATCGAATGAGAATGCCCCAGTACATACGGTAAAAAGTCCCTCCAATAGACCCTAATGGAATGAGAATGTCCCAGTACATAGGGTAAAAAGTCCCTCCAATAGTTACTAGATAAAAAACAATATTTAGAATTTCAAGCTATAGTGGAAATGAGCCTGAGCCAGAATACCACTATTATTCCCAAGTGCATTGAGGTTTATTTATTTAAGTATACAGAAAGTATTGATTTGGTTAGTTCCCTAGTTATAGGTGACTAGTTATGTCTATTAGAATTGTACAACCATGCCTGTTGATTTTTTTCTATTAGTAAAAAGTAGAGTAGTGATACATTTGCCAACCAAGCTTACATAAGACAACCTGATTTTATTAGATTTATTCACCACCCATCCATGCCATTTTTATATATTATATTTTGCTTCATACACATGTGGTTGTTCTTTTGTACTTTATTATCCTTTAGGATTGCAAGAAGGAAATATCAATTTGGCATTGTTCCAGTTGCAACTAATTGTATACCCTAAGAAGAATTAACTTAATTATAAAAAAATTCAAAGAGTTTGTTATTTTATTATGATATATTAATCAAATCATTTTATCCTGATTTTATAATAAATATATTTGTTTAATTTATTAAATCTGACATATTTTTTTAGTTAAGATTATAAAACTTATTTCTTGCTTAGAAATAATAGACTGAATTAATTTGACTCACGTGTGTACCTTAAAATTCTGAGATATCGTTCAATTTTGGATAATGAGTGAAGGAGGGATGATGTAGTTGTTACAAAATATCTAGTTTAGCTTATTTGGCCAACTCATAATTTCATGATAATATCAAAACATGCACTCACTGCACCTATAAAACCAGTGGATATATACTTAGATAAGATATAGAAGATAGATAGATATACTATTATGAAATGTTTAAATTAGAACAGGCATCTCTTATGAGTATTTATATAACCTTAATTATTGTTATATTTGGGATAGATTTGAATTCAAACATTATAAGTGTATTAAACATTTAATTAGTTTAAATTCAATAAGAATGCAATAACATATTGATGTATGTGTTTGTATCCTCTGTACATTCTGTCCCCCAGCTTCATTATCATCATTGTATATATATAATCACTATCTAGTTGACATTTCATCATATATTGACCATTATAATATATATGATAAAAAGAGTAATCATTGAAACAAAATTAAATCAAAATGTTTGAGTACACCATCAACATTAATATTAATAACAGGGGTAACATCTCAGTGTAACTCTTGTTCTAATGTTTAAACACTATTAGTTATTTTATCTTAAAATAATCTATTAAATTTATTTTTATTTTGCTTTACAACCATATGTAATCATTATGAATAGACCATATATCATATGTGACCTTCCAGAATAAATGCTGTAATATATCTATAACAACATCAAAATAAGATCAAGGTAAAACAGAAAAAGAAAAGGAGAAGAAAGATCATAAGAAACGAAGAAGGAAAAAAAATGGATAGAGTAGAAAAAAGAAAAAGGGAAGAAAAGAAGAAAAATGAGGAAGGAAAAGCAAGACAGCAATTTATTTTGTTAATATTTCATTTAATTTTTAAAAAGATTTTAAATGAAAAATTGAAGATATTATATGATGATGCAAAAAAATTAAGCAATGTATAATTTTTTGACGCTTTCCAATATATTATTTTTTTAATAAAACATTAAACTATAATTTATAATATAAAAATTATAATTTAAATTTAAAATTATAATTTATTATATTTCTTTTAATTATTAAAACTAAAGATTAAAAGTATTCAGATAAAATTATTTTACGTATAATTTTCATATTATGTCGATAGATGGCGATATGCTCCAGTTTTAAAAATCAGAAAAATAATTTTGTATACTGTACTAAAAAGTATATATAGTATTATGAAAATAAAAATTGGCTTCAATATAAAGCTTAATTTTTTTCATGGCATAAGGAAAGTTTGTCTGTATATTTTCAGTGAGTAATAATAATACTGTACATTTATTTAATTTCTGTTGATAAGCTGTATTTGTTTGTAAGATGTTAATTTCTACCTGATATATAATAGTAAACCTTTATTAAGTTAAAGTTCTGCGTATGATATAATCTTTATTTATTAAAATATATTCTATAATGGGTGATATAGATATTGTATGTGTGTGTGAGTTTGTCTGATACATCATAATCAAAGGGTTATGCTCTAAGAACAGTGTTAGACAACCAAGGGATGTTATGGGCGGAGTTGAAAATGTGGCAAAGACTAATGAAAAATAGCCCAATTAAGATGATGGTGATATTTTCTAAGGTGAGTTTTAAAAAAAGTAAAAGCTGCAACCCTTTCTAATGTGTTAATCTTGTATTTCCAAGCATATTTATTTGAACTAGGTCCTACAAAAGTGAGAAGATCTGGATTTCTTACTACCATGACATGTCAGCTATAATCTCATTTTTATAGCTTTATATAAATTGGCAAAACAAGATATTAACAAATATATAACTGATTTAACCTTATTCCCAAATGTTCAATCACAATATATACATATGCATTTCAAAAATGTAACTGGTTTCTGCATATAAATTGATAATCAGATGTTGTTGTTTTTTAAGGCCAAGTGAAAATAATTTTCAATCAGCTCTGATTATATGCTATGTATATATTAATTCGATGAAGGATTATGAGTTTAGTAGCAGTCATTCTCTTAATAGCATAAAAATATTTCAAACTAAAAGGTGTTTTGTTTGACTATGATAGGATACTGAAGTCATAGTATCTCGCTGATAATTAATATTTTTATATATACAGAGACAATGTTTTTGTGATATAAAATACATGTATACAATTAATGCAACCATGTATCTTTCATTCACATCATGTCTTATTATTTTATATTCATTAGACTTTACAAGTAATAACCTGTAATTTCAAACATTATGAATGTAACTACTAACCTATTTACAATAGAAATCTATACATGTAGTATCCTCAGTTATCATCTAAATTCCTGTATTTAAAACATAATCAAATAATTTATACTAAATAAAATCCCATTAAATTTTTATGCATTGTATCCAGTAATGGCATCTACCTTTTTTTAATTATAAGTTAACCAGTTTATATTATTTAGCATAAAAATGATTTAATTTTAATATTAATTATTGAATAAATTTTATTAAACTGTTTTAGTACCATATTAAAATCAGGGCTAATATTGTCATATTATATATGTTGATTAAATAATCTTATTCTAAAAAATTTGGATTGCAGTTAGTAATAACTGCATTTTGAAGTATGCATATATAATGGTTAAAAAGAAATTAGGCATGCTGTGGTAGAGTGTACATATGTGAAGAGATTTATCATATGAAATGTTTAAATAAGACTAGGAAGGATGTAATAGGTTTATGGTTATGTAGCAAATATGTAAATGTGATAGAAAAGGTGAAAAAGTGGTTTCTGAGTGTAGATAGTTTAAAGAGAAAACCAGGAGAAATGGAGCAAAATGTAGTTGAGGAAGATAGAATAGAGTATGTTTTTAGTGTAGTGACAAGAAATATGAATGAAAAAATAAGTAGTGCAATGGAGGTAGTTAGCCAAAAAATAAGTAAGATAGAAAAAGAGGTAAAGGATGTAGAAACAAAATTAAAATTGTTAGAGAAGAAGTGTGAGCACATAAATAAATTATTGAATAGGAAGGATAAGAAGTAGATACGAAGTCCAGATGGTGGAAGAGAATGATACGGATGAAGTAGGGAAAGTAAACTATGAGACAGTATTGATAGGAGATTCACTAATTAGAGAATGTGGAGATAGAATTACAAGAAAAAATAGAAACAGGTTTGTAAGAATATATCTACCTGGAGCTAGAATTTAAACTGTTATAGATAAGGCAAAGCAAGTGAGTAGAGATGTGTATGTTATGGTAGGGATTAATAATTTGGCAGAACCATCAGAGACAGTAATGGTTGAGTACATAGAATTTATTAGTAATTTGAATAAAATTAAAGGAAGAATATGAATAATTGGATTATTACCAACATTTGACAATAGTTATATGTTAGATAGGGTATGTTCTATAAATGAAAGATTGAGCAAATTGTGTGAGAGAAATGATGTTATATTTGTGGATGTGTGGGATTTTTTTATTAGTAAGAGGGAGTTATATAGTAAAGATGGATTGTAATTAGAAAAACAAGGGAGTCAAGTTTTAGGGAGTTGATTTATAAAGAATATAGTTTGGAAACTTATAAAGGGGGCTGGGGTTTTAAAATGCAGTGTTATCAGAAAGACAAAGAATGGACAGGATATAGGTAATAAACAAAGAGTAACTGATTTACATGTAAATGTAGATATATAGAGAGTAATGGGTTTGTAAAATGAATAGTAAGCAAGTTATTTATAAATGTAATGGAGAAGAAAGAGTCAAAAAAATTTAGTTAGAAAAAAAGAAATTGTTAAAATTGGATATTTGAACATACAAGGTAGTAGGAGACCAGAAAAGTAGCTTAAATTAAACAAAGCAGTTAAAAATGAAGAACTTTAGGTACTAGCAGTAGTGGAAATGCATATAAGAAAAGAAGAATCTATACTGAAGACTTGGTATGGCAGGGTATAAATAGAAAAGAAAAAAGAGGTGGTGGTATAGAAGTTATGTCAAAAAAAAAATTTAAATATTGTTAAATGTCGAGAACATGTGAGGTTTGAGATAAGGTTAGGAAGACAAGAATGATTGGTAGTTATAGTATATATAGCCACTAGAGATATTCAAACAATGATGCAGTGAAACAATAACATATATGAATGCCTAGATAAGGATATACAGAGTTTCAAAAAAAGGGGAAGAAGATAATGATTATAGAGGATATGAATGGGCATACTGAAGAAAGTGATGCCATAGATAACAAGAATGGACAGTTTTTGAAGGATTTTTGAGCATTGGAAATTTATAAAATATTTTATTTGGGACAATACACATGGACTAAAAATAATATATTTTACACAATAGATTATGTATTAGTAGAGAAAGAGGGAATGAATAAAGTACAGAAAATTAAAGTATTTGATAATGAAAAGAGAGTATGTAATAGCGATCATAATTTTTTTATATTAGAAATAATTAATAATGTGATGGAAAATAGTAATAAAAGTAGAAAGGATAGTGAAAGATGTTGTTGAAGAGTGAATGATAAAAAAAAATTAGAAGAATATAAAATAAAAGTTGAAGAAATCATGGAAGATTTGGTTGGGAATGAATATAAAGACTGGTGTGTTGTAGTAGAAAAAGTGGCAAATAGAATTTTAGATGAGAATATTCAGAAGAATAAAAGTAATAGAAAAGTGAGAGTTAGTAAAATGATAAAAGAGAGGTAAAAAGCATGTGGAGAATATAAGTGTGCTATTAAGAACAAAGAAAGGTAGAAAGATCTTAATGTTAAATAGGAAAAGTATTATCAAAAAAAAAAGTTGGCTAAAATAGATAATTATAGAGAGAGAATAAAATTAAATAGTAAATAGTTGAAGGGTATTAATAAAAGTGGAAGAAATGGGAGTAAAAAATTTTGGAAATACATTGAAAGAAGGAATGTAGGAGACAGTAATAATATTACTTGATGAAGAAGGAATAGAGTGTAGCTCTTGAGAAAAATTAGAGACAATCTTAAATAAATATGTAATGGATATAGAAAAGATGTTAGATGTGAAGACAGAGTGATAACAAACATAAAAGCATATAATAATGGAAATATTAGATTTACAGAAAATGATTTGAATGAGGCAGGGAAGAAATTGAAAAGTGGAAAGGCAAGATGTTTAGATAGATGGACAGCAGAGATGATAATGAATTTAGGACATAAAGAAAAATTAAACCTATTATCATGTTTTAATAAAATGGCACAGAAGAAAGAATTTTTGGATAGTTGGAATAATACAAGAGTAAGGCTAAGCTAAACAATTATAGACCAATAGTGGTCTAACATCAGTGTTATATAAAGTTTTCATATATATGGTGACTGGAAGGTCACAAAATGGATGGAAGAAAATAATATAGTGGGAGAAATGCAAGGGTTTTTTTGATCAGATAGGCTTATAGAAAATACTTTATTTATAGTTACACAACTTATAGAGATGAGTATAAATATGGGTCATCATCATCATCAACCATTATCAATCCACTGCCGGATGAAGGTCTCTCCAAGTTTAATCCATCTCCGATCTTTAGCTTCTCTTCTCCACATCACCCCTGCATACTTTCTTATTTCATTCATCCATCTCACATGTGGTCTCTTTCTGGGTCTTTTACAATCTCTTGGAATCCAGTTTAAGATTTCAATTGTACATCTATTATCATCTCTTCTAGCAACATGTCCAGCCCAACTCCACTTCAATTTTTAATTTTTTTCAATAAGATCAGTAACACCTGTTTGTTCTCTTACCCATACATTGTGTTTTTGATCTCTTCTTGTTACTCCCAACATGCATCTCTCCATACTTCTTTGAATAGTATGGAGTCTCTGTATTGCTCATAAATACTGGTAGATAGTTATATATGGTTTTTATAGATATAGAGAAAACATATAGTGTAAATAAAAATAGATTATGAGTAAGTTTAGTAAATTTGAGAATGAATGAAGCCTTAGTTGATCTTATTAAGAGATTGTATGAAAATAATTACTATATGTATCAATTAGGGAATATACAATCAGTTAAAGTTAAAAATGGAGTGGGACTAAAGCAAGGATGACCTATGTCATCTATTTTGTTTTTAATGTATTTGAGAGAAATGGAGAGAGCAATAGAAAGAATAGGAAGAGAGTTAGAGATACCATTAATAGATGGCAAGGGAGTATATACATTATCTAGTTTTTTATTTGCAGATGATGTATTCTTGTGCACAGAAGGAAGGGAAGATATGGAAGTTATGTTGAGAACATACATAAGGGTGGGTAAAAAAATGGGGATTACATTTAGTGAAGAAAAATCAAAAGTAATTATGATTAATACTGGGGAAAGAAAAGACAAATAATTTTTATTTGTGGATATAAGTTAAGTATGGTAAATATGTATATCTATTTGGAAATTGTTTTAAGTAATAAGAGAAATGGCTTGGATGAATGGGAGAAAAAATTGATATGAAAGAAAGAAACTGATAAAGAAATTAACAGTGTTTTATATAATAAATATGATGTAGCTAGAATTATATGGGAGTGGCAGTAGCAGAGTTAAAAAATGGTAACAATGTGTTAGTAAAGGGGTGGTAGATTATTTTAAAAAAGTACAAAGAGAAGTAGGAAGACATGCATCAGATGCAGATGTGTGGACAGCAAAGGAGGCAATTCAAGAAGAAATGGTATGGTCAAGTTTTTATATGAGACATGCAAAAAGCAAAATGAAAATGTTCGGTAGATTGTAGTTTATGGATAATAAGAGAATAGCCAAAATAGTATTTAATTGGGTTATGAAGTAAAGTGCTGGCCACAAGATGGAAAGAAAGGTAGTATGGTATGCTAAAGATTGAATAAAGAATTTATGTCAGTATACTTGTATAAAAGATGGGATGATTGTATTAGGAGAATTGTCGAGTGAAAGGATAGCAAGGAATGGGATAGATGAATAGATGAATTAATAAAGAATCAGGAGTCAGAGAGCTGGAGAACTAGTATGGAGATTAAAAAGAGTTTAAATATATATAGAAGTAAACAGACTATTGGGTGCGAGTTAATTTATAATAATAGCAAGGAAAGTCATTTACTGTTTAAGCCAATATTATCCAATATAGATTCACCAACCAATTTCTTTAAAAAACTTGTTCTTTATTTAACTATATAAAAATTTACATTCAATAAGCAACGTTTCGACTATTTCTATCCTTATAGTGGTTGGTGAATCTATATTGGATAATATTGGTTTTTATGGACTATATTTTTTAAAGAAAAGAAGAAACATTTTTTCGGGTTTTAAAATTACTGTTTAAGGCTAAAACAGGATCTTTAGCAATAAGGGAATATATACATAAATGAAAAATGTGGGTGATTTAGTTTGCAAATTGTGTAAGGAAGGCATGGAAATTTAGGTATTTGTTAATTGAATGTAAATGCTGGAAGCAGAAAGAATACAAATAATGAAGTTGTGGAAGAATAAATGTGAACAAAGTGATTATACAGAAAGTGGGTTTTTTGTCTTTATGCTGGGGTTGGAAAAAGATAAGAGGAAATTTAGATATAAAGGCCATGTAACAAAGATTATATTTTGGAAATGGGATGGAGCAGGGTAGAGAAGAATATGAAAAAAACAGGGTGGGAAATGGAAAGATAAGGTAAAGTGGCTAACAGGTTTCTCTGGGCATAGTGTCTGAGGGATTCTGACTTTGAATAAAGAGAATTACATCACACCACAATTAAGAGACTACTTGCTTTTGTTAAAAAATAGTACAACTCACTATAAATTAATGTATTTTGCATAATGAACCTGTTTTAAGTTGACTCCCATGTGACCTTGACATGTAGCTGACATTTTTTATTAAAAGAATGATGCACTATAAATTTTCCACTATAAAGTCTCTACAACCAGACATTCGGCATCACTGTGATGAATAGAACAATTATGGCATTCATATCAGCATCACTTATGATGACTCTCTCCATCATATTCAAAATGCATAACTGAATTCTTGGTACATGAGCAAACTGATCTAACAATGGAGTCAACATATCTCTTGTCTTCGGTGATAAATCTCCTCTAAGACTTTGATATAATCAGACATTAAAGTTGTTTACCAAATGATATGACTGTTATATTGAAAATTTGTTGCTTCATAATTATATATACAGTAGAATATTAAGAATGCTTTTTAAAAATCATATCTTTTTATTCTATTTCTGAGTGTAATATAAAATAAAAGATAAAAGTTTTTTAATAATCCATTGCAAAGCAAACGTCCTTTCCAATAGTCTCACAAAAATGCATTGAAAAAAGTGATTAATTATCAACCTTATCATGTTGCATTATAAGCAGTTTGTTATTCTTTTCCATTTAGCCAAAAATAATTAGCTAGTCATCTATTAGCTAATTACCTAGCTATTTAAAAAAAATTTAAATAAAAAATCCTAAATCTGATTGGAACATAAAAAGTTGCCAGGTTTTGCCTGCCTACCTTTCAAATCTGTCAATAGATATGAGAAGTGAATGTGTCTCTCTATGTGAATGTATATATATAGTGACCCTCACCTTTTGCCTTAAAGCTGAATGTCAAGTTTTGTAATGATAATATTTAAAAAAATTAATTTTTCCAATAAGTAAACTTTGTTGCTAAGTAGTGATTAACGTTTATATAATTGATTGGCCATTTTTAGAATTACTATTATAATATTTATAACATAAAAGTAATCTTTAAGTACAATTTTATAATGTTTTAAAATCTCCTATGTATCTCTTCTGTGATTTTAAAATGTTTAATTATGGAGTTATTGCTGGCTTAAAGTGCCGGTGAGTTCAAGTATTAAAGTTAAGATCATCTTAATTCAGTTGTTACAGTTTATTAAAATTAAATATTAGAGCAAAATATTAAAAATCAGTTCAATTTTTAAGTCTAGGTTTGAAATATTGAAGTTAGTTGCTAATAAAATGTATTATTTAATCTTAACTGCAATGAAAATAGTTCAATTACATCATTTTAAAATTTAGATGATTAATGAGATGAATAATTTCAAAACATCAATAATTAATTCTTATAATTAAGCTATAAATTTTTAAATAAAGAATGTAATAAGGGTATATGTGTTTGCTTGCATATGAACATTACCAGTCACTTAAGAACGTCCTGCTAAATTTAATGCTTAACGTTATTTTAAATGCCTTTATTTTAAAGGTAAATACATGATATATTCTGAGACCTTACCAATAAAAAAATGTTTTTAAGTAAATATTATAGTGTAATGTTTTATTAAACAGTGTAAATTTTATTATGTTTAAAGAATATAATATTTTATTTACTGTAATATATTTCAATTTGCTAAATAACTTGTAAGCATTACAATAAAAACCTACCCCATTTTTAACTAATCCAAAGACATATGCTTAAAACAATGTGAATATACCTGATATCAACAAGAAATATACTTTTGATCATTAGGATATGGTCTTCCCAAATATAAATAAGTAGCAATCAGCCCAAATATTGAGAGTACTCCTTGTCTTTAAATTCTATCAAAAGATCATGATTTAAACAATTCAAAATACAGCAAAACTCTCCATATAGTAGTGCCATCTTGTGCTAACAAGAGCAATCAATGGATGAAGATCATGATTTCTTGGATACATTTTTTATTCCCATATTGTACTATACTGAAGTGATGAGAATGTAAAATAATCTCATTGGTCTGCAGTTTTTTGATTATGATCATTGAATTTTTATATTGGAATGAGTATTTGATATCGTTTCTCAAATTTCTTTTCCACCTCACTTTTATATTGGCAGGAACTGAATAGTATCTTTCTTGGAATGGTTTGATAGCATCTTACCTGGATTTGCTCAGATCACCCATCCTGATGTTATGAGTAAGTATGTTGTTACTTTAAAAATATGTGCTGTTGTGGCATTAAATAATCCATAAAATATCTTCCAGTTCCCATTAAGCAAATAAAGAAGATTTTTTTACGTTTTGATTCACATCCATAACACTTCCAATATCCCATGTGCAAGTGTTAGTGGTGGATTAATATAATTCTGATATTTTACATTTATCATAATAAAAAATACTGTTTATAATTAAGAACAGGTTGCCTTTTATAAATAAAGTTAGATACTAGAATGATCTCATATATAAAATTAAACATGACAAGAAATAAGTATCCATGTTCTGTACTCCAGTCTCTACTTGATTATTGTTTAATTTAGATGTCTTATTGTTTGACAGGATTACTTGCATTTACTTAAATGGTTGTGGAAAATGTGATTTGTTGCTAAAAAAAAATTTATTGTGATGAATAATATTTGGCTTTTGGAAGCCATTATACTTTTACATTGAGGCCTTGGGTCACTAAATTGATATCCTCTTCTCACTTATATGTTAAGTTATCTATTATTTGTATTAGGTTTTTTTTATCTATGTTTTTGTTTCTCTTTTCTCTCAGCACTCACAGTGAGAAACTGACTGACACTGTTTTTAAATGTTTTTAAGTGCCACAAGTTTCTATCTTTATAGTTTTCGACTAATTAATAATAGAACCATGAGCTGTTTATTGAGCATTTTGCTTTAGATAGACTTCCTTAACATTTGTCAAAATTGTGTTTTAAAACTTTTTCTATCTTATTTTTGGGTTAATAGATGAAATCTCATTTACACTTTACTTCCTAAGATAAATGGTCTTTTGAGCTACATATTCCTAATTTTAAACCATTTAGCAATATTATTATCACTTCAATGATCTTTCTATCTGTAGCTATTATCATCTATATTATGAATTGAGATAAAATATAGACACAATTTTTTTATAATCTTCCTTGAGATAATGTAAAGACATCTGAGTCCTTAATCAATATGTCTAGTATCAAAAAATAGATTTAATATTTCCTGTTTTTTTTTGTAATTCTATTTTTTGTTGTTGTAATTCTCCTACAATACCTGATATTTAATATCATCTTGATACTTTTTGTTTCAAAATGAGTAAAAATAACATTGTGCTACTTTGTATAATTAAGTGTTTTGATGAATAGATTTACAAGAGTACTTTTACAATATGGCAATTTTCTATCTGTTACAAAAATATGTGGAGAAAAATTCATTCAAACTTCTGAGATACTTAATAAGATTTTCTCCTAAATTTGCTATAAAATTTATGAATGTTAATAAATTTACTACCAAAATTGACTTAAGTACTATGATTCTATTGCAATGATATTTTTCATATAAATTTTAATTTGTATGTGAAACCTTCTACGTAACACATGTATAAATTTGGAGATGTAATTGAAGGAAATTTTGAGAGTAAAGTAATTATTTTTTTATTGGAATATACTGTATATTTATATAAAAATCTTTAATGTGTGGAGTTATCCATTTATAAGTACTTAATTAGAAAGCACAACCTAAAACAAATTGAACACTGGTAGTCCTATTGCATTTAATAGGAGAATCCTTTTAAATATATTGTACCTATATTGATATAGGCACATATAATTTTATCTAAAATTATATTATTAAAATAATCTTTCGTTAAAGAGAAACATAAAATTAAATGTTGAGTTTATTTCAGTTTGTTTTTGAAAAAGATAAAAATCAAATAGTTTTCTAGCGTTAGTTTTGAAATAAAAAAGCTACAATTAATTAATCAGAAGGGGAGAGGGGTGTTTCGTTAGAGAAATTAAACTAAGGGTTATAAAAGGAAGTAAAGAGTTTTTATTAGTATTCGTAAAAATATAATTTAAAAAGTTAAAACATACAAATCTCTTTTCATTCAAGTTTAATTAAAGAAAAAATAATGTTAAAACTAAATAGTAAATTGTATTAAAAATATATGTGTGTATATATGTGCGATTTGTAAATAAATAAAATGTATGCGAAATAAAAGAAGATTATCATTAAAAACACGGCAATGGCTATTAATAAAATAAAACAACACGTTTTATTGCATGGCTATTACTAATTAAGCAATCTTCCAAAACACGTTTATCAAATGATTATCACTGGAATTTGACAACAGATCTTTGCCGGAGATATTAGAAAGACAACAAGGCGCAGGTATAAATAGACCTTTTTTTATCGGACAGTAATCAGTTCACAAAGTAATTGAGTAGTGCAGTTCAGAAATTAATTGAGCAGTTAACAAACAAAATGCAGTGTTGAGAAGATCTTGGGAACGCACGTTTATCTCCAGCCCAGATGTCCGATGAAAACAGCAGATCTGCCCGTGAAATAATGTCAGCTTAACATCTTAGAAAATCTCCGTCAGTATCTAATTGTCTCCAATAGTAATAATCGTGAAAATCAGGAAACTCATCAAGGAAAAGTCCCAGCCGGCTGGTAAGCATTCATAATGGAAACATCCTCACCGAAAGCAGCCACCAAAGAAAACAAAATTCTATGTCTACATTCAAAAGCCTAGGTAAAACATTTGCTTATTTCGTTTATACTGTAATAGCCATTGCATTGCATTAATTCGTACGAATCTTTCAAGAGTCTAATTATATGAACTTTATATCATACATAAATGAACTATTGATATGTGTGATTAAATTTCAAATGCTATGTAATACTTTATTATTATTATGTGTGTACATGAGTTAATATGTGCGTGATCATTATATCAATATTTATTAGTTAAATTAGAGTGTTCTGTTATTAAATCTATAGGAATATTTAAACTATTTAGAAATGTTAATTTAAAATATGCGTGTGTTTTATTAGAATTATAAAATGTTTAAATTTAGTAAATAAATGTTAGTTAATAAATTATCTTTAAAATTAAACTTTATTTGTCGGTCAATTCTTTTTATCAATTCCTTTTATCAAATTCTTTTATCAATCTCTTTTATAAATTCCTTTTACAATTCTTTTATCAATTCTTTTAACCACTAATTAAGCATAATCTATTAGTGATTACAAACAACTGAGCTAGTCGTGGATTTAGGCGTTGAGTTAGTGGCCACTGTTCAAAGTGCGTTGTCTATTCTTTTAGTATTCTTTTAGAATAAGCAGCTGGCGCCCGTGTTTATACACAAACAAAAAAAAGTGCTTTGAACTTGGTGTTGAACTCAACAGCCGAGAAGAAGCTATGTCCTGGAAATGTAACGCTAGTTATATACTTTATAGCTATCGTTTGGGCATACATACTCTCCGAGTATGTTCTTCTCTGCCTAAGAGACCGGTGTTTCGAATGCACATATTCGAAAACGGTTCAAATGGCTTTACCCAATGTGGGCCGAACTTGTCATAAATGACAGTTAATTAAATACTTTGTTCTTGTTGAAAATAAAAATCTAAAAAGTTAAATTACGTATGTAAAAGTGTTTTAATTTAAAAAAAAAAAAAAGAATTGACCGAAAATTTTTTTTTTTCGAAATGAAAAGAGATTTTGACATTTATGCTATCAAATCAGAGTCAATTAGATGTTATGGGCGGAGTTAAAGCATTAAGATCGGGTAGTGAAAAGGACTAAAAGGGTGGAGTTAGCGTGAGTTTCCATCTTAGTAAGAAAAATAAATAAATAAGTCGTATTTAAATTTAGTTTAACATAAGCGCTAGTACTTTGAAATTGAAATTTTCGAAAATGGATCCGAAAGAAAGCCCAATATATTTTAAAAATCCCCAGTTAGTGGAAAAAGAGAAAGAAGAAGTATCTGAGATGCGAATGATGATGAAAATGATGATGAATATGATGCAAGAGTTTAAAGAAGAATTGTGTCAGAAATTTGAACAAAGCCAACAGAAGCTAAATTCAAAGCAGAATTGATAAAAGAAATGCGTCAAGAAATTAAACAAAGTCAACAAGAATTGTGTCAGAAATTTGAGCAAAGCCAACAAGAGCTCAAAGAAGAACTCAAAGCAGAATTGAAGGCAGAAATTAGTCAGGTTAAAACAGAAATTAAAGAACTCAGAGCAGAAGTAAGAGAAATAAGATGTGAGATAACGGTAAAGGTAGAGAAGAACCAAGAAGTTATAGAGTTAGATTTAATTAAAGAAAGTCAGGAAGTTGAAAAGGAAGTTGAGGTGATAAAAGACATAGAAATTGAATTAGAATCAGATAGCATTGTGATAAATAAAGTAGACACAAATGTAGATCAAGAAATAGAAGAAAAACATAAGTTCAAGGTAGTAGATAGTGTAGAAAAGTTTTTACAAAAATTTAAAAAGGTTAAAGTAAACGTTCGCATTCGCTGTAGACGTAGATTTAAAACAAAGAGAAAGTGTAGAAAAAAATATTCCCAGATTGAAGTAATTCGGAGTTTGTCTAGGTATAAAGGTTTTCTGAGTTACGAAGTCGAAAACAGAACGGAAAGAGAAAGAGATAAAGCAATAAAATATAAAAGCGGAACCGATAAGAGAGGAAAGTTAGTTTATATTATAGAATTTGTAGAAAGAAAAAAGGAGCCACCGGACATAGTTTAAGAGTTAGTAAACGGGCGGAATAGTAAAGGAAATAAACAAAAAGGACCGGAAATGGACAATGAGCACGAATATGATTATTCTAAAGTAAATAAATCTAATAAATTAAATCTGAAACTTCTATTTAAAACTTAAGACAATAAATTTAAAAATGAATGAATAATAATAAATGAAATGTTGCAAGTAATAATAATAATGGAGGCTTCGCAAAATAAAAGATTTTTTTTTCTCCACGCACATATTAATTAAGGAAATGTTCGTAAATAAACAGTTCAAATAAATAAAAATCAATAAAATCAAGTTAAATAAATGGGTCAAATTAAGGATTTAGAAATAATGTTTGTAGAATTAAATAAATGAATAAAATAACGGAAATACATAAAATAAAAACAAGTTAAATAAATAAGTATAATATATCTGTAGAAAATAAATAAAATATTCGTAGTAAAATAAAATAGTTTTTTGAATATACGCATGTTAAAATAAAAGTTTGTTTTGAATACCGTAAGTTAAGAAAAGGATGTAAATAAATTGTTTAAAATAATCAAGATAAAAAAAAAATCTCTAGTAAAATAATAATGAATGAATCATAATAAAGCAAAATAGTTTTTTTTCTGAGTACACGCACGTTAATATATAAGTTAAAGTAATGGGTTAAAAGTAATATCGTAATATAAATAAATATGTAAATTGATGTCCGTGATAGTTTAAAGATAATATTATAAGATTAGTGTAAAACTAAATATTTAAATAATGTTCGTAATGAATTTAAAAATAATATAAATGAAAGTCAATCTAAGTTGTATTAGGAGTGTATAAGGGTTCGAATCTAAAGGGATGAGGGTAGTATTGAAATAAGTTAGATAAGGATTAAGTTTAAAGCTCTCGACTGGATAAATTCTAGTACCCGCAACGGATTGGCCGGGATCATTCCTCTTTTAAAAAGCGCACTGGCAACAACCAGAGTAAGTCATAAGTCACTTTTCAGGGGAGAATCCCCATATCTCGTACCTCGTTTTCCAAAGCGTAAGTCGGAAATGGACAGTTGAAAATTCCTGCCATTGCAGCTGCTTAGTCAAAGTCCGATCAAGAGAATCGGCAATCGTTTTCCAGGGCGTAAGTCGGAAATGGACAGTTGAAATTCCTGCCATTTGCAGCCACCTTTTCTTAGTCAAAGTCCGATCAAGAGAATCGGCAGCCGAAGCTTCATTTATAAAAGATCCCTGTGCCACAAATTTAGTTTGTCCTCGTGGTCATTATCCAGGATGAACATTGTAAGCAATGTTACCAGCATAGAAAGAAGAAAAGCATAATTGGAGATTGCCCTTAGCATGGAAAAGGAAAAGATACCAAAAAGCAAACTTAGAAAGAATAATAAATTAAGATTTAATGTTGTCAGAGATAAAATGGTCAAAAATGATGCATTTTACTCTCAAAAGGAAGGGTGGTGTAATGTACCTATATTGATATAGGCACATATAATTTTATCTAAAATTATATTATTAAAATAATCGTTCATAAAAGAAAAACATAAAATTAAATGTTGAAGAGTTTATTGCAGTTTGTTTTAGAAAAGGATAAGAATCAAATAGTTTTCTAGCGTTAGTTTTGAAATAAAAAAGCTACAATTAATTAATCAGAAGGGGAGAGGGGTGTTTCATTAGAGAAATTAAACTAAGGGTTATAAAAGGAAGTAAAGAGTTTTTATTAGTATTCGTAAAAATATAATTTAAAAAGTTAAAACATACAAATCTCTTTTCATTCAAGTTTAATTAAAGAAAAAATAATGTTAAAACTAAATAGTAAATTGTATTAAAAATATATGTGCGTATATATGTGCGATTTGTAAATAAATAAAATGTATGCGAAATAAAAGAAGATTATCATTAAAAACACGGCAATGGCTATTAATAAAATAAAACAACACGTTTTATTGCATGGCTATTACTAATTAAGCAATCTTCCAAAACACGTTTATCAAATGATTATCACTGGAATTTGACAACAGATCTTTGCCGGAGATATTAGAAAGACAACAAGGCGCAGGTATAAATAGACCTTTTTTTATCGGACAGTAATCAGTTCACAAAGTAATTGAGTAGTGCAGTTCAGAAATTAATTGAGCAGTTAACAAACAAAATGCAGTGTTGAGAAGATCTTGGGAACGCACGTTTATCTCCAGCCCAGATGTCCGATGAAAACAGCAGATCTGCCCGTGAAATAATGTCAGCTTAACATCTTAGAAAATCTCCGTCAGTATCTAATTGTCTCCAATAGTAATAATCGTGAAAATCAGGAAACTCATCAAGGAAACGTCCCAGCCGGCTGGTAAGCATTCATAATGGAAATATCCTCACCGAAAGCAGCCACCAAAGAAAACAAAATTCTACGTCTACATTCAAAAGCCTAGGTAAAACATTTGCTTATTTCGTTTATACTGTAATAGCCATTGCATTGCATTAATTCGTACGAATCTTTCAAGAGTCTAATTATATGAACTTTATATCATACATAAATGAACTATTGATATGTGTGATTAAATTTCAAATGCTATGTAATACTTTATTATTATTATGTGTGTACATGAGTTAATATGTGCGTGATCATTATATCAATATTTATTAGTTAAATTAGAGTGTTCTGTTATTAAATCTATAGGAATATTTAAACTATTTAGAAATGTTAATTTAAAATATGCGTGTGTTTTATTAGAATTATAAAATGTTTAAATTTAGTAAATAAATGTTAGTTAATAAATTATCTTTAAAATTAAACTTTATTTGTCGGTCAATTCTTTTTATCAATTCCTTTTATCAAATTCTTTTATCAATTCTTTTACAATTTCTTTTACAATTCTTTTATCAAGTCTTTTAACCACTAATTAAGTATAATCTATTAGTGATTACAAACAACTGAGCTAGTCATGGATTTAGGCGTTGAGTTAGTGGCCACTGTTCAAAGTGCGTTGTCTATTCTTTTAGTATTCTTTTAGAATAAGCAGCTGGCGCCCGTGTTTATACACAAACAAAAAAAAGTGCTTTGAACTTGGTGTTGAACTCAACAGCCGAGAAGAAGCTATGTCCTGGAAATGTAATGCTAGTTATATACTTTATAGCTATCGTTTGGGCATACATACTCTCCAAGTATGTTCTTCTCTGCCTAAGAGACCGGTGTTTCGAATCAACATATTCAAACTCGGTTCAATATATATATATATATTGTGATGTATACATGTTGCCATCTATAGTTCCTTGTAGTGTATAAATAACTAAATAAAAAAAATTAAAGATCATCTGTTTAATAAAATATATTTTATTGTTTTGAATGAATCTGAAATAAATGAACCATTTATTTATTAAATTTTAAAATAAAATATGTTTGTTAAAGTATTATCAAATGATAACAATGCCATATCAGAATTAGAAGAGATTAACCAGTGTTTAAAGAAATAGAAAGACTGCATCTTATATTACCATAGCTACAAAAATGATTTTAGCAAATACACTCAGACTTTCTTTTGCTTAAAAATTTGTATTTATTTTATCTTATCTTTATAAATACATTTGGGGTGTAAAGCAAAGAAATATGCAATGTGGATAAAGCAACTTAGAAAGGGAAGCATGATCTCCTTTATTTGGTAGCTTTATGATTGAAATATATATCACAAATGCTATGCTGATTGTTATAGAGCTAAGATCATTGAATTTACCATGGTTTGTAATATCAACAGAAATAATAATTGGAAATCATCTAATGATTCAAATTGCTTATGGATCTCTATGTTTGTATTTAGCTAGCAAAAAAAGGTACCAAAAAAAAACATTATTGAATAATGAAATATCAATTGAAATCATATTTATGCAAAACTGTGATAACAGATGCTAATAAAAATTTCCTTTTCAATTAACACTGTCAGATAAGTTTCTTTTTTTACAAAAAGAAATAATTAAAAAGCATAATGATAATTTTATATTAATAATTTTCAGTAATATAGTGTTACTGGTCATTCAATAATTTTTAAATAATATGAGAAATATAAATTTTTGTTAAAAAAAAAATAACAATATTAAAAACTTTTATTACTTTGTTTCCTTATATTATGGGAAAGAGTTTATCTTTAACCCTTTCATGACTGTATGAATTAATAATTTTAATCAAAGATTATTACTATTAATTGCAATCTAGCAGGGGAAAAATAAATTATAAAAATATATGATATGATACTAGATTGCAGTTGGTAAATTAGAATTATAATCTTTATTTTAGCCACCTCAGTGAGTTAATGCTTGTTTCAATAAATTTATTTTATTATTAACCAAAGTACTTTGATTTGCCTATTCCATCAATTATTACAAAATTATTTTATTACACAATCTATTTTACAATTAAGAGAATTAATTTTATATCCCTTACTATACTTTATCGTGAAGTAAATCATCAGTTATTAAATTGTATCTTCTTTGTCAAACAAGATACTCGTGCTCTGGAACATTGATACCTTACAAATTCATGAGCCCATTATATATATATAAGTTTAACTGACATAGAGTTATTTGTGACTCAACATATTTATCTATTTTAGTTTTAGATTTAGTTGCCTAAGTACAACATTTATGTAAGATATTTTAGAGTGCCTAAATATTTAGTGCATAATTGAAAAAAACCCACTTGGTTTACAATTTTATATATTATATGTAGTTGCCCAAATTTGTGAGGCATTTGCAGGCCAGCTTTTCCTGCTCAGTTATAATATTTTTGCTATATTCATGATTACCCAAATCTTCAAGCTGTTCCATGAATGACACTTATTTTAGCTTTACATTTTGTCTCATCCATTAGAAAATATTGCTATTTATGAGACAATGTTGCTCCTTAGCAACATTATTCTCTAATTTTTCTTCACAATATATATATATAATGTATGTTCAATCATAAAATACATAATCCTAAATAACAAAGAAATTACTTAAATGTCAATTTTAAATGAACAATATTTTAACCAATTAGTAATATGGAAATTACTAATACGGTATATAAACTATAACATAAGTAAAATCACACACATACGTGTGTGGCAAAAAAAATCTGTTACAATCCATACATTGTGTATGCTATTTTCTGCAAAATAAAAAAAAAATAAATGATATATTAATATGTAAAGTGAAAAAATAAATTACTATGATGCATTCATTTGATATGTAATAGTTTAATTAGCAAATGACATTTGTTATCAATATATATATATATATTAAAAAAACATTTAAAGTATCGTTAAATTCTACTCTTACGTTAGAATAATTATTTAGTCTTCAAACAAATATTTATCAAGAAAAAACTTTCATCATAGTATTTCACTGTAAAATGGGTCCACGTATGACTATATTGCTATATTTTTTACTAATCTTTTTTTTTTCAATCTTTCTGCTTCTGAATTTTTTGGATACTCTTCTATTGATAGTTTTCTAGTGACTTCTGGGAATCAGGACTCTGCTAGTATAATCTTTTCAACATTATATATATATATATATGGTTTGGTAATAATCCTGCTGAAGGGTTATTCTCATGTTCTGGCAAATCACACAAATGTCTGCACAAGTTCAGATAGTATATTATGTCTTGTGAGTTACAAATGCCTTGATTTAAAGTTACTCTTAATTAAAAGATTTTATAATAATACTTACATAAGTCTGGTTATTTTACTATTACTTCACAGTAACCTTCAATTATTAGTTTTTTTGGTTGGTGCTACAAGTTTAGCTTCTCTGTTGGTGAACTTTCTCTCTCTCTCTCTCTCTCTCTCTCTCTCTGTGTGTGTGTGTAGCTCTCTCTCAGCTTGGCTGTTAAATAATTTCTACTACAGATTCTGTTGTAATAATTTGCAAGACTAATTTAATACATTTGAATAACTTTTTTTAAATGTTTTTATTGATTACATCATGTTTAATTTTGGTCAGTACATAATTAATCCTTGTTGTTTCATTGATAGCTTAATCTTTTAAGTTTCTTAAGTTGCTATTCAAATGGTCAGGATTTTTCCATTATTTACAATTTATTTGTTTATTTTGTTTTGCCTTTTTTTAAATTTATGTTAAAAAAAGTATATATTTGATGAATATTTTTTAAATACTTTATTTAACTTAGAAATTCTATTTGTTTGGTTAAAATTTTATAATCGTTTTTAACATACTTTTTATGGAGTGGATTTTCTTTAAATTTTGTTTACATGTTAGCTATCAGTGATAATGCAATATTTCAGAGTTATTTAGCTATCTTTTGTAGTCTGACAGTACTGAAGGCTGAATTCCAAACCATATTGATATCAATTTAGTAAGTTTTAGTGATGTACAATAGATGGTGGTATATATGTCTAAAATATGCTCTCATTGAATTTTGTGACTAATTCACTAAAAAGAATTTAGAGTTAAAAAAGAAACGAAGGATTAAACTTTAATTTCTCTTCATTGTTGACTAAAAGTTGTTATTTTTAAAAAAAAAAAAAAAAAAAAATCTTCATATAAACAAAAGTCTTGTAAACAATTGATTTACATTTGTGAATTTCATTTCACATCTTCGAAATAAGATGGCATTGTTTAATTTTTCATTGAATATGAATAGTTAAAAATCAGTTACAAAATAACCTAATACTGAAGAATAAAAAATAATATATATTTATAACTATAAAGGGGCTAAACTCTCCATACAGTAGCCTGACTCAGTGCAAGCCAGAATAATCAATGGATGCAAGGTTTGTGGGTAAAATCCATATCCAGTGCCTACTCATCCAATATCCCCAGATTAGTTTCTAGCTTGTGGCACTGGATAGGGATTTTGTGCACAAACCTTTTTGCATTCATTGATTACTCTGACTTGCACTAAGTGACACTATTGTATGGAGAGTTAAGCCTTTGTGTAAACAGCTTGTGCAGCATAAAAAATGGTAATCATGCAATATTTATAACTCTATAAACTTTACTTCATTTCTTTTTATTTTGTAATTCAATACTGAGCATAGTTCACTGCAAAGAAAAGGTTAACAATATTACAAATTAACTACAGCTTAGCACTGCATTTGACTGGGAAGGTTATATTCATAGCACTAAATAAAGTCAGATATGTAAATTGATAGATTTGCAAAGCCCATTTGCATGATAAAGCAAGACATGAATCTTTTTTATTTATCACATGGGTGTTATTGGCAATAAATCACTGCCTTCTTAAATATTATTTTCCGATTGTTGTCCTCAGCACAAACTATTTTGATGTTAAGTAGATCGAAATTGTGACCAGAATCAATATCGTGCTCCAGGAATACTGATTTTATGTTAAGATCTGTTTTAGTGTGACTATATATATACCTATGTTATGATATTTTATTTAACTTGATCACCAATGCACACTAAAAAACAACAAAAAATTTTCTTTAGCCACAATTTTGATTGTTATATATAACTGGAAATAAAAGTATGAGACATCCATAAATCAATTAATTAATTACTTAAATGTAATTTGGATTTTATATGTAACTTGAATGAAAAGTGTGACCCATTCATAAATTAATTAATTCAATGAGTGATTGAATTAATTAATTTATAAATACCCCACATTTCTATTTCAAGTTACATATTATGACCCAAATTAGGGATGAAAATAAATTATTTGGTTTTTTAATGCATTATTGATCAAATTAAATAAAATATTTTTTATAAAATACTTTTTATATATATTATTAATAAACTAGGCGAATTTTATGATGATAATTTCACAATCTTATCATAAAAACATGATTTTGAATTACAGATTTTTTCTGAATTCATGTAGGACTAGTTATTTAAAACTTTTTACATGTTCAATAATTTATAATTTCAAACTTAATTTTGATGTTGCAAAATTATTTTTCTTTTTTATCTATTTCCTCTTCCCTCATCCTTTCCATAAATAAAATTTATATAAGTATATACCCTAAGATTTTCTTGATTGTTAAAAAAATTATTTATCTATCTTCAATAATTCAAGACATGCAAATATAAGTAAGTGAATAATATATAAATTAGTTTAACCCTTTATTGTCGTATTACCAATTTACATGATTTGTCAAAATAAATGCTTCAAATGCTTTACACCAAAAGTATGTCTATGATACCAATGTGTTTCATCTTCCCAGTCCTAAAAGAGAAACAAAAATGATCATCATCAATGAGTCACTTCCATTTGCATGACTTATGAGTGTTTTTTAAAATATTTTATTTTTTTACAGGATCTCTTAATTTATTTATAGGTATTAGATAATCTCTGGTATATAGAGAATAACTCTTAGACAATCCCAATATCAATAACAATCAACAATTTAAAACTATTATTAAGGAATCCTCCTTATATGTGTGTGTAAATGTTAAAATATTTTCATGTAACAAACATTTTTGGTTTAGTTTTTCTTGCTACAACAATAATTGCCTTATTAGATTTTAATTGCTTCTTAACCTTGAAAAGCCTTTTATTTATATTAAAATCTCTTTTGTTTAATATTAAACTTTCTCTAGTGACAGATAGATAGAGTTGGTCTGCGTTGTGATCTAATTTCTTATGTTACACTTTCATAATGGTAAAAAAAAAATGTTTCTTTTATGTGGTTTGTTGATCTGAGGTTTTGCCATATTATTTTACAAAATTCTAGTACATATGGTTGAATGCATACATTTGTACACATATTTTTGAAATTTTATCATTATTAGAGCCTTTATATTTGATAGTAGAGGTTAGATGGTCACTCCTATCTCCATGAACATTGCCAAAAATAAGATTGAACCATGCATTACATTTTTTCTATGACAATTCAGTAGTGTGGAATGATCATGAGCCAGATAAATAAGACTAATCATGCATGCATATGACTCCAGGAACAAAATATTGGATGATAGCTCTTTAAAAAAATTAAAAAATTAATCACCTGATCTGAATAAAAAAAATTCTAAGTAATCTGGTATCTTGAGACCATTGAATAAATTGGGAATTAATTATTTGATAAATTTAGACAAGACCAGGAATTACTGAGGCATTGCATAATTTATTAGTGCAAGTAAAATATATATAACAATTAATGCATGACCAGCTTAGATGCATAATTTCATAACTTTCAACAATCAAACTCCTCAAAACACAATCTTCAGATAATAAGATATCATGTGACTATAGTCTGCATAATGTTACTCAGTATCAAATTTTACAAACAAATTGGCTTAGATTGAAAACATTTAATATGTTTTTTAAGATGCTGTTTGAGGAAAAATGCATTAGATCCAAAATATTAAGGTGAACTGTTCCCAGATCCAAAGCTCCTCACTGTTAAAAGCCTGAAGCCTAAAACTAATCTGGGAATATTAGATAGGGCAGCACTGTAGAGGAATTTATTAAGCATCATTATCTTGCATCTATTGATTGCTGAGGCTTACACTAGGTGGCACAACCATGGAGAAATAAAAAGAAATTGTTATAATCTTCACCTCTTATTAGAATTCTATAAAATATTAATAATCACTTCTTCCCTTCTCAATTTTTCCAGTCCCTGCAATAACAAAATCTCTATTCTTGCTCACTTCTTTCATTTATCTCTAATAAAAAATTTTATAATCAAATAAAAGCAAAATAAGCTATCTATGTGAAACATGATTTTTGATTTTTTTTTAAGCCTGGTATCAGTGTCAGGCAAAAATGTTTGTTTCCATGCTGAAAATGAGCCTCTCTATTTCTCTCTCTTTCATAAAACCTAGAATTAAATATTTATTAACTTTACTATCATCACAAAAAGTCTCTAATGCCTTTCAATAATTAAATAATATCAGAACTTGGGAAATTTTCTTGATTAAAATAATAAATAACATCATATATATATATATTATATATTTATATATATATATATATATATATATATATATATATATATATATATATATATATATATATATATATATATATATATATAAAGCAAAAATGTAGAACAAATTAATTTATAAAATAACTTCTAGGCTATCTATCATCACTTCTTAACAAAGAATTTCTAAAAGTATATCCTTAATCAACTGTCACTCTACTCATGAAATAATTTATAACAAGAATTTCTGCATTTCATACAGGATTTTGCTTTTTCATGATATCTATTTTATCTAACTATCTATTAATCTGATTTTACTACAAGATTATGATCAATATTTGAAATATAATTTGTACTGTTCAATATATATATATATATCAAATTTACTAAGCGCAAGCAGATAACATTGTAATAACGTGAAAGCTAAAACCTTTGAAAGATGCGCTTTAAGCATGCTTATGTGACAGCCAATCCTAATGAAATGATCTAAACATCAATTAATTGTTTTTTTCTATAGTATAGTATCACTATTCCCTTGATCTATAAAAGCAGGTTATGTTCATTAAATTTGGTCTTGATATTCCCAATACAAATTGAACAAAGAGCGACATGTTGTTCACCCTAACACTTCCCTTGGAAGTCAGTATTTTTTCCTTAACAAATATTTATAAATGTTATCGTATTACTTTTTTTTCTTTATCCTACTATTAAATAAAATTTTCAATCACTCAATTATTCTTATCTTTATTTTTTTTTGTATGATATTTTCATTCTTTTAGGCTCTTTCATCTTTCTAGTTACTTCTTGGTGGATCTTTATATGTTCTATTTTTATTTGTTTGAACTTTTTGATCTCTCTGAGCTGTCTTCATACTCTTCCTAAATTTCTTTTGCTTAACCATCTCTGTTTATACTTGCATATTATTAGTTAGGGCTTGACGTTTCATTCACTCTTTTACTTTATTTCTAACATCTTTTATTACCTTCAGGATTGTTTTTTTGCATTTTTGTTATTATCATCTTAAACATCTGCTTTTGTTATTCGTTTTGTTCCAGTTTCACTTTGTTTTTCTTTCTAATTCCTCTCATTTCTTCCTCTATCTTCCAAGTAACTTTTAAATATATTTGAGCAATATCATTAACAATTTTCAACAACTCTTTATTCCTCTAAAATAGTTTCTCCACTATCTTCCTATCCTATTTTTCTTTATTCCATTTTATTTCTTTGAGTGTTTTAATGTTATCTTTGCCTGTACTATATCTCATTTTTTAAATTTCTTCCACAATTACTTGATTTATTTTTTAATATCTTTCTGAAGTATTTTTGAGAGGGAGGGTGATACTTTTATCATTGTCATCCAATTTATTGTTTAACATTTCCTGAATACTTTATTTTATTTCTTGAATATTTTTATTCATTTCCAATAATCAAGAACTAAATTTGAAAGATAATCTTTTTTTTTCTGCCTTCTTCATTTATTGGGTTTGTTGTTTTTTCTTCTTTATTCTCTGTTCACTGCTGTTTTTAATTTTCTATTTTAGCTCTTGATCTAATGTCAACTATTACTGCTTTTATTTTTGACTAAAGCTTTAGTTAGTTTAGTTTTATTAATATTTTCTTCAAATTGGGCTACACACACCTTCTGTCCATGTATCTCTCTTTTATGATCACTAACCCTATTAAAAAAAATATTTCATTTAACCTATGCTTTTGACTTGATCACTTAAAATTATTTCTACCTGTTATTTTATATTGTCTATCCCATTCTTTATTCTCACACTCTATTCTGTGATTCTTTCATTTCCCCTAATTCCCCTGGACATGGAGATTATTATTGTACCAATTATTTGACCTGATTAATCAAAATTTTTAAAATTAGTTCACATTTATAAATTGCAGACCACAAAAGAAATTGAACATATTATTTACCAGATTTTTATGCATTGGTTTGTCCTTTAAATTGTGCTAACCATAAGAACTTGACAAGCATCATTCCCTTAGAAGATTCTCCATTTATGTAATGAGCAGAAACTTAAGATCAATAAACATGGTGACTGAAGTGAAGCATTATTTTATGCATTGGTAAGGAATTGTATATATATATATATATATATATATATATATATATATATATATATATATATATATATATATATATATATATATATATATATATGTAGCACATCAAACTCTCATAGACTATCATTGTGCAATGGACAGAAAAGGATTATGTCATGACAATAAGCTTACTTAAAAGCCATGTATGTTCTTCCATAAGGATCCCATTTATATATTGCTTTCTATACCGACTGACTTCACATGAGATTTAACTCTTCCGCTTCAGCTTTTTCAGTTTAAACGCCCTGGGCATGTTATCCAGTACCATATATGATTCTTCAAGTAGTAATGATTAGATCATCTATATACGTAGGATATAAGTATAGACATAGAATGCAGAAAAAAGAAGAAAAATATTATATAAATAACAATTTTAAATTAATCCAAATTTAATATATTAGCATCATGAAAATTAGTAATACGACATCTATATTAAAACAAAGAAAATCATGCACTAATATATATATAGAAAATCAGTCGCATCAATTTTTTTCTGCTAAATAAAAATACAGTAATTTAATATTTAAAAATAATTTTATAACAAACTACTATGATATATTCGTTTGACTTATTTAAATTCTATATAGATATATTGTAACCTTAAATTTTGCATCCAGACTTATGTTTGCGTATTATGTTGATATATCTAAATATATATATAAGTTTATTCCTATTTGTATAAGCCAATTTTCATATTAAACATAGTAAATAATTTAATATATTAAAGTATTAATTATAAAATTGTCATTAGTCAAGATAAAGGAAGCTTAATTATGTTTAAAGTATAAGTTGAGCTAATTTTGTAACGTTAGATATTTTAAAATCATAGATTTTTACATTCTGATTAACGTATAGCTTATTATAAACTTAAAAGACAATTATACAGTAAATGTAATTTAGGAAATATTTATTAAGTTGCTTTAAAACAACCATTTTAAAGAGCTTAATAGCATTTTATAACTTTTGATAATGCAAATAGTTAATTATAATTTATTTAAACAGTTTATTTAAATATTTCTAAGTAACATTCTAAATCTTCCGTGTGTGTGTGCATGTGTAATATTTACTTTGACAGAAAAGAAAAAGTTTTAAAGAAACTGATTATAATTTAAATTCTTCGTTTAAAAGAAATTAATATTTAAAACAATTCATTCCATAACGTTTTATTTAAAAATATTAAATTATATTTTTTAAAAATATAATATTTGATTTTGAGAACTTTGTAAAAATGTGTGTTTAAATCAATGTATTACATTAGTCATATTTTAATTTATTACTAAGTAATAAAGTGTATTAAAATTATATCTGAAAATCCAGATTGTTTTTAAAAAAGGGTTATTTTTAGAATATTTTCTTTGACAATTAATTAGATGTCAAATTAATATCATTAATTAATGTCCTAAATTAGTCAATCATTAATTTCATCTCATCTGATTTATCATATAGATATTATAGGGTTCTTGATTTCACATAGCTTCAAACTTAAGTCTTGTCAGTTTCCTAAATTGCTTTTCGTTCATATATATTACAAAATTGAATAGATATTGCAGGTTCTTGATTTTATTCCCATGACAGTCAGATTCATTGTAATTAAATCATTTTCCTTTAACTTAGAATAATCAGAGATTTAATGTTAATTGCTCACTTTTGTATTCTATACCTTTCCCCTCTTTCTCATATTTTTCTGCATATTAGTCCCTGGTAAATGAATGTCAAGGATGCTAATAAATGTCCTTCAATAGGATGGGCTTACTTATCTGATTTTAATACACTTTAGCACAGTATTTGGTTCACTCTCTATTTAATCACTACATTGTGAAAAGATTAGATCCACATGCACTGGAGGGTCATATATGACACCGATATTTATATAAAAGACCATATTTATTATCTTTACAGAATATTTTATATAATAGTTACTGCTTTTTGCCTACTGATTTCTCAGTAGTTTGGCTTTTGCAACTTTATATTGGCAATGGTGATATTTTAAGACTTCACCTTCAGGTATTTCTGTTCCTGTGTTAAACAGAAGAGAAAAGAAAATCCTATACATATGATTATAATCCCCTTTATACTTTATCTCATCAGTGTTTTTTGAAAAATATTTTCTAATCCATCCAGATATAATTTGACATTTGTCTGACTCATAAAGTCTTGTTTTGTCTGGGAATTTTTTGTCTGGGAATTTTTTAAATATTACTTTATTTAATTAGTTTCTCATTCCATATAAACCTTAATTACAATGTTAATTGCATGTCAGGTAGTTACTAATCTATTATATAAAAAATATACAATTAATTAAATTTTAACGAAATACCAGAATATTCAAGATGAGTTAAACTTTTTTGTATTATATTCATTTAATTAAATAAATCTGTATTTTCACGTTTTAATTTTATTATCTTAGACCTTTGTTTCATTTAGTTTAATTAAAATAAATCTATTTTGCTCATGTGAATCTATTGATTACAATAAGAAATAAATATTATAAAATTTTTTCTTGTGATTTTCTCTCTTTATATATATAGTCATTAAAAACAAGTCAAGACTTTGACAATCCTAATATCAATAACAATCAAGAATTTCAAACTGTTGTCAAGGCAATCTCCTTTTAAAAATAAAGGTGAAATCCCACCTTTATTAATGGTCTATTAATATACTTATATAGACACTAAAGATTTCAACTTGACCACAAAGATTGAAATTATTGATACAAAGAAGTTTAAATAAACCTCTTTAAACAGGTAAATGTAACCTATTCTGAATGTAGAGTAATAAATAGTTAATTATAACACTACAAACTATAATTATAAATTTCAAATTGTACTCAAAGTATTACTTAAATAATAAATGTAATAATACTCAAGGTTAAATGGGTTTATAAGTAATCATTAAAAACTAATCAACACTTAGGCAATCCCAATATTTATATGTATATTTGTGGCCAGCTTCAGCACATTCTACAATTTGTATATATATATTCATACGAATGTTGTCACGGTAACAGATATAAAAGTCATATAGAATATTTAATTAAAATCATACACAGATAAATCTGCAAAATATGTCTTATATATATAATCTTCATTAATGGATACAGTGACTATCGATATACCATATTATATATATATTTTATACATTATTATCAAATCTAAGTTTGAATATTAAACTAGAAGAAAAAAAACTATTTAGTCTTTAAACAAATATTTACTTTTAATAATATATATTTATTTATAATGAAAACTTTTACATATAATCAATCATTAAACAAGGTCTAGTATCTCTCATTCTATTGAGAGTTGTAATTATGAATGAGACAATCAACTAAGGCCAGAGTATATTAGTCCAAGAGTGCAGTGTTCAAGTATGACCATGTGTCTTCGATCATTTTTTTTATGAATAGCCTTCATCCCTTTTCTTGATTTTCTTCAAGCTGTTACAAAACAGTTGAACTACTTCTGATTTTCCGATAACTATCTTACATCTGGTTTTCCATAATGAGAATAGGGTGAAGATTGCAATTCTGATCAGTCCAAAAATTTTGTAATTTATACAGTCTCATATTGAGGTGATACAATTCACTCCCATTTGGGAGCGGTCGTGGATGAATTTCCTGACTTTGTCAAATTGCATACATGCTCCAATTAGGTGTTCAATTGTTTCATCTTCTTGCCCACACAATTGGCATATAGGGGCAAGTTTTTGAAATCCCTTTTATATACAAGAAACCAATTGGTGGGCAAAGCATCATGATTTAATTTGATTACAAAATCAATGAATTTCGGCTTCTATGCCCAGAATTTAGTTTTTGATAAGAGCTTATTGTTAGTTAGATTTAGTTTACTTGGCAAACATTGTAACTCTGGATTCATCAGGTGATATGCTTCTCATAGTCTGATCTTATTTGCAAATGATAGTTGTTCTGATGTAGCAAATTGCCTTAGATATTTATTGATCTTCATTATCTAATCCTCCTTTGGTGGTAGCTAATCAGTGGGCAAGATGATTTGCATGATCTCATGATATCCATATACCAGTGTCCAATTAACAATTAGATTATAGACCCTTTGGCATAGATGGCTGGGATTGAATGTTAAGAGAGACCATTAAGTTTCTTAGGCCATTGTATTTTACTTAAACCTATGGTCACCTCTTCTCTACCCCAAAGTATCCTGGAATACATAGAGTTAATTTTGTTTATAAAGTTTTTATTCAGCTTTATATTATGGGGAGAAAGTAGGTGATCTTTGTAAATATTTTAATGCTCACCTTTCCCTGGAGAAAAAGGTAAACTTTGGGCAACGAGTTTGTTAACCTTTCTGTTGATTCCAATATTGCATTTTGTATTTCTTTTGTCAGTGCTGTTGACGACCTGGATATTGAAAAGCCAAGAAATTTTTGGGGCTCTGCTATAAATTTGGCTTTTCGAAGCTACTGATTTATGAATATTAAAAATGTCTGTAATCAGTTGTGTGTTTATCCAGTATTTCATATAGCAGATTTAGATATTTGATTGATGGCAAATTACTAATATATCAACCATATATGCTATTACATTTATTTTTTTATTCCCAGGGATATAACTACCAGGGAGCCTTCTCTCTATGTCTATCAAGAGAGTGTTAATATATGCTATAAAGCATAGGATGCTTAGGGGTAAACCCTGTGGAACCAAGAATGAAGGTTTGGAGCCAGAAGCTATTTTAATATTCAAAGTGATGAAGATCTTTCAGTTTTTCAATAGGTTATCTATTATTGGATATGTGCATTTGAGGTACTCATCTAGCACTTCCAAAAGCTTGTCAGTCCTGACTGAGTCAAAAACTGCTGCAATATTCAGCTGTATTGCGATAGGTTTTGAATTTTTTTTCAATCTTACATGATCGACCAATAGCTTTACCTGGTCCATTGCATTAATCATTGATGTCCCCTTTTTTGCAAATTGAGAGTTGGAAGTAAATTATAGAATTTTCCCTTGAATATTGTTCTTAATCACAGATTCAATGATTTTGATTAGCAGAAGGGTTATCGAAATGGGCCTTAGACTGGATAGTTCAGTTGGTGGTTTGTTTTTCTTAAAAAATAATACCCAGAGCAATGGGATATAGATCAGCTATATCCCTTCATTCATTTTCCAGGAGGTTAATCATGTTCAACATAATAGGAAGGGCAAATTGACTGAGATGCATGAGGAAAAACCTGAGGATTTCATTAAGTCCCTGATGAACCCAATCAGGGAGTAATGTCAACTTGTTCTTCAACACCAACTCTGTTATCCCATGAATCATTCAAACCCCACGGGATTTCCATGCAGCCCCCTCCACCCACACTTGTCTTCTGAAAGTTCTTCTAGAAGTACTCTCAAATTCTCTCAAGCATCAATGTTCCTGCATAAGTTCTTCCTTCAGTTATTATGGCTGTTGGTTTCGCTTGCTTATGTAGTCCCCCAGTGCCCATCTAAGATATCCTCTTATCCAACAGCTTTGTGCTGTGGGGTAAATCTTAGCCCTCTTGACAGATATCTATTTGCAAAGGATTTTTATTGTAATTTAAGTCTGATAATTTAATCAAGGCTTGCTGTATTGGATGGTGTCATTTTCAACTGATCTGCTATCTGATCTAGTTCTCTTAGGAGTCTAGTCAGACTTTTCAATCTCTGAGAGTGATGGGCAATAAATGATTGGAGAATTCCAATGAGTGAAAACCAGGCCTCATCAGCTGGAATAGACAGAATATTTATCTTATTAAAATAAATGTAAGCTTCTGATATGATAGCCTCTGTCATTCCCACCTTAGTTAACATTCTCAAGGTTCTACCACATCTCCCCCCAGAATCCACTTCCCCATTGGCCTCAATTTTCATTACTAGTGCCATGTGGTCTGTAAAGGTTACCATCTGAGAACCGCTTCAATCAGAAAGTGGATATTTGGTGTGTAGTAGAATAAGTCTATAAGTGTGCTGTATTTGTGCATGTAGAAGGAGCATGACTCCGGGGAAAAGAAGCCCTACCTGCTCATCAGTTTCTGTTTAATAAATATAAAAATTTATTATTAAAAAGTATCATATTTTAAATTAAAGTTACCAAGCAATACTGAAGGGGATGAATTGGATGCAAGAGATATATTTATATCATGGATTAGTCTATGAAATATTGTAGTGGAATTTTGTGCATAGATGTAAATGATGTTTAGTGGAAATCTGCCTTAGTTGATGTCAATGATAATTATATTATGATCTATGAACAGGATTTTAAAATTTGTCTGGAGTGATTTTTTGTTGATCAGTAGACCCACCCTGCCAGATGCAGTCTGTCCGATTGCTACTTTGCAATACCCCAAGTTCCCCAGCATTTCTTCAATTTTGTGATTGGAACCCCAGTGGAATTTTGTTTCTCCCATTAGAAAAACATTGAATGAATTTTCCTTAATTCAGTCATTAATTGCATAAACTCTATTTAGTGAATTAAGTCCTTTTATTAAAATGTTTATCTAGAAAAATTCCAACAAACTTTCACCTTTGTATTTCAGTATAATCTCTACATATACATGTCTATATAATTATATTTTTTTACTGGTAATTTACTTCTTTTCTTCTTTTCAATCTTTCAGCTTTTGAATTTTTTTTTAGATAGCCTTACTACAATTAGTTTCATTCTTGTTTCTATGATTCAAAACTCTTCTGTGATAGGTGTTTTCCCTATTTCACTTTCATATTTTGATATGGTGGTTACTTCATGTTCATGTTTTGGAATTATGCTTTCTGGAGGCTTGTTTTTATTCTGGAAAACAGACATTGTCATAGGGTCAGGAAATTTTTAAGGGTGGTTTATATGCTTATAAAGATTACACTCAGTCCAAAAAGAAAATTCAGCATGCTATCTCTTCTAAATTAGAGCTTTCCTAATTTAAAGTTATTCTCAGCATGGATATCTACGGCTAGTTCTGCTTCTTACCTTATAAGTATCTCTCACATTTTTAGTGTTGGTAGTTCACCTTTCCTACAGTTGAACTATCTTTATTAGTGTCTATTGCATAATAATATGCTTGATTAATAATAATATATTTGAATAACATCTGACATGTTGACTTCCCCTTTTACTCAATCATTTTGTCTACTTTATTTTTTTTGTGTGTGTGTGTGTGTGTGTTTTAATTTTATGCAAAAGATTTTATTATTATCTTTATTTGAATTTTAAGTTAATAATTTCATAATCTTATTGCAAAAAATATGACTTTGAATTATAGGCTTTTTACCCAAATTCCTATAAAACTCTTTGTTATTTTGGTCCTTTTATAAAATGTTTAATAATTTATGACTTTAAACTTAAAATTTTGATATTACAAAATATTTTTTTTATATTTTTTTATTTTCCTGTCATCTGCTTCAGCTATAAATAAAATTATTTTAGTAATATACTCTATAATTTTCTTGGAGTTGAAAAACAGAAGTTCTTATTCTATCTTTAGTATTTTAAAGCATACACTTACAAATAAATGAATGATATATAAATTGGTTTTAACTTTTTCTCATCATTAGGCCATTTTGCCTCTTTTATTAGAATGTCTACTTCAAATATATAAATTTAGTTACACATAAATACAACCATGAATCAAGATCAAAATACATTATACTAGATGGGACATGAACTTAGTCTGAGTCAAAATTGTATGATCTATGCTAATGATGATGATCAGAAGGTACAAATAATAATATTAACAGCACATGTATTAACACTGATATACCATTATATATCTGACGGGGAACTGAAGATAAGTTCTGCTGACATCTATTTAATCTTAATAACAAAGATTAAATTCATCCAGTATAGTATTAGTTAGTAACTAGTATTGACAGAACCATCCATTATTGATTTACATGATTAGTTTCCTCAATGTATGATCTTAGTAAAATAACACTGACAGTTATATTTCCCTAGCAATGATCACTTTTATTCATTTATCTTAACTGATGAATACATTGTACAGGCTTAAACCTGCATTTATATATAATATTATTTAGACAAAATAAACTTCAGTTGCTTTGAGGATATGAATGTTCTTGTACTTTCAGAAACTACTTTCTTCTGGATTTAAAGAACTGACTTGTCTATCCTATTACTTCTCAATCCCAAATAGTTTGTACAGAGAAGAGTGATGCCAAAAGAAAAGTTAAAGAGGTTTTTTACATTGCAAATGATCCCAGTGCCATTAATAGAAGAGAGGCATGATTTGCTCTCTCTAAACAATGGACTAATTAAATATTCAATCTCATTTGCATATGTGTACAATAAATAACAACAGTATTTATTCACAAAGCTATGAGTATGAGATTAGAATGTTAAATCTCGAAAGCGCTAAGCAGACCTATTACACATTATTTTAAGTATAATTATAGCTTCACTAATGCATGTGAAAAGAATCGCATATTTATAATTCTCAAATATTCATTTTCATTAACAATATGTGAGTACTTTGAACTCTTTTCTATACATTAAATGACCACAGTATAGTCACTTATGTAAAAAACTATATGCAAAGAAATCAGGTTGTAAAGTGAATAAAAAAATGAACATAACTAATGGTTTCTAATTTTAAAATATTAGTTTAATAAATTAAAAAATTATAAGAATGATAAAGAAATTTGAAGTGGATACAAAATTATGTTTCATTCCCATATAAATTTATTAACACATTTTTATATAGTAAGTATTGAAGCAGTAAAATCTGTTATACATATTTTGCTTCACTGTCTGGTGATATTAGTAACCTTAAACCAGAGGTTCAAACCATTCTCTGTACTCGTTTAATCATCAGGGAATGTAAGTACACATATACACGCAATCCCCCCCCTCCTCTTGTAAATTATCAACAGTTATTTTAAACTGAGGCATAATATTCATTTAAGTTTTAATTCAGAACTATTTAAAATTTCCATCGCCTTAAACAGTCGTGTATGTGTGTGTATGTATTACAAAAACATAAAAATATAAATAATATTTTTTCATTTATTTAAATATATTTTGTATATTATTTAATTTATAATTCATGTATTATTATTATAAAGCTGATGCAAAACCAGAGAAGATTTTGGAGAGTAATTAACATAACTTTAAATTTAAGAAACAAAAGAACATACCTTGTTTAGGTTAAAATGTCCTTGTTAAATTAGATAAATTTTAGCAATCCTAAATTTTAATGGAAATTGTATCTATTGAATCTATTTCCAATTTAGAAATAGAGTAGAACAATATTCTCCAGAACTTATCTTGTTTTCATCTTTCAAATGTAATTTTAAACAAAGTATGAGTGAAGTCATGCCAGGTAATGCATATCCAACTACCTCAAGCGGTGACGTAAAAGAAGTTTCTAGAAAGTTTTGTTGGCATATAAATACAGCCATATTCAATACAGGGCACTTTGCTTTTACTTTTCAGAGAAGTATTGCTAAACAAATCCACGTCACTCAAAATGTTTATAAAATGACTTCTGAGTAAAGGGAAGAAATTTTCTTTCCCAATCTCTCCAAGATCATCTTAGTACTGCTATACTACCATACCATCTCCATTCAAGAACTGCTTTAGTCAAATCCCAAATTAATTCTTGAAAGATGCTAACCATTATTTTATACTAACTCTGTATTGCTGACCATGTTTTACATATTTTATGTGTAGCAACCCATATGGCCATCAAGTCACCAAAAGGTAATTCCATACATGCTGTTATCATGAACTCTTAACTTTCATTCATTTAACTATAATTTATTTTAATTACAATGTAACTCTTTGTCTATGTAATGATTGACGATGTAATGCCAATTATAATAATTGTAATAAATTTATAATGACGCTCTCTCTCCCTGCAAAATATAAATGCACGAATCTATAAATCCCTAATCTGTAACTGTATCTATGGGGTTTCATGTTTTATCTATATCTTTACTATTTTAATGTTGCAAACTTAAATTTTATTTTATTATAATTATGTATTTTGCTTAAGATTGATTTAATATGGTAATGACTCAATCTAGTGAACCTGTATTATTCTGATTTTCCATTCCGATATTATGGGATACTTAAATGTAAGTCTTGTTACCAAATGAAAGGTTCACTCAATTGAATATTATTATTTAATGGTTATATTTGCTTAATGGCAGACTATAAGCTGTCATCTTTTATGATATCAATTTCTTATCATGTCTAGCACTATTGATTTAATTATATTTTATATTCTTTAAAGTAAATTTAATGGCCTTACCTGTTCTGTTTAATAATAAATCATTTTCTTGTCATGCCATCAAGAATTATGATTGGGCTATGTAATTATTTACCCAATAAGCATAGTTATGTTTGTTTAATGAAGGGACTCAATATTTTCCTCTTCTATATTTTGACATTCTAATTTGTATTCAAGGTCACATGTGTACCGTTTAGGATGGCTTAAATTATGTCATGTCATTATGTTAGATATTAATAATTTAGGAGGGCTTTAGTTAACACAACGGTGTCATTAAGGACTGAATCTTATTTAGCATTGTTTACTCCTTATAGTATTATTAAACTTCATGATTGCTTTGTCACACTAATATCCAGAGATCCTGGACTTTTTTTTTCATGGCTTGTTCCAAAATGGGGTTTGAAAGCACTGACTCCAGGACAATGTCAGGTTGTAGTGAGTCTCTGCATGGGATAACATTGGAAAATCTGGACTATTGCATCCTCTACTAACCACTTATCCAAATACCACCCTGTCACAAGTGCAGATGGACTGTCACATCCGTTAATTGATAAAGCCTCTTGTTCCCAGAGTGGACTTAACATTTCTAGGCTATCACTTCAGTCAGCACTGCAAACTTCTTAGTAATATTTTATATTGCCTTACTATATCTATAAGTCATAATGTTGTGATCTTTGTAAACCATTCTATCTTTATTAATATTATTATTATCTATTAGAAATGTTATTGTAAAGCTTATTTAAGCTAGCCATCCTCTCATTTAAACAATCTTTGACCCTGCTAGTAAACAACATTTTGTAATTCTGTCAAATTAGAATTGTAATTCTGTCAAATCAAAATTGTTCAATTAAATATGCAAATAAATGCTTATTTATTCCAAATGATTGATGTAATGTATAACTATTGATCGAATAAAACTTGTTATACCTTTAACATGCATATTTACTGTGTTATTATAGTAAATCATAATTCAAATAGGATTTTATATAAACAAGGTCCTATTCCAGGTATACACCTCTTAGGATGTTGATTGTGAAAATAATAAAATGAAGCAGAAGAGTCAAAGTATAGTACTACAGATGAAACCAAAGATAATTTTAATAAAAATAAATTGTATGTGATTCCAAAAAGTATTCTGGAAAATTTAATGGAAAATGTTAATATTGGCTATGAAAGTGAAACAGGTAAATGAATCAAAAAGAATTTAGCAAATAATTTTTGTAGCTGCATTTGAGAAGGAAGCAAATTTTCCAGATAAAGAGGGGGTTGATCTATCTGCAAAAGTCTGTGATGAAGATATTGAAAATTAAAGCAAGGAATATGAAAAGGAAATGGACATAGTGGTGGTAAAGAACATGGTTAAATCCCCAAGATGATAATGCACCAGATCGAATGGATCACACTGAGAAAGAAATAATACTTGATTCTGAAGAACAAAGAGAATTAGAGCTAATTAAGAATCCAAATGGAAGGACACAAAAAGATCTAAACTCAGAGGTTGAAGACATCTTAGAGATAGATAAGAGATATGAAACCCTCGTCAGGTTAAAAGAAAATAAAGCTAATGAAGATCAACAAATTAAAAGTGAGGATATAAAGTCTTTAGTACATCAAGCAGATGAAAATTTGAAGATTATAAAGTTGAATAATGATGTGTATCCTATTGAAATGATTACTTGTACAATGACACCAAAAGAATGTTATTGTAGTCTTCAAAAGGTAATTTATAGGGAAATAAGTAAATACAAGCAAATTACAGGAAAAATAAAAGGCAATAGAATCCCAGTAAAGAAAAGGAGTTTTCAGGACCAATTGAAGGCTTCATCATGGATGAAACATATTCAAAAGATTATCAGCAACCAAATTATAAAATGTGAGAAAGCTGATCTAAATGATGTTGCAAATCAACCCTGGAAGCTAATGCATCAACTTAGTAATGTCACACAACAAAAATTTTACAAGTTTTTCTCTATATATAAATAACCTCATACAATCCAGAAAAAATGTGGAGAATGTGTTCCTCTTAAAGAATCAAGGTATCATTAAGGGAACCTATAATGCATGCCAGGTAAAACCATATGTTCCACCTGATCCAGGGAAAGGATAAGTGGAAGTGATTACCAACAGGATGGACTAATTTGGTAAAAAAGGACCAATAAAAGTTAAAAGGAATAATAGAGTAGGAAAATCCTTCTATAGTAAAATATCTTGGTTTACTACTAATAGTCATTTATGAGTGAAATAAAAAAAACTAATGATATGGGTATGTAAATAACTTGAATGTTAGAATTTATTATTGGGGAATAAGAAATAATAAACCATATGTTTTTTGCTACCTGGAATAAAATTTATTAACCTGAAGTAAAATCTAGGAAGCAGTAAAATCTGTTATCAATATTTTGCTTCACTGTCTGGTGATATTAGTAACCATAAACCAGAGCTTCAAACCATCTCTGTACTCATTTAATCATCAGGAAGTGTAAGTACACATGTATATGTGAGTATCCCCCCTCTTGTAAATTGTCAATAGTTATTTTAAACTGAGACATAATATTCATTTCAGTTTTAATTTGGAAATATTTAAAATTTCCATTGCCTTAAACAGTCATCTATGTGTAAGTAGTATGTATTACAGATACATAAAAATATAATATTTATTCATGTATTTAAATATATTTTGTATATTATTTAATTTATAATTTGTGTATTATTATTATAAAGCTGATGCAATACCAGAGAAGCTTCTGGAGACCAATTAACATAGCTTTAAATTTAAGAAACAAAAGAACATACTTTGAATAGTTTAAAATGTCATTGTTAAATTAGATAAATTTTAGCAATCCTAAATTTTAATGGAAATTGTATCTATTGAAATACTCTACAGAACTTATCTTATTTTCATCTTTCAAATGTAATTTTAAACAAAGAATGAGTGAAGTCATGCCATGTAATGCATATCTGACCATCTCAAGCTGTGACATAAAAGAAGTTTCTAGAATGTTTTGTTGGTGTATAAATATAGCCAAATTCAATACACAGCACTCTGATTTTGCTTTTCAGAGAAGTGTTGCTAAACGAGTCCATGTTACTCAAAATTTTGGTAAAATGATTTCTGAGTAGAGGAAAGAAATTTGCTTTCCCAATCTCTCCAAGTTCATTTCCATACTGCTGTGCTACCATCATTGCCACTCAAGAACTACTTTAATCAAATCCTGAATTAATTATCAAAAGATGCTAAACATTATTTTATCTGAAATCTATTTTTGAGTGTGTTTTTCATATTTTATTTTGTGTATCAACAAGAATGGCCACCAGGTTGGCAGGTCACCAGAAGGTAATTTTATCCATGTCACTAACATGAACTCTTAATCTTCATTCATTTAACCATAATTTATTTTAATTACAATGTAACTCTTTGACTATCTAATAATTGGCACTATAGTGCCAATTATAATAATTGTAATAAATTTATAATGACTCTCTTTTCCTGTAAAATATAAATGCATGAATCTATAAATCTCTAATTTGTAACAGTATCAATGGGGTTTCAAAGTTTATCTATATCTTTACTATTTTAATGCGGCAAAAACTTAAATTTTATTTTATTATAATTATGTATTTTGCTTAAGTTTGATTTAATATGGTAATGGCTCAATCTAGAGAACCTGTATTATTCTGATTCTCTGTCCTGATATTATGGAATAGTTAAATATTTAAATGCAAATCCTGTTATGAAAAGAAAGGTTCACTCAATTGAATATTATTATTTAATGGTTATATTTGCTTAATGGCAGACTATAAGTTGTCATCTTTTATAATATGAATTTCTTATCATGTCTAGCACTACTGATTTAATTATATTTTATATTCATTAAAGTAAATTTAATGGCCTTATCATTTTCTTCTCATGCCATCAAGCATTATAATTGGGCTATGTAATTATTTACCCGTTAAGCATAGTTATGTTTGTTTAATGAAGAAAACAATATTTTTCTCTTCTATATTTTGACATGCTAATTAGTATTTAAGGTCACATGTATACCTTTTAGGATGGGTTAAATTATGTCATGTCATTGTGCTAGATATTAATAATTTGGGAGGGCTTTAGTTAACATGTCAATGTAATAAAGGACTTGAATCTTATTTAGTGTTGCTTACTCCTGGTAGCATTATTAAACTTCATATGATTGCATTGCAAACTAATATACAGAAATCCTGGATCATTTCTTTTCATGGCTTGTTCAAAAATGGGGTTTGGAAGCACTGACTCCAGGACAATGTCTGGTTGTAGTGAGACTCTGCATGGGATAACATTGGAAAATCTGGACCATGGCACCCCCTATTAACCACTTATTCAAATACTGCCCTGTCACAAGTGCAGGTGGTCCCTCACAACTGTTAATAATTGATGAAGCCTCTTGGTACCAGAGCAGACTTAACATTTCTAGTGATATCACTTCAGTCAGCACCACAAACTTCTTAGAAATATTTTATATTGCTCTACTATATCTATAAGCTGTAATGCTGTGATCTTTGTAAACAATTCTATATTTATTAATATTATTATTATCTATTAGAAATATCATTGTAAAGCTTATTTGAGTTAACTGCCCTCTTAGTTGAACAATCTTTGACTACACTAGTAAACAACATTTTGTAATTCTGTCAAATCCGAATTGTTCAATTAAATATGCAAATAAATGCTTATTCGTTCCAAATGATTGAAGTAATGTATAACTATTGACCAAATAAAACTTGTTATATCTTTAAAATGCATATTCACTGTATCATTATAATAAATCATAATTCAAATAGGGCTTTATATAAACAAAGTCCTACTCCAAGTATACACCTCTTAAGGTCATTAATTCTCCATTTGTGCATCATAGCGCTAATATTACAAATGTGTTTTAAAATTGATATCTGGTTTAATTAGCATATTAAGCCATATTGTCTAAAGTATATATTATGTAGTATACCATTATTTGTATTCAATTTCTATTTACCTATTCTTCCACCATTGTAATTTATATTCTATAATGTATAGTAACACTGTGTAACTTATAGAATATGCAAAATGTGTTTTAAAATTGATATCTGGTTTAATTATCATATTAAGCCATATGGTCTTAAGTATATATTATGTAGTATACCATTATTTGTGTTCAATTTCTATTTACCTTTTCTTCCACCATTGTAATTTATATTCTATAATGTATAGTAACACTGTGTAACTTATAGAATATGCAAATCATCACCAGTAATTACGTGAAACTCATACTCTATTAATTTATATGTCATATGTAAATAAGTGTATTATTTGTATCTATTAAATTTATATTTGTCATTATTTAAGTAGTGATCTCTCATTAATTTATTAATGAATTATTAATAATTAATAATCAATTACCAAATTACTATTTCAATAATTCTTTGTTTTAGTGTTGTTTATGCATACACATCATTCAGAGTTGTGGTATGTATAATTCATGCTCCTCCTAATCTCCTGGTAGTCAGTCACATTTCATTAACTGTATCTTAATGAAGTAGTAGTATAATTGTGAAGCTCTCATCCCATGTTATGGGTTTTTAAGTAATTAATGTCACATATTCCCTGAAGATCTCTTGTCTCTCCACTGTGTCTCCAGGACTGGAATGAATGAAATTCCTTTTGTTACCATCAGAAATGTTGTTCATGATGTTATAGATTTAGAGAATGATCAAACAGGGCAGAAGTCATGATTAATCCTGATCTTTATATATTGGGCATGATTGTTTTTGAGGTACTTTTGTTCATGCTCTAACTCTTGTTAAATGTACATACAAGTCTGACTGGTACAGTATATATATATATATAATTATAATTGAAATAATATTTTTAATGGTTTAAAAACAATTACAAACAATCCTTAAATCCGCAGAAGTACTTTCAGTTACCGAAAGTACTTCTGCGGATTTAAGGATTGTTTGTAATTGTTTTTAAACCGTTAAAAATATTATTTCAATTATAATTACAATATTGTTTTTAATTAACGGATCTTTTATTTATTTATATATATATTGTAACAGTCAAGTTCTGTATAATCACTCAACAAGACCAAAATACCAACCAGGAACTCTCAACCAGCAGACATAAAAGTGACCCCCAGGCTTTCTAGTCTTAATCATCTAATTAACATTTCTGACATCACACAGTCTTCCTTCTCTATATAGTTAATGTAGCTCAGGGTTCAAACTTGGACTCTCACATTTCTTCACAACTTACAACATGACAAGAGCCAGCCCTCCTAAGTCTTACATCAATTTATTTATCTTGGGTTTATTACATTATAGGGTCCAACCACTTTTCTGTGACTCTCAAATTAATATTATATCAGTAAAGTACAAAACCATGGATGTGTTAATTAAGCAAATGAATGTGTTTATGATAATAATTAATCAATAAATAGTTCTGACTCACAAGTTTAAATAAACAATTCTATAAATTTATTTATATAAAATTAATATAATTAAGAGAGCAGCTTACACACAGAGGACGATGATGATCTACTGGCTTTTACATAGTGATATTAAAGTAATGGCAGCTTGCAACAATATTGTGCACCCGTTTAGCTCAAGCTGGAATTATAAATATTTATCAGTCCATTCTAAGTGTTATCTTTGATTAATTACATTCTTATTTATTTCTGAGGGAGAACTTGCCTGGATGGGTTTGATTTTAAAGGTCACCTGGGGTTGCTAATGAGCATAGGCAGAGGCTGGATTGCAAATATTTATTAGGAATTGAGGTAATACCTGAGAGTGTGATAACAATAGTATATCAAGATGAGGAGGATTGGCTTTGTGATGTGATGGCATGTGGTTCACTGCTGAAGTTTGAATGTCCCTGGCCACAGAGGTGCATATGCTTCTAACCAAGAGCACAGACCAGTGGAAAGAATATATATGTGCTGAAATCTAGGACTTGAGGGTGCAAGAAGACTCCAGTTCTTGCAGAACCTGGACTAGTGCTAATCTATGGATTAGGAACCCAGGCACATGGCTAATGGTCTGCCCTTATGCAGTTAGACCATTAAGACACATGAACCACAAAGAAATATATATGAAATTTGATAATTAAGTGACCATTACCACACATGTAAGGCAGGAACGCAAATATATATATAACAATAAACAATAATCTATGAAGCCTTTCGCATACAGAATTAATATGAATAAAATTATTATATGGTATATAACTGTGATCATCCCCAGTTAATGAGATATGAGTATTTAGTAATTAAAACCTGTTCACAATAATTATTTTCATAATCTTAAAGAGTAAAATCTAATAAATAATATTGAAAGACATGGGGAGGTTACTGGTTCCTAAACAGGCTGATAACTTATCCAAAGAATTGCAGTTTTTATTTATATAATATTTATATATTGCATTGATGAGCAATGCAATATGTACATTTAAATTGCTTTATTATTATTAGTTCTACAAATATAAAATCTTTGATTACACATATATTGCTTGTTAAGGAAGTTCATTATATAAAATCACTGTTAAAAGAGAAATATTAATTTAGTGGTATGCAAAGTAATAATTTAATTAGAATTAATAATTTATTTGTACTGACTATTCCTAATAACATTAGTTTTGACCATATATAGATTAGGTTATATATATATTTCATAGAGCACACTATAGGTAAACAACATAATTTATAAATCTATTAAGTGAAATATGCTCACCATCCTTTCTTAATTCTTATATAATTCTAAGAATTGGCATATTACTTTCCTTGACAGGATGGTGGGCAAAAGAGAGAACTTTAAGAAAACAAATTTTTAAACATGTTAATTTTGACTTTAAAATAGAATACTTTAAGGTTTGGTATCTTCTCTGCTCACACTATCCCATGGGATTTTGAGAGCAGGGAAGCATAAACATGTTTAATGATTTTAACTTTTAATTGCTTCCATCATTCAAGGTAATACATATAACTAAAATGAAATAAACTACATCTTTAATTTGTTCAATAATTTAAGCCAACAGATTTAACATTTAGAATACTTAAAATATAAGTTGTATAAGGTCAAGACCAGTTAAGAAATATATAAATTTATTTAAAGTTAGAATATTTAAATAGAATATAGCATTTTGCCGGCAAAACTTCAATGATGGCTTGGGGACTTTGACACACCTATGGATGGGTGGATTGGTGAACTTCAGGCAGACACCAATATGGTAGGATGGGTATAGGCCTTCTACATTTTAATGGAACTATTGGATGTCAACTCCAAATGACCCAGAGAAGCCAACGCCCAACTACTCACACCTTCTTCCAGGTACAGTCATTATAAATTATTACTAGCATTATTAATAAGGAGGATTAGGATAACTTCATAGACTGCTAACTTTGTAATGAAAATAATGAAAATTTCTTAACATAAATTGTGATAGAGTTCTGTTTATCCCACGATCAAAAATATTAAGCTGAACCCCAAACAATGCTCTCTTCATTGCTTATATATTTTCTTTTATGTTTGGGATCTACTTTCTGCCTTAATGGATTTTAGATTTAATTTTGATTTTTAATTTCTCTTCCATTAGCATTTGCATTTCCTCATATTTTCTGCTGCCATTTTGGTTTCCCATGTATTGTGCTTAATTTTACATTACAATATTTTGCAATATGTACAAGATGGGCATGGTATTAATTGTAACTATTTCTGTTGATAGTATGTACAGAAAGGGAACTACAGCAATTACTTTTCCTTATTTAATGGATTCCAACCCCTCTCCCATTGTTTTAGACATTTTAACACTTTTCTTTAATTGATTTTTTTTTTTACTTTGCCAAAATTCTTTAAATAAAATTATTTTTAACTAAATACTTTTAATAAAGTATTTTCTTTGACTAAATATATGGCATGATCAATATAATCTGCTCTTAACCTTTTGAATATCGAAATTTACACACACATGCATTTTACAAATGTGTGTGGATATTCTCAAATAAACTATATATATATGATGGGAGGTAGATTGAACTAAAACATGAAGCAATGTCTGGATTTAATATCTTACTTAATTCCTCTCTGAATTTGTTTAAAGTCATACACATATGCTACACAAATCTATTTTCTAATTATACACAAAAAATTTATAAGATATCCTCTATAATTCACACTGTTTAATATTTCTTTATAGTTGTACCCACAGCTTTGCTTTTATTAGTACAATACAAGAATATAATGCATTATGTAGCTGTTCCTGTGGCTTACATATTTACATGTTATTTACATAAAATAATAATACATGAGTTGTCAATAGCAGTATAACAAAAAATATGACTTTTTACAATCAATTATGCTACTGAATTGAATTAACTTTTAGGATTTAAATATATTTTTCACATGATAAACTATTTCTTTTAAATGCCTATGAAATTTTAACATCATGGTATTTTCCTCATGATCCACTTGCAATTAAGAAATTAAATATGTGATACAAATGAAATTTCATTAATTTAAAATATATTTTTGAAATTAAAATTTTTTTCGCTTTACCAAAATTATAATTCTCTTCAATTCTGTAATATGTATTTTAATACACAGGCCACAATGTATTTTGTTCACATTTAAAAAAATTTCCAATGTCTTCAATCTTTTAATCAATGTTGCCCCATCTTTATGTTTTCATGAACTCATCAAAATGGTTATAATTCCAATGCATTTTTATATTGCAAATTACCAAAGTTTTTAAAACAATTGAATATCATAAAGCAAAAATCATAGCCTATGTAATTGTTCAAAAAAAAGAAAAAAAACATGCAAGATTCATCAAGATTGATGCAGTTTTATTGAGTTATCAAATAACAAGCCAACTTTCACATATATATATATATATTATAACGTTTTCCGTTTTGCTAGGGCTTTACACGCTAATATAAACTGCGCGTGAGTTGATCAAGCTATGTCAAAAAAGAAGAAAGTTGTATTTCTATTCTAAAAACACAGCTATTTTTCCTGATCAACTTCAACCTATTAATTGTTACGAATTGTGCTATTGACAAAATCAACTTTTAATTTTATTTACTATGGGTGCCAGAATTCCTAAGAATCTGCTGAAATATGTCGCCAGCACCTCTCGCAAGTTGTAAAAACAAAAAAAAATAAAAAGATTTTTATTATATTTTTTTTTTTTAAGGGGCGGTAATTCTACCGTAATGAGAATTAAAGATTTTTACGATTATTAGTCCTGGGCGTATTGAAACATATTGGCAAAGGTAACTTACGTTTAAATCTTATTACACTAAAAATAAATTTAATAATAAAAAATAATAACTATTATTAATAACGCACAAATGAGAATTGATATTAGAAATATTTTTAATTTTGACAAACTAAAATACTTCATGTTAAGTAGCTAATTAATACCTTGGAGAGAACACATTTAATTCAGGTGGGAAATATCCAGAAAATATAAATATCAGTTAAAATAAACAAAAAGTTCTTGGTTAAATAAGAGTCTCTCATATAGAAAAATTAAAGTCACTATCGGGATTCTTTTATACGTATATTTTTACGAGTAGTTTTAAATAGTTAACTTTGTCACAATCAGGATAATTATTCTTACCGGTAAGTTTCATGAATTCAGTAGTAGATAACTATGCATAGTTTTTTGGTTATAATGAGCTTGGCCTTTTGGTTATTGCTTGATCTTGTGGTCCATTTCCCCAGTTGGTCACGAAGGCTTTTCCTGGTGTACATCATTAGGTCCGATGTCTTCAGAAGCTCTGGTTCACTGCGACATGCCGAATTCCTTCAGCGAAGAGCGATCTTGGATATATTAATGTTATCCAAGACCAACTAGAGAAACAAAACGAACAAGACGTTCCTTCAACCGGATCCCTCCTTTTTATATCCAGTTTTCAGGACTTCTGCGCATGCTAGTACCATGCCTTTTTAATCTTATCCAGTCTTTATAAATTTTATGTAATAAAGTCTTTATTTTCTTCAAGTTTTCGGCCATCTTTAATTAATTTGAGTATTTCTACTTTCAGCTTATCTTTTTTACTTGCTTTTGGAATTCTTTTGTTCTCTCCAATTACTTTTATTACTAATCACATAAAAAAAAATAAGAATAATAATTCAACCCTCATTGTACGTTTTTTTTTTTAAAAAAAAAAAAAAATTACTCAACAAAATTTTAAATCCACTTTTATCTTTTAGTTTTTTTTTTACCCAATGCCAATATATTTGTAACGTATATAAATAAACGTTACAATATATATAGTTAGTCCTTTGCATTCTCATGCTTATAAAAGTAGCTTTCTTAATTTAAATCCTTATAAGAACTTGTGGTTAAAGCAAAAGAGGACCCATTTTATTTCTATAAACCCAAAACAGAAGAGCTATTATAGGTTAATGGAGAAAATTTGTTTAGCTTCAGAAGGATTGCTAAATAGTAACTGATGATTTCTTAGCAATAATAAAAGGAAAAGTTACCTCTGTTTATATAGATGATGTAATCTTTTAATTTACATTATTTATCAATCTAAAAATTTATAAGAATTTAAATATATATATAAAGGTAGTCCACATTTGAACAATATCAAACAATACTGAGGATCTCAATGTAATATCATGGCATTTTTTTGTAATGAAGATAGATATTCTCATTTTATTTATAGTCTAAAAAGTTTGCATAGGCATTAAAAATTGACACTTGACTGAAAGTGATTGAGATTTTTAATTCAAAGAAGTTTAAGTAAACACCATCAAACAGACAAATATGTGCATGTATGCTATATAAATGAAAATGAAACAGAATAAAGTCTTAAAAGAAAATAATAATAATGATGATGATGATGATGTAAAAATTAATTATTCTATTACCAACTTAATGCTAGTAAATTGAAATATTTTAATTAACTATGATATAATTGAAATTAAGGGCTTACCAATTTAACCATTCATTGACCCTTTCATATTATCTTTAGTATTTCATCTTTTCTTGTTTTCACCATGAAAACACTTTTGATAGTATTTTAAATAATTATCTTTTTTGCAGATCAATCTTTTTAGTCGGAAAGTTTATCTTTGGGTTTTTCACACTTGTATTTCTATTTTTGTAGCTTTACTGAATTTTATACTTTATAAGTTTTATATTTATCATGATATTTTGTATTAATCTGATTAATGAATTTCACTTTTTTGCAGCTTTTTAATTGATGAACAAGCTACCAAGAGTCACATTTTATCTTAAGGTACAATGTAGGCACATTACAAGATACTTTCAAAGTTTTATATACATTTTTCCATCAGTGGCTAAATTTTCAGATAGCAATGATGACTCAAATAAGGTTGATAATCAGCAAAATATTTTATAAGTCAAAATAATGATGAACAATTTCCTTATGGTTACAAATGAAAGTTTATACTGCTGATTTAGCTTTCTTCCCTGCTAAATTTGATGACAAGTTTTTTTCTTGATGAGATTGTTGCTAGTTTTGGAGGAATTATATTTCTAATATCTTCAAACTCTGATTACTAATGGTTGAATTTCTCCATCAACTGATTTGACTGCAATTACAAATGGAGAAAACCAATGAAATTGGATTGTTTTTTAATCTCTTTATATATCTGATATCATCGCATGTGATCAATTTGTGTTTCCCTTAAAGGAGAAAAACAAGTTACTATTGTTTTAAAAATATGTTGACTTGTTTATCACATAATGGATTTGTTTTTCAATTAGATTTTTGGTTAATGATTTATTTAATCAACAAGTTGAATACAAAAAATATAATTTACTGTATTTTCAGCATATATTGCACATATGCTTGTAATATGTACTTAATTTCTTTAGTAAAAATTTCATTTTATTTTTGAAAATTATTTTCAAAAATATCTATAAATAATCTAATACTATATGTACAATGAAAAATCCAATAAATCACATTTTTGATCATTGCATATTCTGTGTTATGCATGTATCATCTACACCTGACTGTTGTTTTTTTTTTTTTTAAAAAAAGTACATAATATATGAGAAAATATATGGTAATTGAGATTACATGATTTTTTCTTGATGTTTATAATGTTTTGGATAATAAAAATTAGAATTTAAAATCTTATAATATAAAATTAACTTCATATAACTATAAAAATAAAGAAAAATACATTCTTTATTTCACAAACAAGTGATATTCATTTAATAACACCGAATTTTGAATTTATGCATTAATTTCAATAATATTTAATTACATAACATAATAATTGAAATAGTTAAGACTTTTATAAATGATATTATTTTATTTTGTCACTGACTAATTTTACTATTATTAAAAGTCCAATGTGACAATTCTTTTTTTCTCCATAATACGATAAATATTAATTTTAATTAATACCCTTTTAAAATATTCAACCATCTTTACTCCATCTTAACTGTATTAGAAAATTGGGTTTATATCCTTGAACTTACTCAAATGATTTAGAAAATTTGAAGAAGCTGTTGAAGAATTAAGACATTTTCTTAAACATTAACACACATAAGTAGTTCTTCATATACACATACACATTTTTCAAAATACTATATGCCTGTTAATAGAACTGTTTTAATTTTACAATAACACATTTCATGACTTAAATTATTATACAAAATCAGTAATAACTTTTAATGTGCACAGATATCTTTATTTTTATTCCTTTTTTTTTAATTAAATAAATGTGTGGATTTTTGTTGTTTTTTCACTAATTATTAACTCATATTGTGTAATATATATATATTCTAACTTTAGGAATTGAATAAATATACAGAGAGATATGTTATTATATCAACATTTTATCCTAACAGAGAAAAATATGAATATATATATAACTTTTAGTCATAATTTATATATTCTGAGATCCTGAACTCAGTTCTCAATTAATGATAATGATGATAATGAGCGAATTACTTATTCTCATTTTTTATATATCACATGGAAAAAGTCTAAAAGAAATATGGGTTATATTTCCTAATCATCATCAATTTATAACCATCTATATAAAGATTGAACTAGCTTTATTTATAATCAAGATCCTTGAGCACCACTTTCTTTTTAAAAAAACTTCATAGGATGAACTGTTACTCTAATATCACACCCTAATTTCTCCCCCATTAGCACACAGACATATTTGACTACCATCTGGTTGAAAATTGAACAAGTCTAAGCATATAAATAGGTAATACAGAATGTAAGGAAAGATACCAAGCTAACAACATAGGATGTGGAGATTCAGATATTTGATATTTCAAGCTCACCAGAAAAGTGAAGATTATTTATAAATGTATGCTTAGTAAGAGAGGGCGAGGGTTGTTCATCTTTCCACAAGATTCTAAAATAGAAGAAAACCATTCCCAACCTTGTGTGAGAATAGTATGATGAAAATTATCAACATGTCAACATTGGCTGTGGAGTCTTAGATGTTTGATAACTCTAAATCACATGAATAGTGAAGATGCATGCATAATAAAAAAGGGGTCTATCCTTCAGTCCTGGATAATTGTGACCTGATGGGGTTGAGCCAAGGAATGTACTGATAATAATCAAAAAAAACTTAGAAAATACTAACGTGTATAACTAAGAATAATTATATGCAAAAGATTTTAAAAGATGAAACTTAATTTAATTATTATTTTTAATTTTAAATTAATTTTAAATTGTAAGGGGAAAAAATTCAATGGATAATTGATCAAGCGTTGTGTTTGTAGTTTATTTGACACAAAGTTACTTCATTTCCTTTTATTATTAAACTAAATCAACTTTTTTTTTCCAGATAAAATTTCATAACAATGTCTTTTGTACTAGTAAAGCTATTAAATATGTCGGAAATATAATTAAAAATTAACAATATAAAAACATGTTTTAAAAGAAAACTTTTATTAATGTTAAATTTAAATTTTACATTTTTTAGCACTCTTTAATTAAAAAAAACTTAGAATATTAAATAATGTAGCACATACACATTTGAGCGTGCTTGTAGATCTAAAACATTTGATCAATTTTAAAGTTGAATATACATGTACACCTAATTTAATTATGAACAAAATATAATTTATTAGATCTTTTTTACACACTATTAGTATGGTCATTTTAATAAGGCACTTAAATTGGATCTGTTGGAATATACCTCGTAGGATTATGCTAATATTGTTGTCGACTCTTTGAATGGATTTAAGATCAGAATTTAAAATACATATTTAAGAATGCAATTCATCACCCGAAAATCTTCAACAAATTAAAAAGTCACAGTGAATGAATTATCAATAACAATGATAATCATGTGCAAACTTAACATTTGAAGAGTATTATGTCAATTTTACTAAATTATTTTTATTAAAATCAGTCACCACGTAGACAATTTCAAAATCAACAACAATCAACTATTTCAATCTGTTGTCAAGGCAACCTTTTAACTATAAAGGTGGAAATTATGTTCATATATGAGTAACATTTGTTAGACTGCTTATATCAACCATATATCTAAATTTAAAATAAAAGTAGTTTTCTTACATTTCTCTGCAACAATGGACATGATGCCCTTCAAATAGCTTAATCAATTAAAGGTTAGGAACATTTTCTATGATATTATTGTTTTGCTTTAGTTTTTATTTAAAAATAGCTATATGTCTGCTGATCAAGGTCGTATAGCTAGATAACTGACTAAAACTCATCTACTTTAAAATATTGGGAGGTTTTCCTTTAAAAAATGTCAGTTACTTAAAGGACATTGTTTTAATTAGTTTATGAATAATAAATAAATCACGTAGTAAGTTACTCAGTCAATCATTTGACAGGTTAAGTATAACACAAGTTAATTACCTAAACTGATATTCAATCTGCTATTTTACTACTATGTTTACTTTATTCAACTTGATAACATTTGTAATTGCTCAATATTTAATCAGTGCTAATTTTTTTCATCATTGAAATGCTTGAAAGTCACATGATAATTAAGTTACTAATATTTGCTACTGAGTTATACTTGTCATAGATCAACAAAATCTGAATATAGACTTACATTTTTTTTTATTTGAGTTAAAACATATTACAATCTTCATCCAAACATTTAATTGAAGAAAATTTGATTACCCTAGAAGTGAAATTCTAAATTCTATAAAAAATTTATTTAATTTTGATCCAAAATTTAATTATAGAAATTATTCATAAAATACATGCTTGATGAGAGAAGATAATCCAATTTCTGCATTAGTGGGTAGTTGTGATGTGGTCCAGTTGAGATGAGCATTTGACATGTTAACACCATTTTTTGTGCACTATCAGTGGCTTTGTGAAATTTAGCATAGTGATAAAGCATTAGACATAAGAAGCTAAAGATTCCTAGATTGGCTTCCAAATCCACTTGTTTCATGATCTCTTAAATATTAAAAGTTTTTTTTCATATTGTTTTTCTGGAATAAATATCAGACAACTCCTTTAGATAATCTCTTGATAACATTCAATCAGAATTTGATAGAAATAATTTCTCTCTTTCTCCATTTTAAAGACATTTCTATAAATATGAGTAATTGATAAATGTAACTAGGAAAGAAAAATACCTTCCTTGACTAATTTTGTGCTTATTGGCCTTCTTTGGTGCAATATCATTTATCAGTCATCTTTTACTTATTTTAAGCTGTTTAAGATAATTGTTTAAAAAATTTTAACACTCTAAAATTTTGAACCCACTCTAACTTACTTATCTATTATATAGTTCTGATATCAACTGACTAATTGTCAAAGAAAAGCAACATATCCCTTTTAATATTATGAGTAAGAAATTCAGTCTATTTACTCTATTCCAGAGCTATCTATTCTAAGTTTGAATAATCAATTAATATTAGATATTGATACTATATCCACATTATTAAACCAAGTTTTTTGATTACTGACTTTCAACAATGAAGACTATCGGCTACACATTCAATATCCACCCATAATTTTTTATCTATTCAATCTATCCAAGCTAATAGCTTGAGATTCAAACATCTTAACTTTTGAGCCTAATCTAAATTACTTGTATTATCATATAAGTCTGATACTATGACATCAGCCATATAATTTAGTGATCTCAATTTTATGTTAACAATAAGCACCTTGTTTCTTTAGTTGATATTTAATAAACCTCACAAGATTTTATCAGCTTTCTTTCAAAATCTGCATTACTGGAAGTAATTCATTCTATTTACTTTCAGTAGATCCTTAAATAATCATTAAACCCTACATAATAGTTAATCATTCAAACCCTCCTCTTTTCTCACTATTGGCCATAATAATAATCAAATGCTTTATTATCATTCATAAAACATTTAAGTATTAGAGATGTCAGAACTGAGCCATTAACCATAAACCTTAAATTTCAAGTCTACAATTATGCTACTACACCAAACCACCCAAGAAAACTACAGGCCTTCATCAATGAAAAACATCAGTGACACTTTCACACTCAGCAACTATCTTTACCTATTTACTATTCTAAGATTCAAACATCATCTGATAATAGTATTCTGTATTATAAATAAATAAATAATACTTCTGTATATAATATAAAAATAATACAAAATAACAATTCGTCAATTGTTAATACAGAGTTTAATATAAATAAATAAAAACAAATAATATTTCCAAGTGCTTTCAACTCTTACGAGTCCTTATCAAGGCAATGTAAACAATTCTATTTTATCCTAGGTGATGAATCTAACATTTCATTGTATTGGCGAGGAACAACTAATCGGAAAGCTGGTTAATTTTGAATTCATAGCACAAGATGAATTTTGTATAATATATGATTCTTTAATCTTGCGTTTTTTATCATGTGTTTCCTTCATTAATATTGTAAAATCCTTTGGACTACATATATGGCCTGTATTATTTTGGTGAACATAAAAAGCTGAATAAACTGTATCATCTTCTCTTGCTCTATTATAAGTATATTTATGTTGTTGAAGGCGATATTTAATATTTGTTTGGTTTCTCCAACATATATTGCACTACAATTTATTTGTGGGCATCTAATAGAGTATACAACACTGATTTTATCCTCCTTATTTATTATTTCCTTAAAATTATTTGTTAACCTATTAAGGTTAGGTGGAGTTCTCCATGCTAATCAAAAATCTTGACTTAAAACTTTTATTATATTTTTATTAATATTGGGAATAAAAGCTAATGACATCCATGGTTTATTATTCATATTTATATGGTCACTATTATGATGTTGTTTATAATGCTTCAATACAGTAGATAATAGCATTTGTTTATTATAACCCACTTGTATTAAATCTTGCATATAACATTTTATATTATCTTTCATAAATATTTCATTTGAACACAGTCGTTGATTATGTGTTAAAAAAGCTCTAAAACCAGCTAATTTGTGTACTAAAGGAACATCAGATGTTGGATGAATGTAACCTCTATTATCTATATGTCACATTGTGTGTCATTCATACTAGAATGTATAATATATAATCTCCAATAAAGGACAAAATATACATATGAACAAAGATGAATCGATCACCAATCATTGTGCAACCCTTTAATCTATAAATATAAAATGTTATATGCAAGATTTAATACAAGTGAGTTATAATAAACAAATGCTATTATCTTCTGTATTGAAGCATTATAAACAACATCATAATAGTGACCATATAAATATGAATAATAAACCATGGATGTCATTAGCTTTTATTCCCAATATTAATAAAAATATAATAAAAGTTTTAAGTCAAGATTTTCGATTAGCATGGAGAACTTCACCTAACCTTAATAGGTTAATAAATAATTCTAAGGAAATAATAAATAAGGAGGATAAAAGCAGTGTTGTATACTCTATTAGATGCCCACAAATAAATTGTAGTGCAATATATGTTGGAGAAACCAAAACAAATATTAAATATTGCCTTCAACAACATAAATATACTTATAATAGAGCAAGAGAAGATGATACGGTTTATTCAGCTTTTTATGTTCACCAAAATAACACAGGCCATATATGTAGTCCAAAGGATTTTACAATATTAATGAATGAAACACATGATAAAAAACGCAAGATTAAAGAATCATATATTATACAAAATTCATCTTGTGCTATGAATTCAAAATTAACCAGCTTTCCGATTAGTTGTTCCTGGCCAATACAATGAAATGTTAGATTCATCACCTAGGAGAAAATAGAATTGTTTACATTGTCTTGATAAGGACTCGTAGAGTTGAAAGCGCTTGGAAATATTATTTGTTTTTATTTATTTATATTAAACTCTGTATTAACAATTGACGAATTGTTATTTTGTATTATTCTGTATTATATTTTCACAATGTTTCATTAATCTCAACAATCTAGCCATGCACTTTGAGTATCAACTCTAGGCATATGCATTGTAATAAATATGATCTTTTTTAAAAAAAATCCAAGAATTAAGATGCTTTAACTTTTATGAATTGTTACCACTTCTTAATTTGCAAGATATCAAAATATATTATGCAAAATATAGACCATGTAGATAATTTAAAATAGATTATATCACACATTAATAATTTTATTAGTCATTCATTAGACTAGAGTAGTAATGACGACCCTATGGCGCATGCGCCAGAGATCACACACTCAATTTTTTTACTGGCATGTGAATTATTTTTATATCATAATTTTCTTCAATATTTTTTTTTTGTTGCTAAAATCTATACTAATAAAAATTTATTGTAAACTAAAGATAAAATAAATAAATATAATATTAGATTCAATTCACAATTGACCTCTGATTAGAATCAATAAATTATATTTCAAGTCAAATAAAGTGATACATGTATATTGTGGTAGCATATTCTATAAACCTGTCGAATGATTCCAATAAAACTAGAAAGTAAACTCAGTAAAATACTTTATAACTCTTTGAAGTAAATTTTTTCAAGTCTAAAGTAAAAGTAATCAAATGACATTCGGTCCTAATCTTTTTTCACCTATACATGTTGACACCATTCTTTTTTTTTTTAATGTAATCACAGGAATGAAATGAATAATCAATGCCATCAAATGCCTTTTTTGCTTGAAGTTTTTGCTGTAAAAGTGAAATGTAAGGATAATAATATATTTTAACATATAATAAATCTTTGATTTATAAAATTATTAAAGCTCATTTAAATTTACTTTTAAATAAATTTGTTCCCATTATATTAATATGACTAGTGAAAATAAAAATTATCAAGCAGTAGAGAATTTCAAAATTGGTGAACTGATGAGTATGGAATGATTAACAAAGGCACCAGGGCAGTATATTCTGGAACAGTTGTATTGTGAACATCATTGATAAAACAGCAATTATGAAGCCAATCATAAATTGCTCTGTGAAGAAAGTAAAGATGAACAAAACATCTATAATGAAATTTATTGAAAAATCATTCAAATATTACTATTGCTAGTTTTTTTCTTATTATAAACATAATTGCCAAACATGAGGAACCTTTTAATGATGGAGAATATCTGAAAGCAGCTTGGATGAAATATGCAATAATTCTTTTTGAAGATTTTGAAAACAAAGCAAAAATTATTCAGAGCATAAAAGAGTTATCATTGACTAGATATACAGTTAAAGAAAGAATCCTGCAAATAGCTAACAACATAACTTATCAACAAAAAAGATATATAAAATCTTCTAGTTTAATCTTTCTCTGCCTTGATGAAAGTACAGACATAAATGGATCCATTCTTTTGGCTATTTTTATTCGCTATTGTGTTGGGAATAATATCAAAGAAGAATTGATCAGTTTAACCTCATTAGTAACAATATCAAAAGGAATGGATATTTGCAACATAGTTGTTGCCAAAAATGTATCAGTAATTTCAGATGGTGCTTATGACGGGAAAAGAAAATAGTTTATCAGTTTATTTACTAGCCATATTGGACATTCAATTTTTGGTTTTCATTGCATTGTCCATCAGCAGGTTTTATGCACGAAGGCCAATTAAAAGTCACTGGATTATGTTATGAATGTTATGACTAAATTAATCAATTTTACACATATTGAGTGAGATAAACTTGGTATACTATGGCTTATTTTTGTACAACAATGTCTGATGGTTAAGTTGAGGAAAACTTCAAAGATTCATTGAATGTTTAGAAGAAATTAGACTGTTTCTTTACATAATGAGAAAATCATTGAAAAATATAAATAATTAAGGGATGTTGAATGGCTTCCAAAATTAATGTTTTTTACTGATATGTGTTCACATCTAAATGAATTAAATGTGAAGCTGCAAGGTTATAATAAGACAATTGTTGTCATGTTTGATTTGATCAAAGGATTTAAAATTAAATTACAAATTTTCAAACATATTTTCTGAATCTAAAAAAATACTTGAGTGATTTAGAATCTCATGGGAAGCCAGATGAAGTAAAATTGATGCAAGACTTGTGTGTTGTTATTCAATTGATAATTGATGAATTTTCTTTCAGATTTACACAGTTCAGACAATTGTCTGAAATATTAAAATTTATTTTATATCCAGACATAATATCACTGGATAGTCTCAAGTTAAAAATTTTTGAGTGGCTTAATTTAAAAGATATGAAAATGCAATCAGTCAATTTTTAATCCAGTTCTATATAAAAACAGACATTTGTTGACTTAAGAAATGAGTTAAAAACAATGGAAATGATTGATTATTGGATCTATGTAAAAAGAATGCTGAAGAGGAATTATTGACTCCCTAGAATGTTATTCCTGAAACATTTAATTGTTTAAAAAAATTAGCGACCACTATATTATCAATTTTTTTCTTCTACATATGCATGCGAGTCATTGTTTTCAGAAATGAATTTAATTAAAGACAGTTTGAGAAATAAAATGACAGATGAATCTAATTCAGCATGTACATTATTAAAAATGACAAAATATGAACCAGATATAAAATACTTAGCATCCAAAGTACTACAGCAAAAATATCAGATAATATCTATTTATGTTGATTTTATATGTTTATATCCAAAATTTTGTTTTAATTACTATTAATTTTTTACTATTACATTTTATTTGACTTGAATCGTTCACTTGTATTTAGCTTATTTAGAAATTTTGTTTAATTATTATTGTTATTGTTATTATTTTGTTTTATAAACTTTCAAAAAACTGCAATAATTAAGTTGCTTATATTTTGATTTAATAACTATATGGCACGCCAATCATTCAATACATATTTTTTGGAATGCACGCGTAAAAAGGTTTGCCACCACTGGACGAGAATATCCATTTAATAAATAATATTTCTATAGTTTAATTTTTACTTAATGAATAATATTTCTGTGGAATAATATTTACTGTACCACTTTCATGTAAGGTAGAGCCTTTTAATATCTTGTGGAGGGATGTAATCATAATTATATGATCAAATACATTTGAAAAAGATATAAGATGTACAAGGTGAACAGTTTATGCTAAACCAGCACTCATTAGTTGGTCCAGATAACATTCTCTTACACATATATTCATCATTGTTCAGTAGATAGATAGATAGATAGATAGATAGATAGATAGATAGATAGATAGATAGATAGATAGATAGATAGATAGATAGATAGATAGATAGATAGATAGATAGATAGATAGATAGATAGATAGATAGATAGATAGATAGATAGATAGATAGATAGATAGATAGATAGATAGATAGATAGATAGATAGATAGATAGATAGATAGATAGATAGATAGATAGATAGATAGATAGATAGATAGATAGACAGACAGATAGACAGATAAATAGGTGGATGGGTAGATGGATGGATGGATAGATAGATAGACAGATAGATAGATAGATAGATAGATAGATAGATAGATAGATAGATAGATAGATAGATAGATAGATAGATAGATAGATAGATCAGATAGATAGATAGATAGATAAATGGGTGGATGGGTGGATGGATGGATGGATAGATAGACAGACAGATAGATAGATAGATAGATAGATAGATAGATAGATAGATAGATAGATAGATAGATAGATAGATAGATAGATAGATAGATAGACAGACAGACAGACAGATAAATGGGTGGGTGGGTGGATGGATGGATAGACAGACAGATAGATAGATAGATAGATAGATAGATAGATAGATAGATAGATAGATAGATAGATAGATAGATAGATAGATAGATAGATAGATAGATAGATAGATAGATAGATAGATAGATAGATAGATAGATCAGACAGACAGACAGACAGACAGATAAATGGGTGGATGGGTGGATGGATGGATGGATAGACAGACAGACAGACAGATAGATAGATAGATAGATAGATAGATAGATAGATAGATAGATAGATAGATAGATAGATAGATAGATAGATAGATAGATAGATAGATAGATAGATAGATAGATATTTTTCCTCTCATACATATTAAATAATTAAACTTTTTAAAGCAGATTAAAGAAATTTAGCTATTTGTAATTTATAGCAATTAAAAATACTGAAATGTGTCTTGCATTGGTGGTCGAGAGGTCAGCGCGACTGCCTTGCATTAGCAGGCAGTTGCCCGGATTGCGGGTTCGCGTCCATGCTATGACACTTAAAAAAAAAAAAAAAATACTGAAATGTGTTAATTCTAAACTTTTTTTTAATTAATAAAAAAAATTGGAATATTTAGAAAACTGCAAAATAAATACTAAGTAATGTTGCAAGTTTATCAATAGCATACACAGATATATGTTTACACATACGATTAATTGTAAATTAAAAAGAGTCCTTTTCAATTAATTTAAAACATATATACACAATATATAAAGTTTTTTTTGTTTAATATATTTATAACATTATAAATAATAAAATTTTATACAACTGTACTAAAGAAATATTGTTTATAAAATTATAAAAGTATATAAAAAAATAATTGTCTTGCATTGGTGGTCGAGAGGTCAGCGCGACTGCCTTACAAGCAGTTGCCCGGGTTGCGGGTTCCCGTCCCGGCCGATGCTATAACACTTGGAGAATAAAAAACTTGGCAAATAATTAACCCATACATAAAACATTTTTTAAAACTTTTCTATCGAATATAAATAACGTAGAAGGAAAGGTTTTGTTTGTTTGTTTTTTAAATTTATATATTTAGTCTATCTTTTAAAAAAAAAGAATATTAATTTTACTATCTATTAATTAAAATCAGAGTAGCATTAAAATAATTCTTTCATGTGGTAAAGGAGCCCCATTTATTTGATCACCTGAAAATTATGTTTTTTTTTCCCTTTTTTCCCTCATTATTTTAAAAAAGAATATACATCATTTATTTATAAAGTTTGATAACCTTGAAAATAGTTTATAACTGAGATTGGAGTTTTATTTGTACAAGAAAGAATACATACGTATATTTAACTATTCTGATAACATACAAGACAGTTCTGTTGAATAGTAATATATAACACTATAAAGAATCAAAAGACAGGTTTCTTTGAATGATAAGAATCATGTTAATGTTTCATAAATTCAAGCTGAATAAAGAAATTTAAATATTAGCAAATCTATAAAAATTAAAAATATTGTACACACACACATCTTGTCTTTTTTTGTATTATTCTAAAACATTTACGTAATCACGAATGATCAATTGATACTAGATGATAAAGATAGAATTTGGAGCAAAAAAATAATATTCTAGTCAAACACATATTGTTTAAAATTGCATTCTTGGCAATAATGATTTAATACAGTGTTTTTTGACCTTTTCGATGTCATGGTACCTTTGAGGAAAATACTCATTTTTTAAATTTGATTTACACTTGGGTCTCATTTTATGCAGTAGATAGGTTCCTCAGAAAATGCGCACAAAAAAAACCTTAACTTACCTTGAAAAATAGGGGATAGGTTCTGAAATTTTCAGAATTCACATAAAAGCAAAGCAACAAGGAAAAATTACTTTAAAATTCACATTAAAAAAATAAGGAAATAAAGTATAACTAATAAAAAATTTCAAATATTTGAAAAAAATTAATACAAGACAAACTTTTTTTACTTTTTTTATTAACTACAGTATTTAATTTTACATTTTTTCATACATATTTTAATCATTAACGCTATTTGACAATATGCATTCATTTGTGAACTGCTAAGAAATCAGATTTGTGATGTGTGTACAACTAGCACCACTTTCAGTCTTGTGCTGATGGTTTTCTGTTTCTATATTAAAAAATGAGATCACAATCAAAACAAAAAGATTAAAAATTATCATTAGAGAGATTATTTTCAGTTTATAAAATCAATAAAATCTTTATTATTTATTTTAAAAATCTAAAAACATATTTGTTTCTGTTAATATTGAAGCAGTCGGATCTGAGTTCGATCCTAGCTTCATGACATCTAGCCATAAGCCCACTTCAAACCCTAGTACTAACCTTGAATTTCCAATGCAATGGGGCTTTATACATTCAATCCACGCTAATTTCCATAAAGAATAACATTTCAAATGCATATTAAAATTAACTAGTTTCAGTTTAAAATTAATCAATGCTATTAATAAATTCATGATAGAATTATTCATGAATTTATATATTATAACTGCGTGGATTGTGTGTATATATTTGTAAATATTTAAATATATATAATTGTTTAAAAGTTTCATTGCGTCAGGAATGTTTGATTTTATTTTTAAATAATTTGTTAAAGTTTTATTGATTAAAAGCTACATTCTTTCGATAAGCTTTCAGATTTTCCCTTTCCAAAAACAACAGTTAAAGTTTTATTAATTAGAAAAAAAGATAAGGCTTTCCTAATTAAAATCATTTTCTGATTTTAAGAATTCATTTTCTAATTAGAAAATGAATTCAAGTTAATGAGTTTGAAAGCCTTATCGAAGGAATGTATCTAAAAACAACCAGTAAATCTAAAAACATTGATAATGAAAGAAGCACTAGCCTGAAGGCATCAGAGGACAGTATATATAGCTCTGAAAAGTTTGGAGAAAAAAAAAGCCATCTTTGTTGTAGAGAAGTGCAGTAAACTCGGTGCATTTTAAATAGTGTTTCGATTATGGTGAAGGGCTAGAACATCAGGAATCTGGCTACGGTTCCTGAAGCCCTTTGAGAATCTTCAATGAAACTGCTAAATTCTTTCCGGACAAATCAGGCTGCCTCAATCAAATAAAATGCTGTTCAAGTAATCAATCAAATGGTGCCTACATTTTTACCAACCCGGACGTGTAACCTAAGGATCCAGCCTGGAAGAAATGGGTAATATATTTCCATAATGAACCTTAAACTTTCTGGCCAGTTCCGAACTTTACTTTACACTCCCTTTAAGAGCTCTTTTCATTTTATAAATGTAATACTTTGTGAAACCCTTTTTATTTATGCTATTTTTAAATTTATATAAATTCTCTCAATCTCTAGTCTTTAAACTTTCTCTTTTCTTACTTGGTGGTTCTTTATTATATTGTATATATATTTTTGTGCTTTATTAATGTTGTTTATTTTTAATTATATGCCAATAATCTTTCGACTCGATGAGCTCCTTTGTTCTATTTGCCTCATGCAAATAATATAATATTAATTCTACTAGTAGTTCTCACCCATTAGAACTAAATTTATAAGTTCTATCAATCATCAAGTTGAAAGAAATTATTACATGTTTACTATTTTTATAATTGGCTAATAATAAATTATTAGCTCCATTTTTAATCTAGGCCCCAGCTATTTCTTGTATTTACCAATGTATATTTATTCATATATAATCTTAAAACGTTTTTTGCAAAAGGGCCGATAAAGGAATCAAATAAATATATTCTAATTCAACTTTGTTATTTTCTATTAAGATTCAGGAAGGGCACGATGATTGGGGCATAATTAATATGATTTACAACTACCTTAAAATAATGTTAGTTAAAAGCTCATTTGACTTTGATTAAATTGATCAAGTCATCATGTAGAGCATTCTATAATCGGGTTTTATTTTTCAAACGATGACTATCAAGTCATCATCTTCAAACGTTGCTGATGTAGGGCAATCTTCCGCTCTGTTAGGCTGGTCGGTGATAATATTTCTCTTATTTTAAATTATCAAGGAAGAAAGCACTTCCTCTCCTGTTTATATTAGTCAAAGGGCATAAGACTTGTCAGATGCAAGCTGCCATAGGACTTTGATCATCGACTAGCTATCGTCTTTCAATTTCACTTTATAGCTCATAATTCGTCAGCACCATTGCCTCTCTGTTCCAGTAAAGCCCACTCTGATGCTCGTAATTCGTGATGAAGTGATTTCAATTAAAGTCAAACAAATTCTCAGTTATCTCAAAGTAAATAAGTTTTCCAATAAAGATTAAAGTTATGCCCTAAAATACGTATCTTGCTCTTCATGAATGAATTTGCGAATGTGAAAATAAATCTCACATTCTGTCGTAATAAAATTAGAGTAATAATTTCCTTTACTAATGAATACCTTTATCTGCCTTTATTTTCTTGTTGGGGGCATAGACATAGAATTCCAATATTGCGTAATACTTGTTGGCATTTGATAAGGACCGCCACTCTGATTATAATTATAAACTATGTTAAAGGCTAGAGGTGATTAATATAATCATTATTTAAAATTCAAACAAAACAAATTATTATTATTAAATATTTTCTAAACACACTTGGTTTCTTAGTTCTTAATTCTTTTATAATTATTTTAATGTTAATACTCGCTGTCTGTGTTGGCAACCCGAACATATACATATGATTCGATTTAAATTTATTTTTATTCAGTTTATTATCAGATATTAATGTCAGTTCAGGGGTCTCTGATCCTCACCAACCGTTGAGCTAGTTTCTTGGTGCATAGCACTGTGGCACCGATTTCTACTAATCTGAGTTGTGGAGTTGGGTTTGAATTCAGTTTTGGTTCAGCTGAGTCTGGATCCGACTTGCGTTTAGGTGGTGGGTTTCTCGACTGGTACGTGGTTATGTTTTTGGCTGCCCAATCGTTGGGGCTTCTGTTAATAAACCCCACACATACCCTGGAGATAGTAATTATGATCTTAGTTACTCAGTCAATTGAGATCTCAATAAATTTAATGTTTCAGTAGAAAGTGATATTTTTGTAGAATGTTATATATATTTGAAGAAAAGTGATGCGATTTATAACGCATAACTAAAATGATTTAAGAAATTAAAATGTCATTTTGTAATTCTCTTTCTTACAATTAAATGTTTTCAAGATTATTTTTTAAATGCTCAGTCAGTAATAGAATTTGTTTGTTAAATTCCGTAATTGTAGTGTTAGTTAGAATAATTAGAGAGAATATATATAAATTAATTATAGATGTACTATATCACTATATATATTATACGTTTGTGTTATACGCGTTCGTGACAGTAGGAAAATTATCGTTAGAAAAGTAGTAAGAGTCCATAGATCAAAGCAAGGGGTAAAATAAATGAAATATTTTGTCTGTGTCAAAATTAATTATATGTATCTCAGTTTTATAATTAAAAATATCCAATATGATATCATGTTAAAAGTTTTAAATTTCAAAGTATTGCTTGCTAGCACATATATTAAATGTTCGCTCCGTATTCTTAGTAGCCTCAAAGTAGGCGAAGACCTTCAAACTGGGAATTATATGTCAAGCGGTCCAATGCAGTGTGACAATATGCTTAAATGACAATAAATTTCTAGAGTAACCTCAAAGCAGGTGAAGACCTTTTGTGTACACCAAGCAGCCAGATGCAGTTGGCAAAATGCTTAAATGGTTTACATGCTTTCATGCTAGTAAGATTAAAAATGATATCAACAAATAAAAGTTTTTGTGTAATATTAATTTTGACATTTTTTTTTCTTTGTGTGTGAAAGCCTCATGCTTAGTAAAAATGAAGTAGTGAACTCCTATATTTAAACTCAGGTCAGGAACGTGTCAGTTGTTAATAAATAATAAATATTCATCAATCGAATTGTTTTATCAAAAATTAAGTCAATCATATGTGGTTTGGGGGTCAATGGGTTATTTCACATGCCCTATTGATCTCATTTTGCTCACTGGCGCCCATATAAATAAATTTGTCAGCAAATTTGATTGTCAGCACAGTAGTGGGTCAGTTGTCTAAATAATAAAAACCAAATGTGTCCAATACAGAGAATTACTTGTAATACCTGCTAATATATATGTATAAATATTTGTATATCACTAATCATCTGTATAGTTTTTTTTTTCAGACATGGGAGAACAGTTGAACAGAGGGAAAGTGAGTAATGTTTGTTTTTCTTATCTTTAATAGTTTTTTAAATAAAATACATGTCTCATTCAAAGAATTAATAGAAAGAGCTAACCAAGAAAATGTAGGTAAACTAAAACTAAATTTAAAAAGGCAGATTACATAGACTGGGGAAATAATATGCAGCAGCTAGTGAAGATAGGGACAATGGGACCAGTAGTCAGAGACCTAATTAAATGTACTAAAGAAAAAAGTTATTATTTAAGTATACAGAAAGTGCCATAAGTTGTGATTCACATTGTTTATTATATTATTTACTTATTTTCAAAAATGGAAAGAGACACTTTACATACGATCCTCAGAGAAATGAGAGAAGACAGGAAGCTAATGATGATGATGATGGAAAGGATTTTAAGGCTTGAGGAAGAATGAGGCGTCCAAACCAACTCAAACCCAGAGAATTTAAAGCATCAGCAAGAAATAAATCCTTATGAAGCCCCAAAAATTGATGATGAAGATGATCAGACCACACCAAAAGAAGTTGTGGATAGCAAAGAAGACAACAGTGGAGAAGATGAGTCAAATCAAGAAATGGTCGAAGAAGCTGATATAAATACAGAAAGGGAAAAAGAAGATGTTCAGACCACTAGTAAAATAAAACCAAAAGTAGAAATGGGACAGATGATGAATCCTCAACTTAGTATGAGGAATTTACAGATGCCATTTCCTGGATCCTCGATACAGACTCAAATTTTCAAAGAAGACCCAGGAGGGAACCCCCTCACTCATTTAGATAATGTTAAAGAATTTTTTTTGTGCATTCAGTCACAGAAAAGGCCATAGAATTACTGACAGCAATAGATTACGGGAACTTGACACCGACAAGAAAGGACCAAGACTACGACCACCATCAAAAGTTCAACTCATATGTGCCACCTGATCCAGGGAAACAATAGGACAACCATTAAATGAAGAGACAGATATATATACAGATGACCGACTGACATGACCATAGGGAAAATGAGACTTGATTAACGGACCTATTTATAAGCTAGATAATATTTAAAAAATGATCGCAATGAGACATGTATAATTTTGTAGTTTGTACAGATGATATTATTCACGCTCATGCTGTTCTCCCAGAGTCTACCAACTAGTCGAGTACACTTATGCGACTGTATCACGTATAAGTAAAGAGATTTTTTTTCATTGTTTTTTTTTTTGAAGTGAAAAGAAATGAAGCAGTCGGATCTGAGTTCGATCCTAGCTTCATGACATCTAGCCATAAGCCCACTTCAAACCCTAGTACTAACCTTAAATTTCCGATGCAATGGGGCTTTATACATTCAATCCACGCTAATTTCCATAAAGAATAACATTTCAAATGCATATTAAAATTAACTAGTTTCAGTTTAAAATTAATCAATGCTATTAATAAATTCATGATAGAATTATTCATGAATTTATATATTATAACTGCGTGGATTGTGTGTATATATTTGTAAATATTTAAATATATATAATTGTTTAAAAGTTTCATTGCGTCAGGAATGTTTGATTTTATTTTTAAATAATTTGTTAAAGTTTTATTGATTAAAAGCTACATTCTTTCGATAAGCTTTCAGATTTTCCCTTTCCAAAAACAACAGCTAAAGTTTTATTAATTAGAAAAAAAGATAAGGCTTTCCTAATTAAAATCATTTTCTGATTTTAAGAATTCATTTTCTAATTAGAAAATGAATTCAAGTTAATGAGTTTGAAAGCCTTATCGAAGGAATGTATCTAAAAACAACCAGTAAATCTAAAAACATTGATAATGAAAGAAGCACTAGCCTGAAGGCATCAGATGACAGTATATATAGCTCTGAAAAGTTTGGAGAAAAAAAAGCCATCTTTGTTGTAGAGAAGTGCCAGTAAATTATGTGCTGTTCAAAATCATGAATTCAAATAGTGTTTCGATTATGGTGAAGGGCTAGAACATCAGGAATCTGGCTACGGTTCCTGAAGCCCTTTGAGAATCTTCAATGAAACTGCTAAATTCTTTCCGGACAAATCAGGCTGCCAAAATCAAATAAAATGCTGTTCAAGTAATCAATCAAATGATGCCTACATTTTTACCAACCCGGACGTGTAACTTAAGGATCCAGCCCGGAAGAAATGGGTAATATATTTTCATAATGAACCTTAAACTTTCTGGCCAGTTCCGAACTTTACTTTACACTCCCTTTAAGAGCTCTTTTCATTCTATAATTGTAATACTTTGTGAAACCCTTTTTATTTATGCTATTTTTAAATTTATATAAATTCTCTCAATCTCTAATCTTTAAACTTTCTCTTTTCTTACTTGGTGGTTCATTTATTATATTGCATATATATTTTTGTGCTTTATTAATGTCATTTATTTTTAATTATATGCCAATAATCTTTCGACTCGATGAGCTCCTTTGTTCTATTTGCCTCACGCAAATAATATAATATTAATTCTACTAGTAGTTCTCGCCCATTAGAACTAAATTTATAAGTTCTATCAATCATCGAGTCGAAAGAAATTATTACATGTTTACTATTTTTATAACTGGCTAATAATAAATTATTAGCTCCATTTTTAATCTAGGCCCCAGCTATTTCTCGTATTTACCAATGTATATTTATTCATATATAATTTTAAAATGTTTTTTGCAAAAGGGCCGATAAAGGAATCAAATAAATATATTCTAATTCAACTTTGTTATTTTCTATTAAGATTCAGGAAGGGCACGATGATTGGGGCATAATTAATATGATTTACAAATACTTTAAAATAATGTTAGTTAAAAGCTTGTTTGACTTTGATTAAATTGATCAAGTCATCATGTAGAGCATTCTATAATCGGGTTTTATTTTTCAAACGATGACTATCAAGTCATCATCTTCGAATGTTGCTGACATAGGGCAATCTTCCGCTCCATTAGGCTGGTCAGTGATAATATTTCTCTTATTTTAAATTATCAAGGAAGAAAGCACTTCCTCTCCTGTTCATATTAGTCAAAGGGCATAAGACTTGTCAGATGCAAGCTGCCATAGGACTTCGATCATCGACTAGCTATTATCTTTCAATTTCATTTTATAGCTCATAATTCATCAGCACCGATACCTCTCTGTTCTAGTAAAGCCCGCTCTGATGCTCGTAATTCGTGATGAAGTGATTTCAATTAAAGTCAAAAAAATTCTCCATTATCTCAAAGTAAATAATTTTTCCAATAAAGATTAAAGTTATGCCCTAAAATACGTATCTTGCTCTTCATGAATGAATTTGCGAATGTGAAAATAAATCTCACATTCTGTCGTAATAAAATTAGAGTAATAATTTCCTTTACTAATGAATACCTTTATCTGCCTTTATTTTCTTGTTGGAGGCATAGACATAGAATTCCAATATTGCGTAATACTTGTTGGCATACGATAAGGACCGCCACTCTGATTATAATTATAAACTATGTTAAAGGCTAGAGGTGATTAATATAATCATTATTTAAAATTCAAACAAAACAAATTATTATTATTAAATATTTTCTAAACACACTTGGTTTCTTAGTTCTTAATTTTTTTATAATTATTTTAATGTTGATACACGCTGTCTGTGTTGGCAACCCGAACATATACATATGATTCGATTTAAATTTATTTTTATTCAGTTTATTATCAGATATTAATGTCAGTTCAGGGGTCTCTGATTCTCACCAACCGTTGTGCTAGTTTCTTGGTGCATAGCACTGTGACGCCGATTTCTACTAATCTGAGTTGTAGAGTTGGGTTTGAATTCAGTTTTGGTTCAGCTGAGTTTGGATCCAACTTGCGTTTAGGTGGTGGGTTTCTCGACTGGTACAATGTCTAACAAAATACGTTTTAAAAGCTTAAAACTTTGGAATATTTATTGTGATATTTTTATACATATGTATAAATCTATTATTATTATTTACTCATTAGTATAAGTAGGTTACTTACATAGAAGCTAAGATTCTAAATACAGCATCAGGCCATATTCATGTTAGCTGCTAATATAACGTTATATTTTTGAAAAAAAAAAAAGGATTTCAAGTCAAAATAAGTTATTAATAATTTAAATTTCTTGATATAATAAATATAGTGAAATATGAAAGATATTAAGAAGAAATATGAATCGCATAACTTCAAAATCGCATTAAAATAATCCACATAAAAGAAGATCCAGGTGTACTTTCTAATTTTAGTTACACAGCAGCATAATAGCTTATTGCTGTTAAGTTTATTTTTATTCATTAATTAATGATGTGAAAATGAACACAATTTTATCTAATTAAATTAAGGAAATTGCATAATATTAAATTTAATGCACTTAGTTTTAATGTTGCTATTTTCAGATACAAAGAACAAAAACTAATATAGCTTTTTATAAAATAACATGGAAAATAACCTTATTACTAATGCATATTCTACTGTTTTATAAATGTAAACTTGGAAATTAAAATGAGTTCTCAAATGTTACAACAATGTGGTGGCAATTTTATTTCAGTAACAATTCTACCCAAAAACCCAATACCTTATCAAGCATATTTTGACTGCAACCAGAATATTATATTTCCACACTATATCATTGCACAAAATATGTAAAGAAAATTTTTTGTTGCCTCCTTAAAATACTAGTGATAATATAAGTTTTGGTGTATCACATGTACGTGTATTCTTCTGAAAATATATTATTCGCTTATTTTTTATTTCTATATCTTGCAGTACCCATAGGAAGTGTTTGCAGTACCCAGTTAGGAATTGTTGATTTAATGTATATTTATCTGGTTTTGTCAATATTATATATTAATTTAAAAATTGTGATTCATCAAAATTATGGTAAAAATATTGTTTTATTTAAGTGATTACAGACACATATAATAATGTATGAAATGTGACATGATCATTGTTTTCATAACTGTTATGAGCAATTTTCTACACTCTATACCAGGATCATGTACTGCAAGCTTGAGTGATCTATATATATATTAAATAATTGTGTTACTGAGTCTATATTCAGTGATATCATATTATATTCCTAGATTACTTTCTTGTCCATGACTTTCATTGGTGAGGAATGTGGACCTAATACACTTTGAACAACAGACCTTTATAACTGTAGAAGCAAATTGGTTGGGATTCTAAATAATCTAATATAAAATTAAACATAATCAATTTAAAAGATAATTAAAATAGACAACTCACTATAAATAAAAATATGACTTAATACATCAATCTGGCTTTCATTCATTAATGGAATCTTTTCAAAATGTTTTTTTTTACACAATCACATAAACAATTACCCTACAGCAACTTCCCCTAATGGACATTATTTACATTACATTACAATAAATATAATTATTAAAACATATACATTAAATATAATTGGTAAAATATATATGTGTACATAAAAATGATTAGACTTATTACAGTCTCTTTTTTTTTCTTTCTAATATATATATTTACAAATAATCTAAAAATAACCATAATAATAATAATTCCTTTTATTTTTAAAATTATTACTCTAATGCTTTCAATAATTTAAATTTTCAAAGTATGTTCAACTGCAAATAATAGCACACAGATTAGTATATACACAATGTTTTGAGAGGTATTATTTTTATTCTCCTCTCTTCTTCAGATATTTATGGCCTGACCAATGAATGTACTAGCATGGGAATCAAATCTGGACCCATAGATTCTTAAATATTAAATTTTACCAAGTCATTTTAACCTGTGTGCTATTAGTAACAGTTGAATGTACTTTGAAAATAGAAATAAAGTTAAATTTTTCTAAAGACGTTCAATACTTTATATTAGATGCTAGAAATAGACCAATATATAAATACAACTAAAATACCATCGCCACAAGTCTTTAGGAAGACCTTAAGATGTTTGCCAGTTCCATGGTTGATAGCATGATGGTAAAAATGAGAAATGCCTAAAACAACAAAAATTAGGAACCATGGCCATGACTATTATGCATATCATTAAATGGTTACATATCATTAAATGATTGAGTAAGATGATAAATTTTACCTCCAAATATATGTATTACAATATACCATTCAACTAATACACCATTCATCAACATGTTTTTAAAATATTATGAAACTCCATTGCATATTATATTTTTTTTCCTAAAAGAATATTAATATTTTAATTAGAAACTGCAACCCCAGAGATTAATAACTTATGATACACAAATCAAATTTGACCTATTAAGAATGAGGTTCGATAGCAAATAAAGAAAAGTCAATCATATTATAATAATTTTTTTTAATAAAATAAATAAAATTTTGCTTGTTTTCTAGTCTCATATTGTAAGATATTTTATCATGTCATTTTATCTATTATCAGATGGAATTTTAACAGCTACAATGTTTCCTTTATATGTGGTAAATGAAAGGACTTACTTCATATTTAAGTAAAAGTTGTTTTATATGGTTGGTTAACATTTAAAAAAATCAATAAATAAAGACATTATTTTTTTTAGATGTTAACATATATATATATTACTTTTTATAATTGGAGTGTATATGTGGAGATTTATAAAAAGTAATATATATATATGAATATATGAAGATTGCAAAAAAAGTAAAGGAGAAGATATAAGAATGTTTACATTCATCCAGTCATCCAAAAAAAAAAAAAAGCAAAATTTTAATTAAGACAATATACTATTTCAAATATTTTAACCCCAATAATTTTATTGTGACTATAAGTAGTTAACTACTATCATTTTTCATTACACAATTTTTTTTCTAGAAATTAAAATATTTAAAATTAATATATACACTGTACTGTAAAATAAGTTCAAAATGCATATAACAATGACGTCAAAACCAAATAAAAATATAATCATACATTATGGATTTTAAACCACTAAACATCACATGGTCATCATTTCCTTTGCTTACTTGAACTGTTATAACAGAGATGATATGATGCAATGCACTGTGACTTCTGCTTATTTGGAGTCAGGAATCTCTCAGCCACTATTTGTAGAGAAACCTGTTAATCACTTTACCTTCCCTTTCCATTCTCTACCCCAAACTTTTCACATATTCTTTTCTATCTTGCTCCATCCCATTTCCACAACATAATCTTTGTCAACTCTATGCCCTTTATATCTAAATCCCTCTTATATTTTCCCAAACACAGCATAAATACCAAGAACCCACTTTCTGTATAATCACTTTGTTTATATTTATTCTTTCACAACATTATTTATACCCTTTCTCCTTGAAAGCATTTGCATTCAATTAACAGATGCCTAATATTTTCTTTCCCTTCCTTATACTACTTGCAGACTAAATCACCCACATTTTTCCATTTATGTGTATATGTTTGAACCATAAACACTAAACTATTTTTTTTGCTTTTATCATAAATTAACTCACACTCAATATTCTATTTATTTCTATAAATATTTAAAGTGTTTTTACTCTCCATATTAGTTCTCCATCTCTCCAACTCCCTATTCCTTATTAATGCATCTATTCTTTTATCTCATTCTATGCCACTATAACAATCAACAATTCTCCTAACACAATTATCCCACCTTTTGTATAAGTATACTGACATAAATTTTTTATCCAAATCTTCTGCATACCATACTACCTTTTGTTGCCTGCCTTTTATTCATAATCCAATTAAATACAATTTTGGCTATTCTCTTATTATTCATATATTGTAATCATTTTGCTTTTTGCATTTCTCATATAAAAAACTTGACAATTCCATTTCTTCTTGAATTGCTTCCTTTGCTATTCACATATCTGCATTTAATGCATGACTTCCTAACTTCTTTTTGTATGTTTTCTAAGTAATCTAACACTCCATTACAAACACATAATGCATTATTATTATTACATATTAACCCTGCTACTGCCACTACCTTCCATACAATTCTACCTATATATTTATTATATAAAAATACTGTTAATTTCCTTATCAATCCCTTTCTTTACTTTGCTTCATTTGTCAATTTTTTCTGCCATTCATTCAAGCAATTTCTCTGATTACTTAATACCCTATTCACCACACTTAACTTTATATCACCCAATAAAAAAATTTGTTATGAATAATGATAGTAGTTAACTACTCACCCATGTCCTCAGCATAACTTTTATATCTCCACTACTTTCTGTGCCAAAAAGACATCATCCACAAATAAAAGACTTGATAATATATATATGATCTTGCCACCTATTAATGGTATCTCTATACTGCTTCCTATTCTTTCTATTGCTCTCTCTCCATTTCTCTCAAATACAATAAAAATAAAATAGGTGACTTAGGTCATCCTTGCCTAGTTCCATGCCATTTTTAACTTTAACTGATTCTATATTTCTTAATTGATATGTGTAGTAATTATTTTCATACAATCTCTTAATAAGATCCACTAAAGTTCCAACCATTCCCAAGTTTTCTAAACTTACCCACAATCTATTTCTATTTATGCTGTCATATGCCTTTTCTATATCTATAAAAACAATATATAACTGTCTACCTGTATTTCTACTCATAACTATAAGTTGGGTAACTACAAATAAACTATCTCCTATATGCCTATCCAATTGAAAAACTCCTTCCATTTCTCAACTATATTATTTCCTTCCATTCATTTTGCGACCCTTCCAGACACCATATATGCAAACACTTTATACAACACTGACATTACTACTATTGGTCTATAATTACTTAACTTTCTATGATCCTTACTCTTTTCTTTAAATAGTAGTCTTACTCTTGTATTATTCCAATTATCCAGAAACTCTCCTGTGTCATCTTATTAAATCATGATAATAGATTTAATTTTGGTCTATGTCCCAAGTTCATTACCAACTTTTCTACCATTCTATCTAAATCACTTGGCTTTCCACTTTTCAATTTCTTACCTGCCTCATTCAGTTCATTTTCTCAAAACCTAATATTTCCATTAACTATATGCTTTTATGTTTGTTATCATTCTGACCTTCACATCTAGCAATTTTTCTATATCCATTATATACTTATTTAAGATTGTTGCTAATTCTTCTCTAGAGCTACTCTCAATTCTCTCATTATCTAGTAATACTATTTCTCTCTCCTCTACATTCCTTCTTTTAATGCATTTCCAAAATTTTTACTCCCATCTTTTCCACTTTTATTTACATCATCCAACAAATTTACTATTTAATTTCGTTTTCTCTCTATAATTATCTATTTTGGCCAACTTCTTTTTTTCTAAATATTTTTCCCATTTAATGTTAACATCTTTTTTACTTTCCTTGTTCTTAATAGCACAATTATATTCTCTGCAGGTTTTTTCCCTCTTTATTACCTTTTTACTAATTCTCATTTTTCTATTACTTTTATTCATCTGAATATTTTTGCCTAAAGCCCCATTTGCCACTTTTTTTACTTCATCACACCAGTCCTTATATTCAACTCCAAACAAATCTCCCATAGCTTCTTTAACTTTTTATTTTATATTCTTCTAACTTATTCTTATCATTCATTCTCCATCCACATCTTTCACTATTCTTTCTACTTTTATTACTATTTCCCATCACATTACTAACCATTTCTATTATAAAGAAATTATGATCACTATTACATATTCTCTCTTCATTATCAAACACTAATTTTCCATACTTTATTCATTCCCCCTTTCTCTATTAAATATATAATCTATTGTATTAAATATTTTATTTTTAGACCATATGTATTATTCTTCATAAATATTTGACAAATTTCCAATGCTCAAATTCACTCTCTGACAAAAATTCTTCATAAGCTGTCCATTCTTGTTATCTACATTATCAATTTCTTCAATATGTCCATTCATAACCCCTATAAGCATTTATGATCACTATTACATACTCTCTCTTCATTATCAAACACTTTAATTTTCCATACTTTATTCATTCCACCTTTTTCTATTAAATATATAATCTATTGTATGATATATTTTATTTTTAAACCATATGTATTATCCTTCATAAATATTTGACAAATTTTCAATGCTCAAATTCACTCTCTGACAAAAATTCTTCAAAAGCTGTCCATTCTTGTTATCTACATTATCAATTTCTTCAATATGTCCATTCATAACCCCTATAAGCATTAGTCTCTTTCCTTTTTTTGAAACTCTGTGTATCCTTAACTATGCATTCATATATGCTACTGTTCCATTCCATTATAATTTGAATATCTCCAGTAACTATATACACTATAACCTCCATCAATTCTTGCCTTCTGAACCTTATCTCAAACCACAAATATTCTTGACATTTAAATATTTTTAGTCACAACTCCTATACCACCATCCCTTTTTTCTTTTACTTTTCTATTTATACCCTGTCATACCAAGTCTTCCAGTATAGGTTCTTCTTCTCTTAGATGTGCTTCCACTACTGCTAATACCTCAATGTCTTCATCTTTAACTGTTTTGTTTAATTCCAACCATTTTTTGGTCTCCTATCACTTTGCATATTTAAATATCCATTTTTAAAAATTGCTTCTTTCATAACTATTATTTATAAATTCTTTTGACTCTTTTTCCTCCATTACATTTATAAATAACTTGCTTATTATTAATTTTACAGACCCATTCCCTCTCCACATCATATCTAAATCAGTTATCCTTTGTTTATTTCTTACATCCTGTCCATTCTTCTTTTATCTGATAACACTGCAACTTAAAAACTCACCCCCTTTTATAATATTTCTGAACTATAATCTTTATAAATTAAACTCTCTAAAATTTCACTTCCTTGTTTTGCTACATGCAATTCATCTTTACTATATAACTCCCTCTTACTAATAAAAGAATTTCACACATCCACAAACATAAATCATTTATCTCACACAATTTTTTCAATCTCTCATTTATAGAACATGCCCTTTCTAACATGATAATAATCCAACCATTCCTACTCTTCCTTTAATCTTACTCAAATTACTAATCAATTCTATGTACACATCCATTACTCTTTCTGAAGGCTCTGACAAATTATTTATCCCTGTCATAACACACACATATCTCTATAGCCTTGTTTTTCCCCTTATCTATAACATCCTGATTCTAGCTCCATGCAGACATATTCTTACATACCTGTTTCTATTTTTTCTTTTATATCTCCACATTCTCTAATTAGCAAAACTCCTATCAATACTGTCTTATAGTTTACTTTCCTTACTTCATCTGCAACATTTTCTTTCACCTTTTGGACTTCCTTATCTACTACTTCCTTATCATTCCTATTCAATAATTCCTTTAACTTGTCACACTTTGTCTCTAATGATTTTAATTTTGCTTCTACATTTTACATCTTTCTCTATCTTACTTATCCTTTAGCTAACCATCTCCATTGCACTACTTATTTTTTCATCCATATCTCTTGTCACTCTACTAAAAACATTTGCTCCATTTTTTCTGATTTTTTCTTTAAACTAGCCACAGTTAGAAAACACTTTTTCACCTCTTTTATTACATTTACACACTGTCTATATAGCAATAAACCTCTTACATAGTTTTATTTAATCATTTCAAATGATAAACCTCGTCACATATAATACTTTCTAATCCAGCACACCTAATTTCTTTCTGACCATTGTATATGCATTGTGAATACAAATACAATCCACATTCCTTACTTTTCAATATTCCCTACTCTATATTTAACTTTATGTTTTCTCTCCTACTCTTCAAACCCCTTTATACAAAAACGAAAAACTTTCTTTCAATGGCAATCAATAAACATGTGTTCTCAAAATATTATCTTTTTTTCTCAAATAAATCATGTCCTTTCTTAAATTTAAAAAATTCTTTAGTAACAAAATTACTAGAAAACAACTAATTTTACATACAATTTAGTTATAAAGTCTCCTTACAGTAGCATCACCACAACAAAAAAAATTTTTTTTTCACTTCTATACTTAAAATGGCGTAACGAAACACTTTCCAAATGTTATCAAAATTCTTCATGATCTTTCCAAATCCAATTAAAACTATCTCTCTTGAACCCAATTTTCTCTCCACATCCACACAGCAAGCATACAGTTTTCATAGTAATCAATTTCTTGAAAAATAATTGCAAAAAAATGTATAAATTTTAATTTATCTTGCAAAGCAAAATAGCTTTCCTCAGCACAAAAAGGCTGTATAAGCTCTGCTTTCTCAACTTTAGTTCTCAATGTCAGAGGCAGTGATCTACAGCAACAACCAATCAGTTTTACATCTTTATTTAGTGGTAAATGAAGTACAGACCCATATCTTTATTGAATACATCTGAGTAATCAGATTTTAATTTGCTTAATGTTGTGACCTGATTCACCTTTGTCACTGCAAAACCTAAGTGACTGAACCAGCTTAATAAATTACTATGATCACCCTGATGCCACAACAAGAGGTAGGTATATAGTTTTATTAGGCATCATAATTTTAACTGTTGTTTGACCCATCAGTTTTATTTGATTGCCCTAATATCTGTTAATAACTTGCTGCTAAGATGCAGTTTATATTTATTAGTTTTATTAATAATAGCCTAGGTCTTTTTTGAAACAATGGACACTCCACACCCTGTGTCCAGTTCCATTATAACTGGTGTATAATTAATCATAATCCTGTGTGTTAAATTCAGACTGATTGTTTTTTATATGATTTATACAAGTAACTTGTTTATTTTTCTTATTAGTGCCTTTCTTATTTTTTTAGAATGAAGTTTTCCATTCATATATTTGGAATGGGTTTTTTTCATTCTCATATTGGCTATTTGTCTCTTCATTTTCAGGCAAGCAGTTCTTATATGCCTGACTTACTTGCAAAATGTACATACAGTGTAGCATTGCAGGCATCCTGTGTGTGCATCTGTTCATTACATCTATAACAATGCTTTATACCCATTGTTGCTGAATTCTCTGAGCTGTCTGGGTGCTTGACCAACCTGGTGTTTTGCTAAATTTTTTGAACATCATAATTAATTTTTTTAATGGCTTTGCATGACTAGCTATTGATTCTGCTAGTAATGCTTGGGAAAAAGCTCATCTGAAATCTAAATTCAGCATTTTTAATAGTTTAAGTCTTAAGTTGTGATTGTTTATCCTGCAAATAAAATGATCACAAAGTGCATCATTCCAGAAATCTTTGTAATTGCACCATAATGCTAATGTCCAGATTCATGTTGTAAACTCTCTGGCTTATTACCCCTGTTCTTGGACACGGAGATTTAAATAATATCTCTGCCTTATTGCCAGAAGTTTTGGAGAAAAATAATTTGTAAATATGGATGTTTTGTCAAAATTTTGGTCAGATGGCTTTTCTGATATCGATTGTGATTTCAGGATCTTGTATGTCAGAGGTCCTATTATCATCATTAATGTGATCAATTTTAATTCAGGCTTCTTGATCTCATTAGCCTGTAGGTAAAAAAGTAATCACTCCTTATAGTTTGACCAGCCCTTAGGATAGGCTGGATGAAAAGCTTCTGTGGTGCCAGCAAAGTTAGCCATTTCGTAATTTTCCCTTTATATGTCAGAAAAAAACATTTGCGAGTTACCACTCAAAATATTAATTTGACACCTGGCATTAGTAACTGTCTAATAATGGTAATGACAAAGCTAACAATCTACTAGGGAGAGCTTCTGTCACTTGACATGCCTATAAAGTTTGCGATCAATCTCTTTTAACTGCTGAATCTAATTTTTATTTGGGCAAAATAATTATTTTAATAATCACTGTATTGTAAATATGATGAATGTCTTTAACTGCACACTCATGTATTCTATTTTTTCAGTTGTGGGAAAAATACTTTTTTTGTCTGACAGTGCCAACTCGGTTGTGTTTGGTCTGGATTACAGGCTCAAACCAACAGTAACAAAAATGTGATCATTTGAAGTTCAATTAATATGATTTATTAGGATTCAATATATTTACATAATATACAATATCAATGAATATATTGCCACATATATAATCTCAATTAATACAGGGCCAGTTGTGAAAAAGACTCTATTCATTTCCAGTTGTATATAACAGCCTGCCTTGTGAGTATGTCTTATGACTCTTCTGGTTATACCAGATAGCTTATCTTGCATCAGCCTGTCTTAGCAGCTTCCAGTCTTATCAAGAACTTGCCTCACTGCTTAGACCTATAGCATAATGGCTATGATGGAAGAATTCACTGTTAGCAGGGGTTTCAATAGAGAACACATACCATCACTTAGATTAGATAAACATTCTCTTCTTACCTCCAAAAGGACTGACTATTTATTGTCAGATCTCCAACCTTATTGGAAGCAATTGGATTCAGAGAGCATCACTGATTATTGGTCCATACTAACCAATGGCTGTGTTTTATCTATATTTACCCATTGGCCAGCAGCAATGAGTACTCAATCTGATAAGATAAGGAAGGAATCTGGACCAGTCCACTTCGGAAGGCAAGGTGAGATATGTCATATTGGCTATTATTTAACAGAGTAAATTTCAATTTCATATATAGTTAAATAGAGCATTTCTATGTTATTCTATTATCTAGAAATATTTACTATACACAAAGTTAATAGATAGAAAACAAAACCTAATCACAGAACAAACAAGTTCATATATATTACTAAAATAATTCTCAAGCTCGATTCCCAAAGAATCATTTAAATGGACTTACAACTTTTTTTATATTACTGCCAATCTACTTTTCAGATAAAAAATAATATTTTATGAGAAAAGGCATTATTTATAACTTTATTTAAATTAATCTTTGGAAATCTAGTTTGTGAAATATTTTAATAATGTATTCATACTTGTTTGTGCCATTAATATGTTTATATTCTCAACATTATACTTTTGATAATTGGTAAAATGATATATTTGCTCATTAAAAATCATTAGGTAGAGAATTTATTTCTATCTATTGATATAAAAAATGAGATAAATCTTTTAAGAATATATTGCAGATGTGCCCTACCTACACATTCACATATTCAAAACAAAGCAAAACTCTCCATATAGTAGTGCCATCTTGTGCTAACAAGAGCAAACGGATTTCAGAAGGCTTGTGCATAAAATCCCTATCTAGTGCCTACTCATCCAATATCCCCAGACTAGTTTCTGGCTTCTGGCCTTCATCAGTGAGGAGCCTAGAATCTGAGAGATCTAGGTGCAGTGCTCTCAGATCCAAGGCTCCTCACTGATGAAGGCCACAAGCCAGAAACTAGTTTGGGGATATTGGATGAGTAGGCACTAGATAGGGATTTTATGCACAAGCCTTCTGGCATCCATTGATTGCTCTTGTTGGCACAAGATGGCACTACTATATGGAGAGTTTTGCTTTGTTTTGAATTGTTTAATAACAATTATGTGCTAGTATGAGATAGTGATCATGTGATGTTTAGTGGTTTAACATTTACATATGTGAAAAATTGCTAACTTCAATTTTTGAAAACAAGTTGTTGTAGAAAATATAAAAACACAAAACTGATTATTCTTCACAGAAATAATTTTTTGGTCTGCAGCCTGTGTGGCTGCCTTAATGGCATAGCTATAACATCATCCTTGATTACAACTATATAACTACAATGGATAAGAAAGGAGGAAAAAGAGAGTTATAAAAAATGAATATGAATAAAAGAAATAAAGATATAAGAATATAAAATATGAAAGGACGTATGATACTATATGGAGCTTATTACTGTGCCAAAAAAAAACTTTGGGGAACAAGAAAAGAAGGCAAACGTGATACAAATTTTGAATGTAGATGAGATTTACATGTAGATAAGAGGAAAATACATCACATTTATTTTTGGTCCATATGATGTTAAAAAAAGATATGGATAAGTTGCATTGTTAGTGAGAGAAAGACAAAAGGAAAGAAACAAAAAAAGTATTTATTTTAATATATAAAAGTTTTTAATTTAGCTTTTATGACCATAACATAAGAATATCAGAATATAATGTAATTTGCAAAACAGTTTTTATTAAAATTGGAGGGAAAGGTGAACGTAATGCACCAGTGGTAAAAAATTCACTGATAGTAAGTTGGAAAGAGTTTGGTGGGAGCTGAAGAAATGAATATAGTTTAATAAAATATTTTCAAAAGAAAAATGTTGTTGACTAATAGGATCTTTAGATATATGATCTACACATATAATCTTTTAAGAACAGACATTTTACATTACACAACATAAAAATACAGATTTTATTTCCATTCAGTTATATTATTACTTAATTATTTTTTCATTTTATTTTAAACTTTTTTTCCCACTTATTTCGTTTTTTATAATTTTATTTTATTTTTTATGTTTAGAAAATTATATTGCCCACAAGATATTTTCTTTTTTAAATAGAAGATTAAAATTTAAGGATAAATGAAAACAATCTATTTTACAAATACTAAAGGCAAAATTAGATAGTTTTTGCATATGAATGTATATTTTATGCGAGTAAATACTCTATATCTGCATGTTAAGTTTTCTGTCTGAAGACAAATTGGGTGACTAGACAGTAGAGTACTATGATTAACTTCTAACTATCACTTTTGTAGTTTATCAATCACTTTCGCCTCCTTCATGCAACATACGCTAAATACTTCAAATTTGGAGCTGTTTATAATTTAAGATGGATAGTAAATAAATGATTTTATTGCTCAGAAATTCATAAAAAAGTTTGAGCACCAGTAACGACAAATGAGGGCTCTGATCTATGGCTCTTGGATTCTAGACTTTGTTTCTCTACCACTGCACCATACCACACAAGAAAATATGTACAGTCACTATATTAAGTCAATTTCCAGGTCTGATTGGTATAAACAAACAACAGATTACTACAGTTATGTAAAAGCACATGATCATCATTGTTTATCATTGCTTCTTAACAAAATTTAGAATCCCAAATCCAATAAAGCTCCTTATATCTTTGACATTGTTCAGCAAAGAAAATCTGGCTATAATGAATGTTTAAGCATATACCAACACAATTAGAAAATGGTACATTATCATTATGCTCACTCTATTTTTTTTTAAAAGTCTAAAACAACCCCTACAGATAAAAGTTTTCCAGCCCAATCCCTATGGGGGGGGGGGTAATATCTGAGTTTCTTGCTAGTGAGCAAAATTTCGGGTTTAATTTCAATTAGAAAAAAACTTCAATTAAAAACAGATTAAACTACCATAAAATTCATGAAGAGTCCAACACAAGTGACATTTTAACACTTTTTAATATATACATATATATACACATCATAAAAATACTTAGGGGCAATTAAGAATTATTATGGCATTATTATTTTAAATATTTAAGCCAGGATTGCTGATATTTTCTGTTGGATTATAAGTTTATATATCACTATGGTTAAATACTTTTGATTTTAATTATTTCTAATAATGAGGCACCTATTTCATTTTTAATATATGTATGTTTATTATTTATATTATAACAGTTTTAATTATATATGTAGGTGTTTGATATCAGAATTTATGGATTTTTCAGTTGTATATACAAATTTTATTCTTTATTTTTCAATTAAATTATCTGAAAGCAAAGACCATTAAATAAAAAATCTAAAATAATAATAATATTATTATTATTCCAAACATAAAATACTCTAATTATTACATATTTCTTAAAAAAGTCAATCTTTTCAAAACCAAACAGGTTACTAGTAATAATGTTTTTAGTAGAATTATTCTCTCTTTGTTAGTGATAGTGTTATAAGTATCAGCACTAGAACCGTTACATTTGTAAATACTGAATTTAAAGTGATGTTCTAATCAATTAGGATAAACTAATTAACCTAATTAATTAGTGTCATTTTTAATTCAATATTCATGAATCTGAGGCCTCAAATTCAATCCTCAAATTCTTATTGACATTAGTCAGACTAGTAACACCCGAAGAAGAGAAGAGAATAATAATTCTTAAAATGATATATTCTACACTAATCTGTGTGCTATTACTAACATCTATATGTACTTGGAAAGTTAACATATTACTTTAGGATAATCATCATTAATTCTAAATGTTGATATCTCAGAGTAATTTATATTAAAGAATTTTGTGTATAAATAACAAATTACTTTCAATAATCAAATGTTGCTAGTAGTAGTATCTTTTTACTTAGTTATATCACCTGTCTTCAGGTGGAAAAGTTAATTTATGTACTATATTAAGAAATTTAAATAATATATAACCATTGAAATATCTTAAACTTTCTAAATTATTAATTAATTAAATAAATACAATATTTTTTTAACTAAACATCTCACAGGTAAACTAGTTTACAGATATGATAAAACAAGTTATTTATTTAAACTTTGTTTATTATTTATAATGATACTAACCTTCATTCTTGCTTAATCAAAAATTTGTAGTGCGATTTTTTTTCTGATTTAAAAAAAAAAATGAAAAATTAAAGAATTGTTTTAATTCACTTCTGGGCAACAGATATGCAGATCCTATTCCTCTATAGTTCATGAATATTATGCTTATAATATTTTAACTAGTGGTAGGTTTCCAGCCATATATATTTTGAGTTCATCATTTATCCATATGAATCAAAACTATTAATAAGATTTTAATTATAAAAGACTGGCAAGAAATAGAATCTGTTTAGTAGTCATATTTACTATACTCAAGCATAGTAGTTAGGGTATCTATCTGCCATACACATAATCTAAAGTTCAAGTTATGGCTGGGTAAACATTAAAAAAATATTTTAGGTCTCAAACAGACTTAAGATTTTCTTTCCATATCTAACCTAGCTATTGTAACTATTATTAACTGGAGGAATCCCAGGATAATCTAAGATGATTAAATGAATATTTCTACATTGGTTGTAAAAACAAAATGTACTAATGTAATATGATACTCATTTTATTGCTAATGGAGATGAAGTTATACTTCTGAGAGCATTCATGACATATCTTTATAGAAAATAATATAAACAATTTATTACTTTGCCTAGTTTAGTATAATTAATAATTTGTAAAGTGCGTACTCATTACATAAGTAATATATATTAAGACTATAACCTTAAGACCCTGTGCCTAAAATTAGATTGAAGCATGGCTGCTCATCTTTTAAAGTCATTAATCTTGTGTTTAGATTTGTAAAGGCCCCTATTATCATATAGTCTTAAGGTTGTAGCCTTGGTATATATTACTTAGTTTAGTATAGTATTAGATTGGTGGATTCAAGAACTAACATTCTATGGTTTGAAGCTCAATTCTACCACTTATGCAACTCAAATGTCATATGCCATCCAGAGCAATTTGATTACTTATTAATATTTTAATTACAGTTTTGCCATTAAAAAATGTCTTAATAGAAGTAAAAAATAATGGGATGGATTACTGCACACATATTCATAAGAAATTCGGACACAATAAGTCACAGTATTGAGCATGACAGCTGGACCTTGAACTCTAGAATTTATCTTCTTTACTGCAGCATCAGATTTTGAAGGCAATGAGCTTGAAAATAAAATTAATGGATAACTGAATACCTTTATGTTCAAGCTCCCATAAGTTCCAACATTGAAATCAATCCAGAAACTTCACACTTAAACAAGGCAAAACTCTCTCCATACAGTAGTGCCACCCTGTGCCAACCAGAGTAATCAATGGATGCCAGAAGACTTGTGCATAAAATCCCTATCTAGTGTCTACTCATCCAATATCCCCAGACTAGTTTCTGTCTTGTGGCCTTCGTCAGTGAGGAGCCTTGGATCTGAGAGAACTGCACCTAGATCTTAGGATCTAAGGCAATCCTCCAGCAGCCACCCTTTATCTTTATTTAACTACAAATCTATGAGAATGAAATTGAAAACACAATAATATTTTCAATCTAAGCTCAATAGCTTATATAGTCATATGGGTCTGAACTCAGTTCAGCATCTATACATTTTGGTGTCTTTGGCTCTTTAACAACTATAGCCACCACTATCCTATTAGGCAGGATTGGTGTTAAACCACTAAACATCACATGAACACTATCTCTTATACTAGCACATAATTGTTATTAAACAAGGCAAAACTCTCTCCATACAGAAGTGCCACCCTGTGCCAGCCAGGGTAATCAATGACTATATAAGCTATTGAGCTAGTGAAAATATTATTGTGTTTTCAATTTCATTCTCATAATTTTGTAGTTAAATATAAATAAAAGGTGGCTGCTGGAGGGTTGCATTAGATCCTAAGATCTAGGTGCAGTGCTCTCAGATCCATGGCTCCTCACTGACGAAGGCCACAAGCCAGAAACTAGTCTGGGAATATTGGATGAGTAGGTACTAGATAGGAATTTTATGCACAAGCCTTCTGGCATCCATTGATTACTCTGGTTGGCACAGGGTGGCACTACTGTATGGAGAGAGTTTTGCCTTGTTTAATAACAATTACATGCTAGTATAAGAGATAGTGATCAAGTGATGTTTAGTGCTTAAAATTCACACTTCAGAATTTGGTACTCTGATCATGGCACTATTTCACACAAATCTCTTTTTTTTTTACTGAAAAGAGAGATTTATTTAGATGTAATCTATTATTTGTGTACATTGTATGGCAGCAAATCCAGAGTAAATAGTGTAAAAAATTTTGTAATGGGAGGATAAACAATGAAATTTATATATTAAGCACTTCATGTCATAATATGTGATCCATGTGTACCTTAAATTATTATGGCAAATAGCTAAACTATACCATTACATAAAACATTAATTCAGAGATGGTGTTGGAGGCATCTTAGAGAAAGCACTAGTTATATTTTCACTGGTGCACACTGTATATCTGTATATGACCATTTGTATATATATATATAAAATTCTTTCTTCCTTTTTAGAGATTTTTGTTCTGAGGTGGGTTAATTAAAGATTGTTTTATGTTTACCTACATAATTGATAATCTACAGAATAAATAAACAAAATTTATTATAATTAAAGCGTGTGTGTGTAAATTCAAAATATTGTTACATGTGGTTTAATCATCTCATTATAAATTAAGAATATTATCATTTAAGGGCATTTATTAGTCGTTAGTATCACTCTTAATACCAGGCGGGTGGCGCACTCGATCTGGGTCCTGGGTTTAAGGACCCTACGCTTAAAGACTTGCATTTTGTAAAAATTGAATGAATTAAGCATAATAATCGAGATATCGAATTTTCGAACGGTTTTTATACTAAATTGTTCTTATAGAAAATTTACCATATAAAACTAATCAACCGAATTGCGAAAATGCTTAAAAATAGAGTTTTCTGAAAAATAAAAATCTTGAAAACCAGATATATTTTTATAATTATACCATAATAATTTAATTATTTAAAGTCAAATACTATTTCATATTTTTTTATTTCAAGTTTTTGTGTTTTACAGTCATTTATTCCACACCCTACACTGGGTTAAATTTATCTTTAAATTAGCGCGTTACATTTTCACATATATACAGAAATTCGTTTTGTTTGTTTTTCAAAGTTAAAATCAATATTAAAAAAAATTGGCTACACATTTCAATGACTCAAGAAAGATAGTCTAATTTGACATTCCTGTCTACTGAAGATAAACAATATGAAATTTCAAATTACGATAATATTTAATAATTAATGATTAAGTGAATTTTACTAAGAAATTGTATTTCTTTGTAAATAATTTTATGACAATAAACTCGCATTCTTAATTTTAAAGTAATGTTTATTGATCACTAAATAAGTTTAGCAAATTATAGGTCACGTTAAATATAAAAAAGGTAAAGATTTAGATCAGATAACAATTTTTCTTTCTATCAAAATTAAGCATTGCACAAAGAATCAAAACATATATAAAAAGGGAGTATTTACGAAAAATACTTTTCAACATGTGTGTGATCAGGTGGGTCAGCAATATGAGATGGCACTGAGAGTAGTGGGTCGTGTGAAAGTCTTGAGTTCGAACCCCGCATATATTACATATATAAATACAGGTTTAAGCCTGTACAGTGAATTGAAAATACAAACATTGGTATTAAATAATAAAAGAAATGCATATTAAACATAATTTCGTGCAAATACTCAATTTCATACTAATACATAATTTCATAAAAATAGCTCAGAAACCTAATATTATCAGCTCAGTTTAGTATAAAATACCTTATTTTAGCTGTGATGCTTTTTGTTATCATGTTTATATTATTTGCACAGATCCATAAAATTGAAGTATAAAAAAAATATTTTCTTTTCTATGACAATAGTTTGGTTTCCATTTTTAGGGTTCGTATTTAGTCAGCAGTTAATTTAATTAGAATAAATTTCCTCCAAGTCTAGAGGGTAAAGGCCCTTTATATTTTCACGAGGCCCTTAACAGATTCGAATTTAGGATCACACATAGAGTGTCAAAGCAGACATTTTTTTCTGGGAAGAGGAGAGATTTTTTTTTGAGGGGGAAGGGTTTGTTTTTTAAAAAACAAAATGAATAATTTTAGATAATATTTTATTTAAAAAAATAAAATTAGATACATTTGTAAGCAGATGAAATAATCCAAAAGGAAAATGGCAGGAGTAATACAGATAATCGAATAAATACCTACTTTTATTGTGTTTAATAATAAATGGAAATTAGTAAAATAAATATTATAATAATGTATATTCATAATGTACAGTTATTGAGATTTAGATAAATAGAAATAACTTTCTGTACTTTCAAAAAGACAAATACTATTCTTAACAAAACTAATACAAAAGCAAATCGTAGTTCTAATATAAATTAACAGAAAATTTATAAAACAGATACAAAAAATAAAAAAATAGAACAAAATTGTAAGCATTAATCTTATTCAAAAATATCGTTTCTTCATTTAAAATGTTTCTGTGTCTCTATTATTGACTTTATAGTTCACATAGCCCTTATTGATGATGTTCCCAAGTAAATGCCCATTTTGCCTCATGGATAACATGCCTTTACTATGGTGAATGAATTCAGAGAAGTAAGGTTCTTTATTTCCAATTGAATGTTTTCAGTAATATAAATTTTGCTTCAGGCCCCTGAGAACTCTAGGCAAAAAATAAAATAATATTAATGCAATAATTCATATGTCAATCTTCCTAGCCCATGGCCTGAAATTAACCTTAAATGGGGGTGGAAGTTTAACAGAAAATTAAGGAATTATAATGAATTATTCAAGTACACAATTCAAAGCTAAATCATATTGATTAGTAAATGATTATGTAGATAGAGATTGTGCATTCTGATTCCTTGTTGTCTTTTCTTTGATGATTTTGTGGCCAAAAAAATAATGGGCAATAAAACTATCACAATTGACAGGATTAGATGCTGATAGCAGCCACAAAAATTTTTAACATAGTGCTTTTTGCTCTATAAGAATCAAAAACAGTTTGATTTTAAAGAATTGAACCTTCTGCCATTCAAAAAGAATTTGAAGTTCATGAAGTTAAACTAGTGGTATTTATTCAAAAAGATCACATATTATTATTAGTGAATAATGGACTGTCCTCACTTCATGCAACATGTAGAGAAGAACTTTCTAATGAGTAAAGTGGGGAAAAAATAAAATTAAAGTTAACCATATAGTACTAAATCATCCATGCATTTTACTACTGTTACACAATGCTTTATTTACCACCCTCTTTTACAATTTACAGTTTCAATTGTCCCAGAAATATTCTTCAGGACTTATATATCTCTTAACTTCAAGAGCAGTTGAAGTTAGGAGATATAAAAGTTCTAAAGAAGATTACTGGGGCAACCGAAACTGTAAGTTGTAAAATAGGGTGGTAAATAAAGCATTGTGTAACACTAGGATGATTTAGTATTATATGGTATACCTTTGGCAATGCAATAAGAAAGAGTAGTTATTATACTTCTTGAAAAAAATTAAAGTAGCAACACTATTGCATTTCACTATCCAAAAGGTAATTGAAATTGTTAACATTTTATATGAAATAGTTCAGAAAATAGGTCATTTCTGAATTGAATGAGTATTTCAATTCTTTGCTCTGAAGACATGTAACTTGATTACATTTTAAGGATGGATAGAAGCTAAGTTCACTGAGAGAAATTGTATGAGTATGATATACGACTTAATAGCTAGAGATATATGGCAATTTTAGATGAGGAACTACTTGAGAAGTTTCTTTGGGGTAAATAAGATAAACAATTAAGACAGCAATTGTTATCAGAAAACTATTTGATGGGTAAGAATGCAATTAAGAAGGGATTAGCTTATGAAATTGTGCTAGAAATGTCTAGAGAATTTCAAAAAATAAACATGACAAAAAAAATTGATATACAAAAAACAGAAGAATTATAGATGAATAAATTACATAACACGAAGCCACAGAAGAAATAAATTATATGCTTCTTCTGTGATAAAAATGATCATTTAGCATGAAATTGCAAATGAAATATTAAAGAATGTTCAAACTGTGGCTTGAAGGGACATCATGCAAATGAATGTCAGATATCTCTGAGAAATAAGTAATATGGATCCAGTAACATGGCTGAAATCAAAGTCAAATCTCCTGTTTAAAATGCTGAAGTAGATATCACTGATAAAATAAGGCTTTCTGTCCAAATTTGTGGTGAAAAAAATATCTATGAAGATTGACAGTGGCTCAGGTAAATTGTTTAATAGAGAAAAATAAACTGATTCCATGCATCAAAAAATCTTAGACACAAAATAATAACAGTAATGAAATAAAAAATCCTCGGAAAGATATCAATAATTGTAGAGACCAATGGAAAATTTAAGTCCCTCCATTTGTTCGGGTGCAAATCAATCCTATTATAGGCTGAGACTAATTTGCAGAACTAGAGATTAAAGTTAGCAAGCATAGTTAAAAAAATAAATTTTGAACATGGGATTACAGTATATTTAAATAAAGTAGGGAGTAATGAAAGGTAAATCTGTTGAAATTTTCCATAAGTAAAGGACAAAAGTGTTTATTTACAACATACAAAAGATACCATTTGCTTAGTTCAGAGAGGGGTATTTCTGCCTGAAGAAAAATCTGACTGGGCCACCCTGGAGGTTGTAATTATAAAACCAGAAGGGAAATTAGAAATTTGTGGTGACTCATTTTACAATAAACAAAAACCTAAATAAAAGTAAATAAAAGCACACATTTAGTACTGTATATTAAGGGAATATTTGGATTTTTGCAGAACTTGTCATACTTTGCAAATCTGGATTTAAATGCTTTATTTCATAAGATTCAAGTATACAAAAGGTCATCAAAGTTATTAACTATAATGACCCACTTCTTTCTGTTCTATTGTAACTCTCTATCTTTGATATAACAAGAACAGAAAATATATTCCAAGCAAAAATTGATTCTGTAAGATCATTTTATTCCTTACACTTTGATGAAATACTCATCACAGTCAATTAATTTAGAAGTATCACTCAATAAACGTGTTAATGAAATCTGTCAGATATTAAAAAAACTTTGGGGTACAACTGAATAAAAAGAAATGAATTTCTAATATCTGCAAATTATTGTTTCTCAGGTAATGAAGAGATGGGGTAGTTTGCTTTTGAGAATGGGCAGGTCTCACAAATACCCCATGTCTACAAAAGTTAAAGGGCTACAAGCAATTTTAGGGATTGTAAACTTCTTTGAAATAATAAAGTTCAGATATCTTGCTTACTATATCCTGTTCATAGTTGTGCATGCATAATGTGTTTTTGAAATTTTCAAATTTGAAATATGCGGTTTCAGTTTAAAATAGCGGGAAAACTGTGATCTGCGCATGCGCTGTTTACATTTTCGATTCCATCTTTTTTTTTTTAGTTTCAGTAAACGTTAAGTTTTATTTTTCTGCGACAAAAATTGACAATTTTATGATAATTTTTGTAGTCAAGTAACTTTAATTTTTTTTCTTTCTCTCATTTTTTTTCATTTTTAATGGAAGTCTGTTAACTCTGAAATTTAGAAGGGAAAAAAATGCAAGATATTATCGATTCCAGTGAAAACAGCAATTTTCCTGTAAGTGAACCTTGGAACTCTGATGCTTCTTGCAGCAGCTCAATTGATGAATTGTCTGCCAGTGATTTAGAGTCAGATGTAGTTCCAGAAAAAAAGAAGACTAAACAAGAAATGTGTAAATACAAGTGCTGCAGCTCTGCCTACTCCAGGCCCATCTCCCCAATCAGATCTGAATGAATTGCCGATTAACATTATCGGATCAAATTTTACTAAGTCTCCCAGGCTCAAGTTTTCCGCCATGAGTGAGCATTAAATTTTAGACTTCTTCCAATTATTATTTGATAAAAAAATATATGAAAAAATTATTATTGAAACTAACATGTATGCTGAATAAAAAAAAAGCTCGTGGTTGGGTAAATTTGTCATATTGTGAATTATTTGCATTTTTTTTGGCATGATAGTAAGACAATCATATTTTGCAAATATTATGACCCAATTTAGATTTTATTTAATATTATCTTATCTACATTTTAATAATAATAAAAATATGCCAAATGCTAAAAGTAAAGATTTTGACAGAGTATATAAACTTAGGCTGATTACACACTATTACAATGTAAATTTTAAAGCTGCATATCAAATACATAGAGAGGTAGCAGTTGATGAAGCTATTACCAAATTTACTGGTCATAGTAGCATGAAACAATATGAACATTAAAAACCTATAAAGCAAGAGTTCAAATGAAGGATGTGTGCAGATAGCCATAATGGATGTGTGTGCCATAAGAAGTTGTATACAGGTAAAAATACAACTTCAGGTGACGGCCAATGTCTAGGTATTTAAGCTGTGCTTCAGTAGTTTTGCCATATCTATCCAAACAACCTCATATTCTTTTTTGTGATAGATATTTTACAAGCATACAGTTAGCAAAAGACCTGTCTGCAAACAAAATCTACTGTTGTGGCACACTAAATACAAATAGAAGAGATATCCCAGACAGCATCAAAGAAATGAATAAAAATTATTAAAAAAAATGAATATGGGAGACTGACATTTTGTAATTGATCAAGACAGTGATCTTCAATTTTTAATTTAGATGTATAAGAAGCCAATTCAAATGCTCATCCAAGCTTATCCACCTTCTAGAAATGATGCTGTTAAAAAACATAAAGATGAGATATTTCATTCATATTCATGCCCACCTGCAATAAAAATGTACAACTGCTACATAAGTGGAGTAGACTTGGCCAATAGAAAACAACTTCAGTATAGTTTGAAGAGAAAGTCTAACTGGTGTTAAATGCATTTTTTTGGCACTGTTTTGATATATCTGCTACAAATTCACATATTCTGTACACAGAATATATGACTCTAAAATAAAAGAAAGCTGAAATGCTTTTAAATTTTCAAAGAGCCTTATCAGATAGCCTAATCAATGGGTTTTCTTCAAGAATAAGTAATCATACAGTGTGTCATGTTATACTACACCTGGCTCTTCATTCTAGTGGAAAACATAACTTTGTTGACAATAAAAAATAGTCATATATCACACGACCCCATTTCTTTTTTTTAAGCTTGTAAAATATAAGCAAAGAGCTTTGCTAATTGCTCAACAAACTATGTGATAAATGCTTAGCAAGAGAAAGCATTTAAAATATGTCTATCATATATGACTATTTTTTATTGACTATTTATTGTCTTTAAGTCTTAAGTGATGTTATATTGCTAAGACTAATAATATATGGTTTGGCTGAAGATCTCTCAGCACCATATAGCTATTTGAGTTAGATAGCTGGGTTTGAAGACATTTAAGTGTCAGAAAATTTCAGATTTTCTACTCAATAGCTAACTCTTAGATATAATGTGATTTGGGTGTGGTTTCTGATAGAGATATTTTAAATGCTTTTTTTTACTAAGCATTTATTACAAAGCTTAGTGAGCAATTAGCAAAGCTTTTTGTTTATAGCCTAGTTGATCTTCACAAGGGTTGTGTTGTCTGTCTAAAAAAGAAGCAAAGGCATGAAAGTTTTTTTGGATGCATGGGATGTGAACCTGTCACATTCTGCTAAAGTGCTCAGAGAAACTGTTTTGCTGTTTATCACAGTGAAAGTGTGATAGGTGACACATCTCAGATACCACAACCCTTAACTTCTACAGGAGTGTCGACTAGTATGCCGGCTCAGTCAAGATCTCCCCTAGTAGATGAACATCAGTAGCTCTAATCAGTAAGTTGCATTTGCATTTAGTTGAAGTATTATTTTAATTGTAAGATATCATTTAGTAGTAATCAATTGATTTTATATTTTAGGTAAATTATATCAGACAAGATGAAATGTTTGCCACAAGCTCATAGGTAGGATAAATAATAAAGAGCATTATTAATATTCTACATTACTCTAAACCTCTTTGTTTTGCTGCACCAAGTATGTAATCGGAGTTGGTCATTGTATGAAGTGAATTGCAGATACACTTTTGTCATCATTAACTCACTCTATAATGAATTTAGCATTTCAGTCCCTTTTTATCAATGCATTATTTTGGTTTTCTTTTTACCCCACTAATTTTGTGAACAACTTTATTTGTGTTTGCTTTTTTAATACTAATTTTATATTTACTTTATCCCCTATATTTTGTTTTATATACGAGTTGTTTTTATTATTTTGTCTTATTTTATTTTGTATATAGTGACTATTTTAGTAGTAATCACCACATCATTAGTAAATAAAAATGTTTATTTACAATAAAAAAATGTTGTTTTTTAAATTTTTCCTATTTTTTTCTAATATAAAAATTAATGACTAATTTTTAATAAATTACAAACTTTATTAAAGTTCTTTATTATAATATTTAAATTATACTAATTATTGATCAATATTAACTACCTGTTATTAGGGATGACATATTCATTGCAAACCCCTGTATGGAAAAACACTTTGAATGGCTACTAGGAAAATTAAAAGATAGTAATACATCTTTATTTCTTGAAATGTTGAAGTGATGGATTACCTTAGGTAAGTCATTTTATACATCAATTTATTAGAAATTTTATGAGGAATGCAAATAACTTATTAACAAAAGTATAGTTTTAAAATTTAAGTATGAAAATTTAGAATTTATGAAATAATATGAAAATAATTTTTAGAAATATTAAAAATTTTCTTTTTTTATTACTTTGAATATCAATAGTTATATTTTATTACATTCTGTGATGTTTTATGTTTCAAATAGTATATATTATCATTTTTGAATAATACATACTTAAGTTATTATAAAATTTGTGGCATAACATAAATTTTAAATATTCAATATGACTGCTTTACCAGCAAAATGAATATAATTGACTGAAAAACATTCCAAGATGTGGACTGAAAGTTACAAGAAGACATTCAAACAAATTAAAGCTTTGCTAACATCAAACAAACTGTTCATTCATAACAATGATCTTGATGTTATATCTACCATGGATGCCTCTGAATGTGATATAATTTATGTGATGTACTGTGAACAAAGCTCAATGATCTGCATATTCAGATTGGGAACTAATTCCCAAAAGAAATTATAGTCAATTGTACAAAGAAGCCCTATGTATAATTTTGGAATAAAAAAACTCATATGGTCAAAATATTACTGTAGTAATGGGTCATATGGATCCTAAATCATTATTAGATATATTTTGTAGTTTGAGGCTTACTCCCAAACATTTAAGCCCATGTATGCTACACTTGCTAAATTTTGTAACAGCATATGACTACATATTGAAGTATATGAAGCAAAGCTGATTCAGTATGGAGTCACATTATCTCAAATACCAGACAAAATAAAAGAACAGAAAATATCATTTAGACATGCTAAATAGCAATTATGATAAAGTGCAATGGCACTTATCTACCTTAATTAAATGGAAAAATAGGGGTTAGCCAGAAAAGTGACCAAAATGTCTAGCACTAATTTTTGGAACACTAGAACACTGGGAGAGAGAAGATTCTAAATGTACTTCACTATACTTATCCAATAATCATCAGAGTGAAAGCATTAGTGATAAATTATGTCTTCTGGCCAAATATTAACGCTGAAACTGAGGAAATTTTCAATAAAAAATTCAATCATGCCAATTTTCAGAAAATTATCTGAAAAAGAGTTTATAAAATGACCTAAGGCAGCAAAATCATGGCAGTGAGTTTACATTGATCACACTGGCCCCTTTAAAGGACATGTTTTTTCTAATTGTTATAGACATGTATTTTCAATGGTAGAATACCAAGTTGTAAAGAATTATTGTTATATATGTGTACAGTATAGTAAAAATACATATTAATATAATATTGTAAAACTGCAGACATAGAATTAAATTATATAAAATTAAAATCGTCTGGAAATTAAATATTGTTTTACCTTTGTTTCATCTTTGCCTATATATGTAATAATCTACCATAGGAAAAAAAAAGACAATTAGTTTTGTATGCATGCGTGTATAATTTGTTAAATATGGATGAATCATCTCTTTATAATGAAGAATAGTATATAAATTTTAAAATGTTTATGATATTTATTGGATGTTAGTATTACTCTTCTCACAAGGTAGATGAGGCATTCAATCTAGATCTTTTGCTTTAGGAGTGCCAGCAGATACATGCCAGTAGGGTGTGCAACTGTGTGCAAAATTTAATTGGTGCTCCTATACCCCATCTCCCCAATAAAAATCACTTTATAAAGGCATATCAGTGTGTAAAAATGAAATACAAAATATGTTTATTAAACAAAAAGCAGAAATTACAAAAAAAAAATGTATAAAAAGACAATAAATATACAAGAAGGGTACAAAAGCAAAAATAACAAAAAATAATTAGGAAAAAAAAAAATTATGTTATTTGGCAAGAAAATCATTTGTGAATTGAACCTTATATATAAATTAACAAATAAACTTACACTCTTGCAAAAACAAAAATATTAAATATTTTTTGGTACAAAATTAAGGTAACTATATTTTATTTGGAAAAAAAAATCACTTTGTCATTTATACTTTGTATAGGTATAAATAAAAAACAGATAAACTTACAAATTTATAAAATAGTAACATATTAAGCATTGGATAAAGCAATCCATAAATAAATATTTAAATAGAAAAAAAATCACTTAGTGAATTGAACTTTTCTAGTTTTCATTAATAATACTTTTCGAATAATGTTGCATACATCAAATTGATTCAACATATCAGACTCTGTTGTTATAATGGAGAGATTTGAAAGTCTGCTTTATACTACTGTGGAGTGCAAGTAGTTTTTAAAACTTTTAAGTTTAGGAAAGGATCGCTCCAAAGATGCTATAGATACCAGAAATAAAGAATCCAAAGAGCAATTGTAAAATCTGGATAAACAGTGATTATGTCTTTTGAATAAATATACTGAATTAACTATTACATTTTTATTTACAACTGTCAAACTTACTCCATTCACAACTTTGACACCATCCATCTCAGATAAATACAATAATGATTATTACTAATCATTATCTGATATATATATATTTTACAATTAAAAAGAAATAATTGGCAGTGTAATTTTTTTTTGCGTGAATCATCTGCAATCTGAAATGAAGCATGCGTCAATTTTTGTCATAACTTTTTACAATAAGATATTAAATATTTTTTTATTTTATGAAGTTCTTAATAAATACAACAATTGAAATGAATTCATGTTTTTTAATAAAGTAATCTTTTCCTGCAAAGATTCTAATATTTGAAAAAAAAATTACTTTCCATGAAATTTCAGGATCAACTACATTTTCATGTTTCTATGTGTTGTTTGTTTACATCGTTTCAGTCATCTACTACTATAAAATATAGATTCTGCATCAAATTTTGCTGAACTTAATTTTGAACTTTCTATAATTCCTTTGGAAGTTTCATCAGACCTATAATAATTGTAAAATTGATTTAGATCATTCAATGCATCTAAATCGAGTAGGAAATTCGTAGATGAAAGTCTAGTATTTTTCTGACAAATTCACTTTATTTATTATCATCGTCTTCAGATACTGGTCATGATCAAACTAAATCTACCACTTTAAATCCAAATCTAACAAAACCAAAAAATAAAAAAGACAAAAAAATGGAAAAATATTTTAACATCAACAGATGAGAGTGATTACCGATCCCCTGACAATCAAGTCCATCCAATGGAGTTCTCTTATTTGAATGAGAACAGCCTATCAACCACAACAGGCACTCCAGCAATACAATATCAATCCAATCAAATCAATAATGATAATCTAGACATTGATCCTGGAGGCCAACTATGGAATTCCACTTGCTATCAGAATGACTAATTACACTTTTGCTTTGGCCATGTTTGATCATAATGCAGTTGTTGATTAAAGGCATTAATGTATGAGGCCTAAATTCCCTGGATAGGGTGTTTGCAATCAAGGGCTGGATTGCCTTCTTGACTCCACATATACTATGTCTATCTGAGACAAAAATCACCATCTGGTTACTATGATGTCAATTAATCTTCAAGAATAATAACTGTGACTTAATCTCTACATTTTGCTAGATCATAGAGAAAATTAAGATAAGAGATCAAATAGTAGCCCTTATGGGAATACTTAATGATACCTGGGCAATTTACCAATTGCCTAAAACCTGAATATTCCAACCCCCCCAAAAAGCAAGAACTCTCAATTATGAAAAATACCTTGCAGCATCAAGCTCGAACAGGTATTGCTGGAGGTTTAAACACAAGATAAACCATAGATAGAAATGCTTAATTACCATACAAATATATTGTTTTCGTATTGTATTTCTAATTGACCAATAAATTCTAATTTAACAAAAAAAAATTCACTTTATTTAAAATATCATACCAAACTCTAATACAACAAATAAGTGTGAATGTAGCAAATTTTTCACTTAGATATTTTTTCTGATATTTGGATTGTTCATTCAATTTTGAAAAATCATTACAACTTTCAAATAAAGAATCACACATTTCAGGTTAATATTGATAAAGAGATTGTATGACATCAATTCGATTTGACCATGTTCAAATCAGTTGCGCAATAAAATATTCTTTCGGTAAACAGAAGACAAAATAAATTTATATCACTTTTATACTATATTAAGAAAGCCATTAGTTTTATGACTGATATTCACAGCATCAATGACTATCTCTTTAGATTATGATTTAAACATGGAACGTAAAATGCATGGTGATTTAAATTTTGCCAAACATAATAAAGCCCTTATCATAGCCCTAACCACTTAAATTATTTATGTCTAAATTTATTTTTTTCAGCAAATCAATAAAAAATGTTGCCAATTTATCATCTGATACATCTAAACTTGGATAGAATGATAAAATATGTTCATGTATTTCAACATTATTATATCCTGAATTGAAATGAACAAATTTGAATATCACACTTATTTGTTCAAAAAGTGATACATCCAGGGTCCAATATAAAATACGTAATTGAATAATATTAATTTGTTGACATAAGTTAATATTATTTTTAATATTTGATGTCAATAAAGTATTTTATTTTTTAATATTATCTCCTAAATAGGAGGTCATATTTTTAAAGTCAAGTTTATTAGCTACATGTTATGTGTGTTCCAATATAAAGCGATCAAACTTTTCTAACATCTCAGTGCATATTTAAAAAATTACCATTGTCGTGATCGTCTAGTTTATAACTTTTATTTTGGAGCGCCAAATTTTGTTTGCATCAAAACTGTACTAAAAAATTTATTGCTTTTATAACTTCATACCAAAACTTTTTGTTGCAAATTTAAGGGTGAAATTGATTCTATCCATTTTTTGTAATTATTCAAATAATTTCAACTTTTTCATGATAATTCAGGAGATTGGAAAATGTTGCCAGTCATTAAGTTCCGGAATAAATTTATTATGATCAGAAGTGTAAACTTTGAAAAGTTTGCAACAAAAGTAATAAACCTCATATTTGGAAATTAAATAAATTAATCAATTTTATCGTAGAAAAATAAAAATAAATTAACCAATTTCTATTATTTTCCATCATTTTTTAAAATGCATTTTATAATATGTACGTGAAAATTTTCATTCAAAAGAATCGTATGAAAAATTAAGATTGTTAATTTGCTTAGGAACCATTTCTAAAATGTCTCGCCTTGTTAAAGAAAATGTTTCTGGCCAAAGCCCAGGATCACCAAAATTAAACACACTTATTATACCTTCAGTCAAATCTTCACATTTGAATTAGTGAAAATATCTTCAGTGTCATTACTTATTGTTTCTTATGTATTGTCTTTGGGCACAGATGAGTAACAGTTTCATCAATATGTTTATTATCTTTATGGTATTCTTTTCCAACTGATTGAACACATTAAAAAATATCCTTACTGCAACCAGGACTGGCTACGAGTCATTCTTCATTACTTGTTTAATAAATTACTGAGTAATTCTAAAAACATTTATTTCTCTTTCTTCTTTCCATTTTCTTTTATTTATTAAATTTTGATACCTGGAAATTTTTTTTTTCCTTTTGGGTCATGTAAATTTTTTTAAAAAAATATGTAATTATAATAAATTTTACAGATCTATCAGTCTTTTATCAGTTTTATACAAAATTTTTACTAAGATAATTACAACTCGTCTACAGAAAACACTGGATTTTCACCAATCAAGAAAACAAGCTGGATTTAAAAGTGGTTTTAGTGCAGTAGATCATATCCAGGTATTGAGAGAAGTTATAGAAAGGACAAATGAATATTGAGTTGCCATTATGCTTAGGATTTGTAGATTATGAAAAGGCATTTGATTCTATAAACATTTCTTCAGTGATTAAAGCATTGGATCATCAAGTTATAGATCCAGGATATTGTCATATTTTAAAGAATATTTATAAAAATGCAACAGCAACAATTAGATTACATAATGATAGTAGGAAAATCAACATTGAAAAGGGTGTAAGACAGGGTGACTCCATATCTCCAAAACTTTTTACAGGAGTGCTACAATAAGTATTTTGTGAATTAAAATGAGAAGCTAAAGGAGTAAAAGTAAATGGAGATTATTTAAGTCATTTAGATTTTGCAGATGATGTAGTTGTTTTTGCAAATAATGCTTTAGAGCTACAGGAAATGTTGCAGGAGTTATCAGATGAAAGTAGGACTAAAGATAAATGTTTAAAAGACTAAAGTAATGTTTAATAGATTAAAGATTGATTATGATGAGTTAGAAGAAGTTAACAGTTGCAAATATCTTGGTCAGATTATTAATACAGATGGAAACATAATGGGTGAAATTAATCATAGAATTAAACTTGGTTGGAGTGCTTTTGGTAGAAATAACTTGATACTAAAACGAAATATGCCTATGTGTTTGAAAAGGAAGGTTTTTAATAAATGTGTTTTGCCAGTTTTTACTTATGGATCTGAGACTTGGACACTTAATAGAAGAGCAATACAGAGACGTCAGACCATTCAAAGAAGTATGGAGAGATGCATGTTGGGAGTAACAAGAAGAGATCGAAAACGCAATGTATGGGTAAGAGAACAAAGAGGTGTTACTGATCTCACTGAAAAAATTAAAAGACTGAAGTGGAGTTGGGCTGGACATATTGCTAGAAGAGCTGATAATAGATGGACAATTAAAATTTTAAACTGGATTCCAAAAGATTTAAAAGACCCAGAAAGAGACCACATGGGAGATGGATGGATGAAATAAGAAAGTGTGCAGGGGTGGTGTGGAAAAGAGAAGCTAAAGATAGGAAAAGATGGATTGAACTTGGAAAGACCTTCATCCTGCAGTGGATTGATAATGGTTGATGATGATGATGATGATGAATAAATTTTATAGTTAAAATTTGAAATTAGTTATATTTTTTAATAATATTTATATATATAAAAAACTTATATAAAATACAATTTTTACATGAATAATTCATGTATAAATTTACTAACTTAAATAAAAGTTAATATTAAAAGAAAATGATGAATTATTAAAAATATATACATTAATTTTTTTGTTGACATATTTAAAATCATGAAAATTTAATTTTTTCATGGTAGTGTAACAAAATTAAAAAATAAGAAATGTGTTAAATGAAGTAAAGGCTCGTAACTAAAATGTACTAGCTTGATTCATTCATTTAAAAACGAAATCCATTCTTCTTATTGTACTTTGTGTGAAAAGATTAATAATTTTTTGTCAAGTGTTCGTGGCCGAGTGTTCAGGGCAGCTGCCTTACAAGCAATTGTCCCGGGTTCGCTTCCTGGCCAATGCTTTGATGCATGACAAAAATAAAGGGTTAATAATTTTTTTTTGATAACTGGATGACTGTTAAAAATTTTTTCTCTATTGAAAGCATTGCGAGTGCATTTAGGCTTTAGGATTTTATGGTACGTTTTATCTTTTCAGTGTTGAAAAACAACGTTCTGGCCCTGATGTAGTCATGGGTAGTGTCAAGAGGATTTTTATCAGTTTCATAATTTCGCTAAGAATATCATCTAGACTATTTTCCAAGATAAAGTGCAACACCTCAATTAATTTACAAAATTTATACATATCAGATCTACAATATAATAATACTTTTAGTTCAGTTAAGCTTTTCTTTGTCAATCATGGGATATGCTTCATCAGACAATATTATTTCTTCTGTAGGCAGTTCATTCTTGGAACTAATGAAGCTTTCCTTGTTAACAATTTGGAAGCTGCTAAATGTTTAGTGGAAGAATATCTGTTAATTACATGAAACATATAGTTACACACTTCCTTAGCTTCTGCCATGAGTGTCTTTGAAGAATTTTCACAGTACTTCAAGTTTATTACTTCTAAAATAGCACTTTTGAAATCTGTTATATAGACATTGACTTTAAACACATAAATTTCTTGAGATTGCATTTAGTTGTAAATTACTTCAATGTGAGGCATAATCTGATCAAAAAGTTCTAATCAAAACATGAAATTATCATCATTCAAATATTTTAAAATTCCTGTGGCTTCTGCAATGGTTTGATCTGTATTTGATGTTGACTAAATTTCAGTAGCTTTTTAAAGGCTGCAAATTTTCATGAATTCTGTTCACTGTTCATATGTCAAAGTTCCATTTTGCAGAGGATGGATGTGGAATGCTGAAGTCCATATGCTTCTTGAAAATGGATAAATTTCGGTGATAATAAAAAAAATGTTGGAATTTCCAAAATGTTAGAGAAAAATATTATTGTGTTCTATGTAATACTTGCTGTATTACACATTATTAAATTAAGTTGATGTGCATAAAAGTGAATGAAGTGTGCATCTCTATGTCTGAGGTATCAGTTTTGTCCATTTCCTTGAAGGATTGTGTTTAATTGCTGTAGAATGTGTTTTGATATGACATCTGTAGTTTGATTTTCTGGAAAAAAATCCCTAAAAATGTTCAAATATTTTTCCATTCAACACATATGATAGAACAATGACCATCTGAGTATGTTTCAAAACATCTGTTATGTCATCAGCCATGATTGCAAAGCAAGCTTTTCTAATTTCTGCCCTTATCTCTTCATGGTATATTTGTAGTGTGGAGTCAAGTATATCATTCAGAATGGGTTTTAAAAACATCTTTGAAGACTATAGTGAGTTTTAAGTGATTCTTCAAATCTGTATCTAATTTATATGCAAAAATTTATTAATCCTCCAAATAGCCCTGGATTTACTGAATCATCTTTTTCATCATGTCAATGTAAGGGAATTTCAAAGTTTCCACAAAAGAAAATATGGTCTATTATTTTGAATAAAATTTCACAGTTCTTTTTAACTTTTATGTTATGCTTATTAAAAACCTGTATGTCTCATTAACTTTCTCCTTAATTTTTATGTTTCCTAAAAGTGACAATGAAGCCACATTTTTAACATGATTTTTTGGACTTGTCATGTTTTTTTAGTTTTTTTCCTTTCATTTTGTTTATATTTTTAAAATCATTTATTGTCCACTTTATATCACCCCAAATAGCAAACACGGGAAGCAAAACAATGCATTTTTTACTTCACAACTGCAAAGCCAACTTTTTCATTGGTATCAGTCAGAATCAAAGCTATGAATATACTTTTTGTTGTTTCTTTTTCTTGGCTTAGATATTTGAATATCCAAGTGTCGAATGGCCTCTTTTCTTAACTGTAACTTTTGCTTTGAGGGACAATTGTGATAACTTAAGCTATTGAAGTTCATTTAAAAGTTACAAAACTTATTTATTGGGGGTGCAAGGAGGTCATGGTTAAATTATTTAAATTTTCTGTAAAATGAATCATAAAAACTATGAATTAAATAGAATAGCTGGAAACATGTTAATTATCTAATTCTACACTTTATCACATTCAAAAATATTGTATATGATTTTTAAGCACAATATATTCTAAATCAAAAAGAAACATGACCTTATACATATGTGACAGGGTCGTGACTGTATAAGCGACACTGCTCTCTCAACATAGCATGCACACAGTAGTCAAACATTGCTTTAGGATTATATAATGTACAAGTATAAAAAGAAACTCGGGCTAACCTTAATACAAGGATTTACCAACACAGGTATGCATACAACAGGGTTAAAAATAAAAATGAAGGAACATCAGGCCATGTATTCGAATCCAGTTCTGCCCAAATAATTTTACAGAGAAGAGTGATGCCAAAAGAAAAGTTAAAGAAGCTTTTTACATAGCAAATGATCTCAGTGTGATTAATAGGAGAGAGGCAGGCTTTGCTCTCTCCAAACAATGGACTAACTAATTAAAAATTCAAACTCATTTGCATATGTGTACAATAAATCACAGCAGTCTTCATTCACAAAGCTATGAGTATGAGATTCGAACATTAAGCGCTAAGCAGACCTATTACACATTATAATATAATTATAGCTTCACTAACGCATGCGAAAAAAGTAGCATATTTATAATTACAATTTTTACTAGTGAAGAGAAAAACAATTTTTATAAAGAAAATTAAAGAAAAAAAGATTCACTAAGTCATTATATAGAATGTTATCTAAAGTAGGGACAAGATCGGCACTGTGTGAGTGATCGTGCTCTCTTTCCCTAGCATCCAGCTTCTTATCTTGGACTTATACACAATAGCCAAACATTGCATTGCGAGAACTGTGAAGCACACAGTTCTATACAAAAATTTTCATAAATTTTTTACATGAACTAAGGGAAACTTAAGGATTATATAATGTACAATTATAAAAAAAGATTAAAGAAAAAAAGAGTCATTGTATTGAATGTTATAGGGCGTGTTGCAGTTCTGCAGTGCCTATACACAAGCTGTCACAGGTATGTTTAATTACAAAAATTTACACTGATATCTTTTTGACTAATAACATGATACGATACATATACTGGAATAGCAAAATATAGAATAAAATTATAAACTGCGGCAGATTTTCTTTAAAATGTTTAAAGCAAATGGAAGTTTGAACAAGATTCAAATGCATATCATTTTTTAAACAGTAAATGCACACAATTTCAAGTTGTTGTTTTTTTTTGTTTATGCTAAAACTACTTGTTAGAACTAGGATCAGAATAAAATAACATCTTAAGGAATAATAACAAATAATTATAAATAATTTATTTAAGATGCCTGGTTTTCAAATATTTACATATCAAGCTTGTATCCTGTCCACCCCTCATATGTATTTAATGGATACTGTCCTATACATGAGGGTTCAGAGTGACTTCAGTTCAACATGGGCATGGCAATAATATTAGCATCAGCATGGGATTTGAATTTTCATCATCAGATTTTCAATGATATGGATGGCTGAAAAGTTGGAGGTTGCAGAGGATTGAAACCTGTCCATTAAAGTATGAAGATTTGCTATCTTAATATGAACTGAGCATTGATTATATATATATGTGGGAGATGATAATCTGGACCAACTGATGAGTGCTGGTTTAGCATGAAATACGTATATTGGTGATTATTAGTCTTTTCTACAAGTGTGTGGTTATGTGTAGCAGTTGTATGAGATAGTATGGATAGTTGAAGGGTGCTTGAAAATCTGAGTTCAAATCCTCTATACTTAAGACAATTCTATAAAATATAAGTAACGTTTAAAAAAATAATGTAATTTATTTTGATATAATCAATCAATCAATATTAATTTTTTTTAAATAATGTACTTCCTCTTCGCTTGATGCCTCTATCCGTCCCGCCTATTGTGCACTATGCCAGTGTTTCCTTGGGTTTCAGCTTAAAAAGACATGCATTATGTAAAAATTGAAAGATTATAATAGTCGATATATCAAATTTTCAAATGTACTGTACTTTTAAAACGATATTACTTTCATAGAAAATTTATATTATAAAACCAATAGACCGAATTGCGAATGGCTTAAAAATAATTACCTGAAAATAATGATTTTAAAAACCAAATCTATTTTTATAATTATACCACAATAGTTTATTTATTAGACAAATACCATTTCACATTTATTTGGTTTAAATTATTATTTTTTAAAAGTCATTTTCTCTCACCCACGCTAAGCTAAATTCATCTTGAAATTCGCGTGTTATATATATGCAGAAATTATTTTTGTTTGTTTTTCAAAGTTTAAATTAATAAAAAAATTATCTATGAATTTTTATTATCAAAAAAATAACTTAATTTGACATTACTATTTGCTGAAAATAATATGAAACTTAAAAATACGATGATATTTAATAATTAATGATTTAAGTAAATTTTACCAAAAAATTGTACTTCTTTGTAAATAATTTTATAGCAATAAACTCCTATTCTTAGTTTTAAAATAGTGTTTATTGATCACTAAATATTTTTAGTAAATTATAGGTCACATTTAAGTAAAAGATAAGATTTAGCTCTGATAATATAATTTTTTTGTCTTTCAAAATTAGGCTTTGCACAAAAAATTAAAGTTGATATTTAAAAAAAGAATTTAAGATAATTATAATATATTTTAAAAATTATATATTTTTATACAAATGTATAATTTGATACAAATAGCTCAGAAACCTAATATTATCAGTACAGTTTAGTATAAAATATTGTATATACAAGTCTGTGTTTTCTTTTGTTATCAAGTTTTTATTTGGCCAAATCAAAAAAAATTGAAATATGGAAAACATATTTTGTTTTTATTTCATTCGATTATTTCCACTTTTATCATCTGTACATAATCAGCAGATAAGTTTTTTTTAAATAGATTTTTTCAAAGTCTAGATAGTAGAGGCGTGTTCCTGATCAAATTCGAATTTAGATTTTTACATATAGCGTCAATGCAGACATTTTTCTCAGGGAAGAAGAAAGATTATTTTGGAGAGGGGAGTTCATTTAAAAAAAAAACTAAAGAACAATTTTACATAAAATTTTATTTAAAAAAAGAAAATTATATATATATTGTATTGTTAAGCAATTAAAATAATCCAGAAAAAAAAAGGGAGAAATAATACATATAATTGAATAGTAAATAAGACATTTATTTTATATAGTGCTATATTTTTATAGACTAATATTAATAAGCCAATTATCTAATGCACATGCGCTTTGTAGATTTTAATTATAAATGAATACTCTCACTTTCCAAACACAAGATAAAGTCTTTGTGAAAAGATAAACATTTGGGTCAAAAAGATAGATGAATTCATTCTATCTTTTCACAAAGACTTTATCTTGTGTTTGGAAAGTGAGAGTATTCATTTATAGTTAAAATCTACAAAGTGCATGTGCATTAGATTATTGGCTTATAATTGAATAGTATTTTTTTCTATTGCATTTAACAATAAATTAAATTAATAAAACAAAAATTAGGATAAGGAGCATTTATAAATTATAGTTATTTAGACTTACACCAATAGAAATGACTTTTTGTACTTTCAAAAGAAAAAAAAATACAATTCTAAGCATGATAAAAACAAATCATAGTTTTTAAGTAAATTAACAGAAAATTTATAAAACAAATACAAGAAATAAATAAACAAAATAAAATTATATGCATGAATCTCACTCAAAAATGTCACTTCTTTTAGTCTTCATTTTAGAAAATGTTTGGCTCCAGTCAGTGATATTATATTTCAAGAGTTTCTTATTGTTGGGTCTTCAGGCAAATGGCCATTTTGCTCAATGGATAACATTCCTCTATTAGATAGTGATTGAAATTAGAGAAGTAAGATTCTCTCTTTCCCATTGGATGTTTTCAATAATAACAATTTTGATTCAGGCTCTGCAAATTATAGAGAAAAAATATGAAAATAATGAAGTCATGATTTATAGGTCAATATTAACTAGCCTATGACCTGAGTTCAATTCAAGGAGGATAGGAGACTGGTAGAGAACTAAAGAATTTTTAATGAATTATTCAATAGACAGTTCATAGATTAATCATATTGGACAGTAAATGATTATCTAGATAGAGATTGTGCATTCTGATTCTAAATATATTGACATTACCTTTCCTTTGCAACCAATCAAAAGAAAGTGCAATAAGAATATATCCTATTGTTATATTCATAGACCTGGCAGAATAGAAAGTAATGATAAATGAAGGAAATTTGTATCTGATATTTATTCACTTAGGTTATATATATTGTAATTAAAAGTAATAAAAATAAAAGGTAAATCATGGGCTCATTCTTGCTTTTACAAATGTATAATATTTTTCTCACTGAGTGGAAGTTGTCAGTACACTGGTGCCCATTTGGCTGACCCAATTTGTCCTGAAATTTAATAATTAATAGCTAGATACATCTTTTTTATGTATAAGTTTTTTTAAACTGGATAAAGGTAAATAGGCAATATGTTACTATAAATGAATGAATTAATCATCACCATTATAGTTGTCATTATTTGTCCTTCATGCTACACCAGAAACTTCATGAGATCTTTATAACATTAAAATTATCATTCTTGTAGCTTGCCATTATTTTCCCTTCATGTTAATTTATATTACAATTGTAATGTTTAACCACTAAACATCACATGATCACTATCTCATACTAGCATATAATTGTTATTATTGTTTTCAATTTCATTCTCATAGTTTTGTAGTTAAGTAGAGTTAAAAGATGGCTGCTGGAGGGTTGCATTAGATCCTAAGATCTAGGTGCAATAAGGCTCCTCACTGATGATGGCCACAAGCCAGAAACTAGTATGGGGATATTGGAGGAGTAGGCACTGGATAGGGATTTTATGCACAAGCCTTCTGGCATCCATTGATTGCTCTTGCTGGCACAAGATGGCACTACTGTATGGAGAGTTTTGCTTTGTTTTGTTTAATTGTAATGTTTATGAGTACACCAGAAATTTCTTGAGATTTTTATATCATTAAAATTTATCATCATTTTAGATTCCTGTTGGTTTGCACCTCATGTTAATTTGTTACAATTTTAATGTTTATGACTACACCAGAAACTTAATAAGATCTTTACATCATTAAAAAGCATACAATATTTCTTTATTAACCAATAGTAAATAGTTACCTGAAAAAAATATTTCAGCTTTGTTCACATTTACATTCAGATCATGGGCATAGTGCCTCAGACCTTTCCCTGAAAAATTTTTTTCTTTGCATATGCTTAGGAAATCACTTTTAAACTTGAACTGCTAATAATAAAAAAAAAGAAACCTATAGAGGAAAACAAGGGAAAAGATATATATAATAATATTACTTGCGAAGTCACGTGATGTTTGATTACGCAGTGATAAGCTTAATGCAACAGTCCCATTCTTTTGACTTAAGTAAGTTTTTTTTTTTTTTGCAGATGGGAATCAATCCATAAATCTTTATGCATCCACTGTTTTTCCGCTGGGTTAGAATCTCTCGCTATGCAGTTTGACACGAAGGTAGAGCGGTAGACTCAAAAACTAATTCTCTTACTTGAATATCAGTTTTCCCGAACAAAGTAAAAAAAAAAAAATTTCATTGAGATGAATGAAACAACATCACATGACCTCTGAACCAACTGATCGTAAAATTATATATATACGTGCATGTGTCTATGCATGAATATAAATGAATGAAAAATAGGGTAAAGAGGAAATGAAACACTAATTATTTTTGTTCCTTTTATTATTCTTTCAAGCAGAAATTGTACAATATCAATTTTTTACTTTTTTTTTATTTCATTAAAAAAAAAATTAATTAAATTTTAAATCAAACGTAATAATCTCAACGTCATTGCGTTTATCTAGAACAAAAAAAAAAAAATAAACATGTTAATTAATCTTTTCAAATACAGTAATTCAGATTTCATTTAATCAATAAACTCGCTAGCTTATATAATAAAAAAATAACAAGTATTTACTTTTTATAATTAAAATAGAAATCTTTTAAGTTAAAAACTGTTGTTTAACTCTTAAACTGATGCATTATAGCTGCTGGTTAAAATATACTAAAGTAATGAGTTTATGTGACTGTAACAAAGTATTGAAAATTGAAAAATCATCCTATTTTATAACGCATTGTCTTATATTTTCAGTGTTAAAGAAGTTTGTTTATCAGCAAACTTTTATAACTAAACTGAATATAAGTTTTTTGCCTTACATGTTTAATTATTATTATGGCCACTAGACGGCAGTGAAAAAAATTTATTGCCATAGAATCAAAAGAATTTATAAAAGAGTAGTTAGGAAAGAAGAAATTGTTAAAATTGGATATTTGAATATGCAAGGTGGTTGGAGACCAGAAAAGTGTCTGGAATTAAATAAAGCAATTGAAAATGAAGAGCTTGAGGTATTAGTAGTAGTGGAAACACATCTAAGAGAAGAAGAACCTATTTTGGAAGATTTGGTATGGCATGGTGTAAATAGAAAAGAAAAAGAAAAAAGGGGTGGTGATATAGGTGTTTTATCGAAAAAGTATTTAAATATTGTTAAATGTCAAGAACATTTGTGGTTTGAAATAAGGTTGGGTAGACAAGAATGGATCGTGGTTGTAGTATATATAGCCACTGAAGATAATCAAACTGTAATGGAGTAAAACAGTAGCATATATGAATGCCTGGTTAAGGATATCCAGAGATTTAAAGAAAAGGGAAAGAGAATAATTATTATAAAGGATATCAATGGGCACATTGAAGAAATTGATGATGTAGATAACAAGAATGGCATTTTTGAAGGAATTTTGTCAAAGAGTGAATTTGAGAATTGGGAATTTATCAAATATTTATGAGGGACAATATACATGGTCTAGGAATAATATATTTCATACAATAGATTATGTATTGGTAGAGAAAGAGGGAATGAATAAAATATGGAAAATTAAGGTGTTTGATAATGAAGAGAGAGTATGTAATAATGATCATAACTTTATTGTAATAGAAATGGTTAGTAATGTGGTGGAGAATAGAAATAAAAGTAGAAACAATAGTGAAAGATGTGGATGGAGAATGAATGATAAGAAGAAGTTGGAAGAGTACAAAATACAAGTTGAAGAAGCCATGGAACAGTTGGTTAGTTGAGAATATGCAGAAGAATAAAAGTAATAAAAAAATGAGAGTTAGTAAAAGTGTAAAATAGAGGAAAGAAGCATGTAGAGAATATAAGTGTGCTATTAAGAACAAAGAAAGTGAAAAGGATATTAATGCTAAATGGGAAAAGTACTTAGAAAAGAATAAGTTGGCTAAAATGGATAATTATAGAGAGAGGATGAAGTTGAATAGTAAATTGTTGGAGGATATTAATAAAAATGGAAGAGATGGGAGTAAAAAAATTTGGAATTAAATTAAAAGGAAAAATATAGGGGAGAGAGAGATAATATTAATAGATGATGAGGGAATAGAGTGTAGTTCTAGAGAAGAATTAGAGAGAATCTTAAATAGATGTGTAATGGATATAGAAAAAGATGTTAGATGTGAAGGACTTAGTGATAGAAAACATGAAAGTATTTAATAATGGAAATATTAGGTTTACAAAAAATGAACTGAATGTGGCAGGGAAGAGGTTGAAAAGTGGAAAGGCAAGAGGCTTAGATGGATGGGCAGCAGAGATGGTAATGAATTTAGGACATAGAGCAAAAGTAAAGTTATTATTATGTTTTAATAGGATGGCACAGAAGAGGTTTTTTTTCAGATAGTTGGAGTAATACAAGAGTAAGATTAGTATTTAAAGGAAAAGATAAGGATCATAGAAAGTTAAATAGTTATAGACCGATAGCGGTAACGTCAGTTTTATATAAAGTTTTCTCATATATGGTGGCTGGAAGAGTTGAAAAATGGATGGAAGAGAATAATGTAGTGGGGGAAATGCAAGGATGTTTTAGGTCAAATAGATATATAGGAGATAGTTTATTTGTAGTTACACAACTTATAGATATGAGTAGGAATACAGATAGATCATTATATATGGGTTTTATAGATATAGAGAGGGCATATGATAGAGTAAATAAAAATAGATTATGGGTCAGTTTAGAAAATTTGGGAATGGGTGAAGCTTTAGTAAATATTATTAAGAAATTATATGAAAATAATTACTATACTTATCAATTATGGGATATAGAATCAGTTAAAGTTAAAAATGGGGTGGGACTAAGGCAAGGATGCCCTATGTTACTTATTTTGTTTTTGTTGTATTTGATTGAAATGGAGAAAGCAATAGAAAGACTAGGAAGAAGGATAGAAATACCGTTAAAAGGTGGCATGGGAGTATATAGTTTGTCAGGTCTTTTTTACAGATGATATCTTTTTGTGTGCAGAAAGAAAAGAAGATATGGAAATTAGGTTGATGACATGTGCAAGAGTGGGTAAAGAGATGGGGATTAAATTTAGTGAAGAAAAATTAAATATAATGATGGTTATTACTGGGGAAAGAGAAGGTGTAGAATTTCTATTGGGGGATGTAAAATTAAGTGTGGTGGATAGATATAGGTATTTGATATCATCTTAAATAATCAGGAAAATTGCTTGAATGAATGGGAGAAAAAATTGGTAAATGAAGCAAAGAAAAGAAAGGGTTTGGTAAAGAAACTAACAGTGTTTTCATATAATAAAATATGATGTAGCTAGAATTGTATGGAAGGGAGTTGCAGTAGCAGGGTTAACATGTGGTAATGATGCATTTTGTATTAGTAAAGGGTGTTTTAATTATTTAGAGAAAGTATAAAGGGAAGTAGGAAAACATGCATTAGATGCAGAGGTGTGGATAGCAAAGGAGCAATTAAAAGAGAAATGGGATGATCAAGTTTTTATGAGATGCAAAAAGCAAAATTAAAATGTTTGGTAGGTTGCAGTTTATGGATAGTAAAAGAATAGCCAAAATAGTGTTTAATTGGGTTATGAGTAAAGGGCAGGTAACAAGTTGGATGAGAAAGGTAATGTGGTATGCAAAAGATTTGGATAAAGAATTTATATCAGTATACTTGTATAAAAGGTGGGATGATTGTGTTAAGAGGATTGTTGAGTATAGTGGTAAGGAATGGGATAAAAGAATAGATGCATTAATAAAAAATAGGGAGTTGGAGAGATGGAGAACTAGTATGGAGGGTAAGAAGAGTTTAAATATATATAAAAATAAATGGAACATTGGGTGTGAGTTAATTTATAATAATAGTAAGAAAAGTAGTTTATTATTTAAGGCTCAAACGCGATCTTTAGCAACAAGAGAATATACATGTAAATGGAAAAATATAAGTCATTTAGTGTGCAAATTGTGTAAGGAAGGTATAGAAAATATTAGGCATCTGTTGATTCAATGTAAATGCTTGAAAGCAGAAAGGGTACAAATAATGAAGTTATGGGAGAATAAATATGAACAAAGTGATTATACAGAAAGTGCGTTATTGGTTTTTATGCTGGGTTGGGGAAAAGATAAGGGGGATTTAGATATAAAGGCCATAGAGTTGACAAAGATTATGTTGTGGAAATGGGATGGAGCAAATTATGAGAAAGCTTAGGGTGGGAATGGAAGGGGAAGGTAAAGTAACTAACAGGTTTCTTTGGGCAAAATTGCTGAGCGATTCCTGACTGTGTTTAAGGAGAAGTCACAGTACATCACATCACATCACATATTAACAAGATCACTTGAATATAAAAGCTCACTGATCAAAAAGAGATGTAATGACTAGGGTGACCAGACTGGTTTGATTAAAAATTGGGACATAATGACCAATCATTTTTATGGCATTGCATCCTTTTTTATATAAAACTTCATTCCTGTGTATATTTATTATTGTAAGTACACTTCCTCTTTGGCATGTTGTCTATTGTTTAGAGTTATTAATATTCTTAATAATTTTATCACTATAGAAAACTAATATCAACAAAGAACTAGTAAAATTACACTGTCAATTAAAGCAGGTGCTATCAAATTTTAACCTACAAAAATCCAACTATGCATTCTCCAAGATGAGGTTGAATGTGAGAACGCATCTAGCTTGAAAACCCAGTCATATAACACAATAATGATCTTTGTTTTGGTGTTGGAATTTGTCTGAAGTTTTTATAATATTACTGTAGAGACTGAAATGGACAGAGAGGGCCAAAAAACTATTATTTTTGCAATGAATTATTTATGTAATACAAATAATAATGGGTATTTGAAAATTGTGACATTCAATAGTCCCAAAAAGACATTTTGGGGACACTGGGACATCTAATCAAAAATAGGGATAAACCTGAAAAATCAGGATGTCTGGTCAACCTAGAAATAACTAGGTATTAGAATATCACAATCTTCTTCACCCTTATGCAGAGTCTTTTATTGACATTTTGAGTAATCAAAAGACACTAGAATAGTAATGCTATTTATATCCACATTCTAAAACCAGTAACTCTCTTTGCTAATGAAGATTCTGGATTTATAACTAAAATGCTTCTGCATCTAGCAGCCACTTTATTGTTTATACTATCAAACTAATAGCTTAAAACTAAAAAACTCTAAGATTTTGAACCAAAGTCAATTCATTGGTATAGACATACTGATATAATATTAGGTCAGCAACTATACATTTTGCTTTTAACAAAATCTTTATTAATGAAGTATGTATTTACATGGTTTTTATAGGTTTAGATGTAGTACCTATTACATATATACACATTGTGCTTTAGATGGTCAAAGAGATTAATAATGCATATATATATATATATTGTAACGATCCGGAGAAGGGCACTTAACGGTATCAGCACTACAGGGCGCCATCTAGGAATTTGAACCTAGAAAAATTTATAAAGTAGGCAGATACGTAAGTCAAAAAAAAATAAAAATAAAAAAAAATTTTTTTTAAATATTTTGGTTCCAAAATCATTAGCCCATGTCACTAGCTCAGTGGAAGAGCAGAGATTAAATAATATAATCTAAGAGTATATAAAAAAAGAATAAAATAAGCCACTGCCAGTAATTAACATACAAACATTTATTAACGCACATATATAAGATTTAAAATTATTTTAGCATCAGTTACCTTTTAAAATTTAACTTACATTTTTAACTTTGATTTTAATTTACATTTTAATTTTTACAACTTTACATTTTAATTTTTTATAAGGAGTTTATAAAAGTTTGTTTTAAAATGTTGAGTATAGATCGGTTACATAGATTACAACAGTTAAAAACATTTCAAAATAAACATAAACGATCAAAATATAAAATCACTGATACCGACAATTGCAGAGGGAAATTTATAAGTAACCCAATAATATTCACCATAAGATACTTGCATTGTCACCAATAAGTTAAAAGACATCCGAATAAATACATTATAGATACTCACCATAAGGTATCATTATTTATCAAATGTCTATATATTTTGATCAAATATGAAAACCCAAAACATACTTAACCGATAACCAATCCATGCAAGCATCTATAAACAACTTAAATTTAATGCATTTTTATTTAGTGTTGAGTATGAATAGACTACATAGATTTGCATTTGAAAATAAAACATTCTATCCCTATTTAACCTTAGGCTAAAGGTTCGCAGCCAAAACTGGCGTCAATTTATCTAATATATCGATGCATTCAATGTAATACGAAATACGGCAGCACTAAAAAGTTAAGAGAAGAAATTGCCTCTCGTCAAATAGGAATATGACATCTATCTGACAAGAAGAGCAATAAAAAAAAACTCCATAGAAAGGAACTGCATTCTCCATCTTATAATTCCTTCCATAGGCAAATGGATGAGTGCGGCGTATAAAATGATTCTGCCTGTAGCGAATCTGATATTACGTCTACTAATCACACCAATATATCCCATCCATTGATCCAATTCAACTACAACACAAATAACCTAAGATTACCCTCCCCTAATATAACTTTACAAATCTATACAGCCATTCACGCCCGACTTAAGTTTAACATTTATATAATTTACTTAACGGAAAACAGAAATCATAATAAAACTTAAAGAACAAAAAATAAATAAATGGAAATGATTTTAAAAAAAAATATCAAATAACATTATTAATATTAATTTACGTTGGTCAGATAGGATTCTATTTGTATTTTTTATATATGGAAAGTTTTTAATTTAATGATCATAAATTATAAAGTTCTTACGTTTTTTTTAAACAGTTCATCTTTATATGTTCCTTGCTGTTTGAACGTGAATTCCCACGCTGTCCTAAAAAGATTGTTTTCCATTTAGCCATTGCTTTATTTATTCATTCGGAGGTTTTTTAGTTTAGTTGGTCCTCAATGTAGAAAACGATAGTTCATTTCTCTTTCTTTCTTTGGCAAAACTGAAGGGATTGAAGAGTGCGTCTTTTCCATCCCTTCTCCTTCACTTCCGCACTAACACATATCTGTCACATCGTAAATAATCTACCATATCCAATAACTTCCAAACTTGTCCTTTTATATTAATTTGAAGGATTGAATTTATATTACGTCATCGATGCAATGGTCCTTTCGCTGAGGTCCGATTCCATAGGAATTTCTTTTTATTTGCTAAAAGTTTCTATTGTTTTCCTATCTGACCGATGTTTTTACATTTAAATGCCCAAGGCTGGTTTACATTTAACTAATTAAAACAATCATTTCCATTTCTGATTAATTAATGTGTTTTCCAAGATTAAAGATATATTTTTATCTCTAAATCTTTTTAGGTTTTTGTTTTTAAAATACCTTTCTATTTTTAATAAAGTTTTATTTTAATAAATTTTTTTTTATCTGTGCGATTTATATATACGAGTTTAAGATGATATTTAATTTCAATTTTTTAATTCTTAAAGAAAATTTTTAAATGCGAACTTTTTATTTTTCTTTCATGATTAATAATAAAAAACAATGTAACGTACGTATGTGCCCGTTACAATATATATATATATATATGATATTAAAATCAGTTTTAAAGGGAATTATATACAAGTAGTGCAAAATTAATTAGGATATGGAATGTGCTGTTAGATTTTAAATAGTTTTATGATTAACATTCCATTGTGTGGTTGATTTTTATATATTAATTTTTAAAAGATAAGTATAAGCAAAGATCATATCCTAATTTTAGTGACCAGTTGTTACAGTGGTATAGGTAAGATTATTAGGCTCTGTACAGCTGCACATATATCTGGAGGTGTAAGAATTTGATCTCTAATTTTAATTTTATCTTATTGTAGAAATGTGATTGCAGTTTTAGTTTTAAAGTTGGGCTAAAACAGAAATGTTATTTAAGAAAGTAAAGAATGAATAGAATAAAAATAGTTGCTTTAATGCTGGGCAAGAGCCTTCTCTTTATGCTGTTAATCAGCATGGCGAGTGAAGCCAATTGGGTCTCAGTGATAGATGCAATAAGGATTCAGTATATTGGAAGTGATGAGCATTTAAGGAGAAGGTGTTGGATAGTTTTTTTCCTCTATGTGGCAGAATGAGCAAGTTGAGTATTTTGGCAGAAAACATTAAAATTAAGAAGTTACAGCTTGGCAAAGCTTCCAATTTAATCTTGATAAGGAAGTCAAGATATTTGGACTCTAAATATCATAATTTAATGTTTTTTTAATAATCTGTTTAGTTATGCAGTGAAGAAAAAGTTGGAATGTTAATAATTGCTCAGTTTTGTGGTTATAAGCTTACCAATAATGTATTTTAATTGACAGATTATATTGTTTGAGCGTGAAATATGTGGCAAGGATAACATTTGAAAAAGTTATTTTTAACTGGTGATGGTATATGTTATGTTGAAGTGATGCAAATAAATGTTCTCAGTTTGAGAAAAAGTTAGAAATTTGACTATTACATTTACTATTCTTTGGAAGTAGATTATAAAAATAGAATGAAGAGAGAGAACATTGTTATTGGTATGTTTTTGCATGGTTCTAATACTCATTGTCAAAGACTTTCTTCACCATATTAGTTTGGTGCATGAGTAGTTAATTTTCTTTTTGAAAGAATTGGTGTAATTGATGGTGGTTGTGTGATATACTAATTGAGGGAATATTAAAATATTAATGAGGGTGACTTTGGCATGTAATAAGTAGACTTTATATGGGAAATTGGTTGTGGTTTTAATGGATGTAAGTTGTATGCTTTGAATTGATGATCTCATAACATTTGTGGATTTGCAAATGGGAAAATCTAGAAAGTTATGAGACTGTGTTGTGATACTATTATCCATTAAGATGTTCTAGTAATCTTAGTTTAATGATAACTAGTTAAGATTTTACTTCATTAACGCTTAAATAAATCAGAGCACATATATATATTAATTTAATGATAACTATAGATCTCATATTTTTGACTATGTTGATTAATACCATCAAGACATCAGAGAAAGCTATGTGTTATTAGTTAAAATAAGACCAATTGGACATTACACACTTCCCAATCTTTTGTCACTATTGATTTTAACACCTCAGTATTTAAAACTGTATCATAAAATTTTTTTTCTTTAACTCATCAAGATGATACCAATAGGATTATTAAAAGCATATTCGTGTTTATAAGAATCTTATATAATTTTGATATTTGCAAGTTTGAAAATGTTTGAATTATAACAGTATTAATAAGATGGTGATGATAATAATAATAACTTTAACAACAATAATGATGATGATGATGATGATGATAATAATAATAATAATAATAATAATTCAATTCTTATCTATTACATGGATTTTAACACTTTCACTTTAACAGAAATACTCAAGTAAATATCAGTCTATTATTAATAATTACAAATTAAGTATACATAAAAAAAACATGCAATATATTAACATTTTAACAAAAATATACAATAATATAATACATTTTACAGGCTTAAACCTGCATTTATATATGTAATATATGCGGGGTTTGAACTCAAGACTTTCACACGACCCACCACTCTCAGTGCCATCTCATATTGCTGACCCACCTGATCACACACATGTTGAAAAGATAAATAATCACAAATATACGTATTTCATGCTAAACCAGCAATCATCAGTTGGTCCAAATTACTATCCTCACACATATATATGATCAGTACTCAGCTTTTTATTAAGATAGCCAATCTTTATACTTTAATGGACCGGCTTCAAACTATTCCAACTCACAACTCTTTAGCCTTCCATTTCATTAAAAATCTGATGATGGAACGTTTAAAGCCCTTGTTAGTGCCAAGGTTGTCATCCTACCCATGTTGACATATTAGTCACTTTGACCCCTCATGTATAGGAGAATAAATTATTTATATGTACATATGCGAGGGATGGGTAAACCTTTTACACCCTATTTATATAAATTAATACATTGTACATGCTTAAACCTGCATTTATATATGTAATATGTGCGGGGTTTGAATTCAAGACTTTCACACAACTCACCACTCTCAGTGCCATCTCATATTGCTGACCCACCTGATCACACACATGTTGAAAAATAAATAATCACCAATATTCGTATTTCATGCTAAACCAGCAATCATCAGTTGGTCCAGATTACTATCCTCACACATATATATGATCAGTACTCAGCTTTATATTAAGATAGCCAATCTTTATACTTTAATGGACAGGCTTCAAACTATTCCAACTCACAACTCTTTAGCCTTCCATTTCATTGAAAATCTGATGATGGAACGTTTAAAGCCCTTGTTTATAGAAAATTACACATCATAATCAAAATATGAAATATATATATAAATACATCTTATCTACAGTAAATTCAATTTCTTTTTACTATTAGTTATAAAATAATCACAAAAAAAAAAAATCAATGTTATTGAATTTTTAATAGATTTGTTTAAAAAGGAATTTCTACTTTTTAAATATTAAAAGTGTACATTTCCCTTCACAAATGAAAAGTCTCTCCTAATTAACATCAATTTTATTTAAGAATACCATATCTTTATTTAGTCTTCTTTCAGTTAGTATTGTTTTGAGATTTAAATTTTTTGCCTTTATTAGCATAATAAATATTTTTCTACATTAGTGATTTTAGATTCAATATAAAATTAAACTCAAATTCCATATAGAAGAACCCTACACCATTAAAGGCACAACAAGAGAACAGAATAACATATACTTTATTTAAGGAGATAAGTCTCTGCCAAACCACAAAATACATCCCATTCGTCTATATGCGTTATTTATAATATATATTATATGTTCATTAAAAGTAAAATGATTAGAAAGATTTAAAGTTTAATATCTTTTCTAGAGGTAATCTCTAGTTTAGTAAATGATTAGTAATAATCGTTATTGTATTTATATGAGGAGGATGGTGTCAAAGTTGGGAGTGGAGTGAGTTTAACTGTTGTAAATAAAAATGTAACAAAAAATAATTCCTAAATCAGAAACAATTTCTTTGTATATAATAACATCTTCCTCAATATTATAATAATAAACGGATCTATCTATTTTATTAGAGTAAAAGACAATATTTGTTTTACTAATATTTTCATATTGTTAAATTTACACCATTCTTTAAAATAAACAATATCTCTTTGAAGATCAATATGATTATTATATGTGCTAATCCTTTTAAATAATTTACAGTCATCTGCATAGATAAGTATCATACCTTTTTTAATATTTTGATCCTGATCATACATTAAAAAGTAAAAGAGCTAATACTCTACCCTGAAGAACCCCGATCTTATTTTTGAATAACTTAGATTTAATCTTATCTCTACAAATGTAAGAGCAACTATTTTCCAAATAATTAATAAACCATGTAATTAAATGGAAACTAATTCCCATCACTTTAAGTTTATATATAAGGTAATTAATTATGTATCACCTTATCAAATACCTGTGATGTATCAAAGTAAATACTTTTTGCAGCTGACCAAAAAGAGCATGAGCAATATGATCAGATATTAGCATTAAGCTAGTATCAACAAACTTTCTAGGTACAAAACCATGTTACAATTATGTATTACCTTAATTACATCTGTATTAATATTATTATAAATACATCTTTCATAAATCCTAGCAAAAAAAGACAAAACTGAAATAAATCTAATAATTATTTGGATCAGATCTATCTTCCTTATAAATAATAATAACAACAATAAGAAGATGAAGAAGAAGTAGTAGAAAAAGAATAACCAATTATGAAAGCAATCCTGCCATGTCTTCTATCCACACCAACAACCTCCTCAACCCACATCATCCAAAGAAGAACCAGCACCCTAAAAAATCAAAAATAACACATTGATCTCATGTCAGTGTGGACCTCACAAACAATTGTCACACTATCATGGAAATTCTAGTCCCTTCCCTATGTTACCCAGGCAACCCAATTACATAAACTAAACCTGATTCGCATCTGCAAATACAGCAGACCAGCTCATGTGGAATTTATGTAATCTTGTGTAAATCAATAAAATAACTTTTATATATGTAAACCTACAACTACAGATGGCCCATGTAACCACAGCAATTCATGCCATGTAAAAACTTTGTAACTAATATGCAGTATGAATTTTTTTTTGTAATCTCATGTAAATCAATAAATCAACTTCTACATATGTAAACCTATATCTATGGATTGCCCATGTAACTACAGCAATCCAAGTTATGTAAAACCCTTGTAATAATCCACAATATGTAAAAATTCCTGCAATTCTGTGTAAACCAGCAAAATGTAAACCTACAACTACATATTGCCCATGTAAACACAGCAATCTACATTATTTAAAACTTGTAACTCTCTAAGACAAATAAATGTTATCTTTGAAATAATAATAATAATAATAATAACAATAATAAGAGTCACTCATAAAAAATATGGCTAATTCTAATTCCAACAAAAAAAAAAAAAAGAGGGCAGAGAAAAAAGCGCTTTAGAAATGGGTTTTGTGATGACTGTACAAAGCAAATACATAAAACAGAAATATGTTCACAATGTTGACTTATTTTTTCAGGTGAAAAATTTTTTTCTGAAGTATTTCAATACCATGCCCACTTTTTCTCTGCCATATCTTTGAGTTAGCATAAACGGGATCTATCTTTCCCATAAAAACTTTGCTCAATTCTCCATAAACCATCTTTTTAGGAAATTTTGCATTGTTCATTAGTTTTACATGTCCAATAAAAGTGTGATTTCGTAATAGAAGATTCTATAGAATCATATCCATCATGTTGAAAAACATCATACTGATTGAGTTTACCATCTTGCCATTGTATTTTTTAAAAATTTTACAGAGTATCCTTAAATAAAAGTTTTCTAATGCCTTTATATTGCATTGATAGGATGTCCTAGTTTTGCATCCATATATTAAATTAGATAAAATAACAGCTCTATATATGCTGTCTTAGTTGCAGTATTATTTCTCTATGATGAAATATTCTATCTTTTAACTTGTTAAAAGCAGCACATTAAAGTCTATGTTGTATCTCAGTCCACCATTCTAATTGTAAATCATTAATTTGATAATTATCCAAGCTAAAACTTGCTGAAAATTTTTCTTTCATCACTGACTGATGAAAGACATGAGTTTTTTGAACATTAATTAATAAACCAAAGTACTTACATGTTATGGTAAAAACATTAGCTACATTCAGCAAATTATCTTTTGAACTAGGAAAAATAGCATAATCACCAGAATATTGTTAAGTCCAGAATTTATGAAGATGAAGATTTTGTTTTTATTTTTAGTCAATCAAGTTAAATCTGTATCATATCTTAATCACTGTTCATTAAGTTGTCTAAAAACAATTCTAAAATCCACTGACAATAAAAATTGAAAACAATATTGCAATATCCTTATTTAACCCAAATTTGCATTTTAAATGCTTCAGATTTTCCATGAGTAGTATCACTTCCTTTCATTCCATCATGTAATACTGTTCAATATGAATAAGTTTTGGTGGACAATCAACTAATTTTAAACAATGCCACAGATATCTTCTATTAACTGAATCAAATGCAATATATAAATCTTTTTTTTTTGTTTCTGACACTTCTCTTGTATTTTGTTGCCAATAAAAACCATGTCTATAGTACTTCTTGATTTTCTAAAACCACAATGAATCTCTGATAACTATTCATCTAAGATTGGAAGCTATCTATTTAACAAAATCCTTGAAAGCATTATGCTGTAGTGAATAATAGTGATATTCTGTGATAATTACGGCAATCTTCTCTATTCACTGAAGTTTATAATATTAAGTTGATTTTACACCATATGGTAAATAAAGTGTCCATTATTTTCTGTTTAACCAATAAACATCATATGAAATTAGTAATTGTCCAGATTCAGATCAACCTCAGCACAGAACAAATATCTCAGGATTATTTAAAGTTGAGGATGTTAGAATAAATATTATTAAGAGGATCGCCAAGCAATAGATTAACTACAACTAGTGATGCTCAAGGGTTAGCATTTAATTGCCTAGCTTACTTTTTGGCAGAAAAATTAACTATATCTAAATACTAAAGCAATATTTATTCATATTATCATTGACACCCTATGCTTTTAAATACCCATAACATTTTTTAATGCAAGGAAAACAAATATTTTTCTATTTTATAAATAATAAGATGGAGTGGATGACTGAAGAGAACTTGAAAGTCTGTGTTCATTCCCCTTTAATTACATCAAGGGTAAGTATATACATTATACTTGTATTCAAACAATTATATTGTATAAATCAATGTAAATTTATCAGGGAATGATTTACAATCATGTTAAAATTATAGATTCTTTAGAAAAGTTTAAGCAACATGTTAATTTTGGTATTGCAGTGCCATCTAGTACATAGGCTCTAAATTATTATATAAATTTGAATTATTTAGCAGAAATATATTCAAAGTATTAAATAAGTGGCCAGATAATATTAAAAAAATGGATCTGCAATTTGAGATGATTATTTTTATGTTGAATTAATATAAATTATGATATAGATGATAATAGATGGACAGTCAAAATCTTGAATTGGATTCCAGGAGATTGTAAAAGACCTAGAAAAAAACTACATGTGAGGTGGATGGATGAAATAAGGAAATGTGCTGGAGTGATATGGAACAGAGAGGCTAGATATCAGAGAAGATGGATTGAATTTGAAGATCTTAATCCTGCAATAGATCGATAATGGGTGAAAATGATGATGTTGATATTGATATTATAAGTCAATATTTCAAGATATACATAAATAATGAAATGTACAACCTTCTAAATGCTGCTATACTGTCATTCTCAGGCTTTTTATCACTTTTCTGCCCATGTAAATTGATGATTTACATATTTTAACTAAGATATTATAGAGATAACAACACTAATATATTAAAAATGAATAAAAATTATATCATGTGAAGTTTAATATTTGGTCATACAGAAAAAGGCCATGTTTTTATCTGGATTTGATTTGAGATTCAGCTTAAATAATATCAGTTGCCAGACTTGTCATCTCTATAAGATTCAACATAGCATGTACAAATGATTATTATTATAAATGCTAAGTAGTTTGACAAAGAGCCTAGCACATTGATATTAATAATGTTAAACATCTCATGTACCATCATTGCTTCTGCTTACACATTCTGTTAAAACAATAGCAAGGTTCTCCATACAATAGTGCCACCTATTCAAGCCATAATTAGTGGATTCTAGAAGGATTGCACATCAAAATCCCTACATAGTGCTTATCCACTATTGACAGACTAGTTACTAACTTATGGCTTTCATCAATGAGGAATCTTGGATCTGAGATCACTGCATCTAGATCTTTGGGTTTAATGCAATTCTCCAGTAGCCATATTTTATCTTTTTAGTTAATTATAAAGCTTTCAACCAACTAAAAAATCAATCCAAGCTAATTCACTTGCATAATTCCAACCAACCAAAGCCATTGCAGTCAATAAATGCTAGGAGGCTTGTGCATCAAAATATCTATATAGTCCCTATTTATCCAATATCCTCAGATCTAGTTTCTAGCGTATAGCTTTTATCAAAGAGGAACCTTGGATCTAACACCACTGGATGCATACTTTGAATCTAATGTAAACCTCCAGAAATCCTCTTTTATTTTTTTAGTTAACTATAAAGCTATGATCCCAAATCCAAGTTAATTCACTTATAAAGTCATACAGATGTGATTTTGATATCTTTAGTTTTTTAGTAACCATACCTACTAACATCACTATGGCTTGCATTATGTGCCATTGTATTGAAAGGGTTGCTAATGTTTGAAAAGTTGGGCATTTCATTATTTACATAAATATATATAATATTTGAATACAAGTATAATTTATATACTAAACTTTAGATGTAATTAGATGGGATTTGAACACAGACTTTCAATCTCTCTTCAGCTATCCAATCGATCTTATATAGCCAATACCCTCAACCACATACATGTAACAAAGATAAATAATTTCAAATGTATGTATTTCATGCTGAACCAGCACTCATCAGATGATCCAGATCATCATTTCCTACATATATATATATAATCAGTACTCAGTTTATATTAAGATAGTAAATAATATAAACTGAGCACTGATTATATACATATATGGAAGATGATATCTGGAGCAACTGATGAGTGCTGGTTCAGTATAAAATATGTATATTGGAGATCATTTATCTTTTTCACATGCATGTGGTCAATGTGCATTTATTACATAAGATAGATTGAATAGCTAAAGAAGCTTGAAAGTCTGTATTCAAATTCCCTCTAATATATATATATATATATATATACATAATTAGCAGTATCATTGCAAACCATCTATGAATTTTATTTTATCCATTGATACAGTAGTAGAAAAAAAATTGAACTATTCTCTAAAGTATGTATTTCAGATGTATCCATTCTCATAACAAAAAAAACAATATGTCAAAAATAGCAACTTCATGTGTATTAAAAACAAATGAGCAAAATAACTTTATTGCTTGAGAGTTCATAAGAAGTTCAAATGACAGAAATGCCATAGATTGGAATCTATATAAGGACCTTAAGTTCCAGAATGCGATCCTAGAATCTTATACTCTAAATTCTGACATCCTACCACTGTACTAAACTATTCAGGACTTCATTTCCATTTAAAATCTATTTGATATTAAAAGTTGATTCTTAAATTTACTAATCTTATGTTATTGATGCCTACTTTACAAAGAATCATATGCACAAACTCTAAGCTATTCAGACTTATTTTTTTCTATTAAAAAACGCTTGCATGACTAATTATAAAATAGAAATAAGAATTTTCACTTTTGATATCGATTGTTCTTCCCTCTTGGCAGTTGAAAAGATTCAGTGAGTTTGAGCAGGTGTTGTTGTAGACATGGGTTCTATTTTTTCAGCAATAAAGTAATAAATAAAATGTGATAAAATTCATAGATGATACTTCAAAGATTTGTCATCATTTCAATTTGTTATATATATTTGTTGTAATAAATTGTTAATGTGATTACTAAACTTTTTATTCCAGTCACAATTGTTACATTGCTTCTCAGCCGTAAACACAATTGAGAAATCTAATAAATAAGAGTTTAATAATATAATAATATACCTACCTATGATCACACCTGGGTTTAAACGTAGGCTAGGTAAAACTTTTCTTTAATTTCAATCAGAGAAAAAAATTTATTAAGTATTCAGTCAATACTAAACAAGCTCATTATTCATTATTGGTATGGAACTAGGTTTTTAGTATTTTTAAAGAGTAAAGGAAAAATAAAAAACCATCATCTGATATTTTATAAGTTTGTTGAATAGTCCTCTTCTATGGAAAGCTATTATAAAGACTTTTGTCATGCAATGATATATTTAAAGATGTTTTATCTTTTACCTAACAAAAATAAAACATTATTTAAATGGCCATTGCAAAGCATACGCCTTTCTAGCATTTCTCTACAGTAAAAAAAATGAGAATTCCCATCATGCTTACAGTGAAGAATATAATTAGATGACCACTTAATTTAATTTATGAACCATCTGTTTAAAAACTGAGAAAAAATCCATTTTATCTTAATTCAAACATTAATTTTTGAGCATGCCTTAAAGACAGGGCCACTATGTGTAGGTGTGCAGGTTGTATGGGGCACAAAGACACTTCACTAATAAAGTCCCAAGACACCAAAATAGTAAGATTTGTATGTAATTAAAATTGTTTATATTTTTGAATCATTTTATCATTAGAAATACATTCTGAGTATAAATATTTTTTATTTAAATATAAGAGGAATACTTCTTTACTTAAACTTATTTGTGATAATTACCCAGGCTTCAAATTTCTAGGCATGAACTTGAAATATACTACATATAGACTCATCATTATGATAAACCAAACAGACTGACACCGTCATGATTATTAATAAAACTTATATGTAAATGTTTAGCTTTCCGAATCACTTTATTTGTAGAAACCCATTCTGATTGTAAATATTTGTTATTTAAACATATGAGAAATATTTCTTTATTTAAATTTATTGTAGCAGTTTCTCTAGCCTCAAAATGTATTTCATATATAATCTACCTTTGCAAAAATCCAAATAGGTCAATGCCTTTTTGTCACTATAATTAATAAAATTTATATGTAAATAAAAAATTTTAAATTCCCAATCATTTTTATTTAAATATCCTAATTTATAAAAAGTAACATATTATTATTAATAATTTACTTAAAAATAAAACTTTTTTTTATATGTCAAAGCGCTGACCAGGAGGCGAACCCGGGCCACTTGCTTGTAAGGCAGCTATGCTAACCACAAGGCCAACAACGCTTGACAAAATAAAACTTATTTAAAAAATATTGTCTCATAATTACAATAATTCTTCATATAGTGAAATTATCTTTATCAATTATGTTTTACAAGTTTTAAATGTGTTGTTTACTTGGGAATACCAGTAGTATATCCACCTGTAAAATGTTAGGTCTGGGTTTACTGCTGTGTTCTGCTAACATTGTTTAATGGTGTTATCTTTTTCTTTTTGTTACTATTATCTTGTATTATCTTTTTATATGATTTACTAAATAGCTTTTAATAATAATATCTCTTTTTTTTTAGAAGGCATATTATCTTTTTACACATTTAAGTAAACAACTTTTTCTTGGATGGTTCTTTAGCTAAAAACTTGCTATTGATCCATAATTCTTACTACAGTTAAAATCTAAGAAAAACAGAATGAGTAAAATATATAATTTTTAAAAAGAAATTATTGCTTACTAAATTATTTAATTCTTAACAAATTTCATGAAAAATTTTTAAGTGAAAGTATTTTTACTGTAATTAATAGTCTATTTATATATTTATAAATAAGAGTTTTATTTCCTTCTTAATAGAAAATCTAAACAAGTTTTGTGTCAGGGAGATTGTGGTTTAAAAATAATAAATGAATTTGGGAAATAAAGAATTTTTTTAACAAGATGTCAATGGATTATAAGAGTTATATTGGCTATATTATATAAATAATGTAAGTAAGAAAATTTAAAATATCAGACTATATATAATAAATTATAGTTTTTGATATTGGAGTAACATCAGAAAAAAAATTAAATAATAGGGTTACTGTAAATAAATTATTGAAGGAATATAATTTTTGCTAATATGAAATATGAATAAGTTTATGCATGAGAGATTTTCATTGGGATTTTGTTATGTTTGATCTGGATTACAGACCCAACCTACAGAAAATAATACTAACACCAGTATTACAATTAATATAATATTTATTATATTCACAAATATATACAATACATAATACTATAGTTATAGTGTGAACTCTTAGATCTGGGTCTTGTGGTTCCACTGCTTCCAACTATACCTGATACCTTACCTCACAGATAAGGAGAATGACTTTTCCGGCTGTACAAGAGTCAGCAGTAGTCTTAGCACCATCCAGTCCCTCTGTGGACTTGCCTAGATGTGTGGACAAATAGCATATTGCTATTGTGGGAATGCTTACTGCTGTTTAGGTTAGCAGGGATTTCCTGGGAGAATGCATACAGTCTTTGTCAGTCAGACTGACATTCTCTCCCTTTTCTCCCAAAAGCTTTGACCATTTATAGTCAGATCCCTGACCTTACTGAAAATATATAGAGATTCAGTGAGTATCATTGCTTATTGGCCTGTGCTAATCATTGGCTATGTGTTAGCTGTACATCATCCTATTGGCCAGCAGCAAACAATGCCTAATCTGATCAGATAACGGAATCTGGATTAGTCCACTTCTAAGGAAAAGGTGAGATGTAACATCTCTCCCCCTGGCTAAAATTAGCACTAGAGAACATAGTCATGTGGGTATGCTGGAGGATGACTAATCCGCTTTGGTGCTTCTGATTTGCTGCCATCTTCAGTTTGTTGGTCCTCCTTGCTTGCAATTCTTGTCCCTTAAGATTCATTTATTGTGGCTGCATCTATATAATCCAGTCTAAGTTGATTTTTGATGGTGATGATGTTGACTTCCACCTGCTGTTTTGACTATAATGGTGTGGAGTCCTTTTTGTTGAATTATGACTGCTGGGATCTATTTAGTTAGTTCCCTATACATCCTGCATAGCACTTTAGTTTGCAAAGCTAGTAGTGTTCTGGCAATACTGGTGTTCCAGCTTCCTGTATCCCTTTTATTTTTAGCCATAGGGAAAAAAATTTTTGTCTGACTGCATCAAAAATCTGATGTGTTGGGTCTGGATTACAGACTCAATGTACAAAAATAATACTAACACCAGTATTACAATTAATACAATATTTATTATATTCATAAATATATACAATGCATAATACTATAGTTATAATGTGAACTCTTAGATCCTGGTTTTGTGGTTCTACCACTTCCAGCTACACCTGATAGCTTGCCTCATGGTAGGGAGAATGACTCTGAATGACTCTTCCAGCTGTACAAGACAGCTTGCCTTGAGTTAACAGTAGTTTTAGCAGCGTCCAGTCTCTCTGTGAACTTGCCCAGCTGCATGGATAAATAGCATATTGCTATCATGGGAATGCTTACTGCTGTTCAGGTTAGCAGCGCTTCTCTGAGAGAAAGTCTTTGTAGGTCAAACAGATATTCTCTCACTTTTTTCCCAAAAGGCTGACCATTTATAGCCCCATTCCTAACCTTACTGAAAACATCCGAATTCAGTGAGCATTATTGCTTATTGGCCTGTACTAATCAATGGCTATGTTGTTAGCTGTACATCAGCCTATTGGCCAGCAGCAAACAAGAAAGAATCTGGAACAGTCTACTTCTAAGAAAAAGGTGAAATATAAGTTTTCAAACAAGCAACTATTTTTAATGAATTACTGTCCTGCTGGTTAAAGTAGATCTAAATATTAATTAAGAAAGAAAAATGGAGATAAGCCAGGTGCCAAGCTCTTTTTGTTCCTTTCTATAAAGAATGGAGCTTCTAAAGGATTATATTCTGGATCTATATAATATTTTTAATGATCAGATAAGTAATTTATATATAACTTATATAGTATCAGAGCAGGACCGAGAAAAGGAGGAAAGAAGTGCAATGTTTTCATTACTATTATTTTAATTTTACATGTAAACTGATTTATTTAAAAAGAGTTTAATGGAAAGATTTTTAATCAAGATGAAATGGCAAGTCTAATTAATATGTTTTCTTTTAGCAGGTGTTTTATTCTCCATGTTTATTTTATACAAATAAATGAATAAAACACACAAGGTAATTGCCAAGCACATTAAATGACTAAAGCTATATTTTCAAGTTTTTTTTTTTTTTGCGAAAGTGCTGGAAAAAATGTCTACAAATTTTATTTTATGAACAAAGGAACTTCTTAATCATGTGGTGGGCTTGCCTAAAGATATATTAAAATCATTGCAAATCCTTGATTAATTAACAATAGATATACTAATATTAAAAAAATCACAAATAAATGTATACTTGATTAGATTATACATTTCATTATTATAGTATTGAATACATCATTGTTAATCAGGGTCAAATATAAGTTGATTGAACTGATTTCATCCAATTGCTATCCCCCTACTTGAAGGAGCTACCCCCCCCCCCATCTATTAGCATTTATGTAATTAAAAATTGTATTAAAAATATAACTCGCTTCAAAATTTACAATAATCAGAAATATCTATATATATTTAAATATTTTTTTATATTAATATCGGTTATCCAATATTGCAACACAAAATTGACTAATTTCATTGCAGCTTTTGCCATCCCCCCCCCCCTCGTGTGTCAAAGCATCGGCCGGGAACTGAACCCGGAACAACTGCTTGTAAGGCACTGTGCTGACCACTCGGCCACCAACGCTTAGTAAGCAGATTGCAAATTATCTTCTGCGCAACCGCAAAAATTAAAGATTTCCATGTGTTATTTTGTTTAAAAATTATATTGGCCAAATAAATGGTTACCATTTATTTCACTAAATCGTGAATTAAATTATTGACGTATATGTGATTTTTTTTTACAGGAAGAAAAATAATTTTAATATAGTTTAATTATTCTAAATGCTGAACAATTCAATAAACTTATCTATAGTAAACTCATTTTATATATATATTTTAAATCTTAGTTCTTCAATTAATTGCTTTAAAATCTTAAATATTATTCTAAATATATAAAGCTCTATACTACTAATTAAAATTATTCCAGTAATTTTAATTAATAAAAAATTATGAAAATACTTTTGATTATTTTAATGCAAATTTAAAAAGTTTAAATCAATATAAACGTTTTTATTTTCAATTATTATCCGTCTTTACGAAGAAATCTTAACGTTCTAATTATTTTTTCATAGGATGTCCAATTCAAAAGAGAATTAGATGTGGATAGAAAATGTCAAAATGATATTGGGTAGAAAATGCCAAAGTGGTAGTTTGATAGTACCAAAAGAAAATTAAGTCAAATAAGAAAAATTACAGCTGCAAAGCAAAAAGACACTTTGCATAAATTTTTAAGAATTCATAACGGAGATACAGAATCAAAGTTGATCAAGCAAAAAAAAAAAAAAAATGTAAATATTCATATAAATGAAAATGTTTCCAGAAAAGATGTTTAGGTAAGTAAGATGGATATAGATAATAACCATGGAAAAACACATTTACAAGAAGGAAATAATATCATGAAAATAATTCAGTGTGGTGTGCCTGAGAATAAAGGAATAAGTTGATGAATTACTAAATGTAACATTATCCTGTTACTTGGCCAGAGAGAATGGGCCAGAAAATAAAAGATTATTTAATAAAAAAGGATCACCAAAAATTCTTGTGGGTAAATTTCTTCTGCCAAAATAATGGAACTTATTTTTCAAAAGTTCATTTAAAAGAAAACTCCCAAATGGTGAAATCATATATTGTCCCTGGATAATATATTCTAATCAAAAAGATAAAATATTTTGTCTCTGTCATTTTTTTTTTTTGTGAAGATATGATGATTGCTTTGTCCATATTAAGATTCAATAATTGATCAAATATTCATACAGACTGGCAAAACATAAAAAAGCAAAGCATCATCTGGTTGCAATATTAAAGTGTACAAAACTACAAAAGAGACTTTCAATTGTGGAAAGTACAAACAACAGAAATTATTAAATCAAAAAAAAAAAAAAAAGATTATCTTAACCTATTGAAAGATTATTATCAGTGATACAATTCCTAGCTAAGCATAATTTGGTATTTTGAGGATCTGTTGTAAACATATATGAGTAATACAATGGAAATTTTTTAAAATTATTGAACTTCTTGGGAAATTTGACCCAAAATTCCAAGACCATCTCTAATGAATCACCAGTAAATAAGAGCATAATGTTATCCAAACATAATTCAAAATAAATTGGTGTATTTGAGGTTAAGTAAAATCCAGAAACAGATTACAAATCTAATAAAATCAGGAAAGTATTTTCTGTAATTCTTGACGGTACTTCAGATATCAGCCACTAAGAAAAAAATATCCCTTACACTTATGTATGTCTCTGAAAGCAATTCTGTGGAAAATTTATAAGCTGTGATAAAATCAGAAATTAATTTACTAGGATTAAAATATTAATAATATCAGGATCAATAATGGTTTAAATATGAAGGGAAAATTTTTTGGAAAGTAGGCCTGACTTTTAAAGAAAAATTCAAAATAATTTTTTACATCTTATGCTTATTATAACTATAATATTGTTTTGGAAAGTAAAATTGGAAAGTAAAATAAAAATTTGTTCAGATGCATTATCTTTCTTTGGTATACTTCAATGCCTTTATGTTATATTATCATTATCAACAAAGAAATGGTCAGTTCTTCATAAATATGTTTAAAATCTTACTATAAAGCCTCTTTGTGATACAAAGTGGAATGTTACATTCAAAGTGTATTCAATTCTTGAAATATCAGAAACATAAAAAGATTCTTACATTAAAAGTAATGTAGAATCGCATGCTCATTTATTGGTATGATTTACTTTTCCAGATAAATTTTGTTAACAAGAAACTCCAAAGAGATTCTGTTAATATTTCTGTAGCACTTTCCTCATTTAAAAAACTATTATGTTGGTTGACTAAATACGGAGACACTGGGATTTCAGCAAGTATTAGTTGAGGGAAAAATACTTGCAGAAGAGTTGGAGATAATTCCAGAATTTCAAAATAAAAAGTTTGAGAAAAATATTTAATTATGAAGTTGATGATGAGCCAATCATGGAGAATTGTTCAAAGCAATTTTTTCAGTAAACCAAAATAATCATTCCAAACTCAATTTAAACAATTGAAAAATCATATAGATCTATCTGGGCTTTTGGGAAATTTTTGAAAAAAAAAGGAAAAAAATGAATTAGAAAAGCATGTAGCTCAGTTAGAAATTGATCTGATAAATATGAAAACTATACAAAAATCATTTTTTATTGATTTTGTAAAGGATCTAGATTTAAATGGCAATATAATGATGAAATTAATCATAGAATTAAACTGTTTTGGAATGCTTTTGGTAGAAATAACTTGATACTAAAAGGAAATATGCCTATGTGTTTGAAAAGGACGGTTTTTAATAAATGTGTTTTACCAGTTCTTACTTATGGATCTGAGACTTGGACACCTAATAGAAGAGCAATACAGAGACTTCAGACCACTCAAAGAAGTATGGGGAGATGCATGTTGGGAGTAATAAGAAGAGATCGAAAATGCAATATATGAGTAAAAGAACAAACAGGTGTTACTGACCTCATTGAAAAAATTAAAAGACTGAAGTGGAGTTGTGCTGAACATATTGCTAGAAATATGATAATAGATGGACAATTGAAATATTAAACTGGATTCCAAGAAATTGTAAAAGACCCAGAAGGAGACCACATGTGAGATGGAAGGATAAAATAAGAAAGGGTGCAGGGGTCATGTGGAGAAGAAAAGCTAAATATCAGAGAAGATGGATTAAACTTGGAGAGACCTTCATCCTGCTGTGGATTGATAATGGTCGATGATGATGTTAATCGATGAAAAGGAAGTTCTAAAAAGTATTTTTTCATTAGAATATTACAGAAAAACTTCTAATATGTTTTAATTTTTAGCAGACAATAATATAGGTGTGCTTTTCCAAATATCTTCATTACTCTTCAGTTATATTTAACCATACCAGTGTCTGTTGCTTCAATAGAAAGGACATTTTTTAGTTTAAAACTCTTCCAAAACTAGTTAAGCTCAACTATGACTAGGAGTGCCATGTGGATAAGGGACATGATCTATATCTTTTGCAAAAATCAAAAACTAAAACATTTTATCACATGCTAATTGAAATTACATATCTTTTTTTTTTAAAAAAAACCTGTAATTTGTAGGCCCTACAATAAATACCATATGCCAAGTAATACAATTGTAGAAAAAATGTTTATGCAGTAATGCAGATTTTTTAGTTGCAAATGTTTCACAATGTTCTGGTAATGTTAATGTAAAATCAGTATCGGTCAAGTCTGATTCTTCTTCATTAGCATTTTTATGTACTGAATCAGAAATTGCAAGCAAAAAAAAAAAAAAAAAAACAAATTAAGATAAAGTTATAAATGGATTCATATTAAAGAAAATAAAATATTTATTTTTTTCATTATATGTATTTTATTTAGTTTTTTCAAATATTGATTCAGAATCATATTTATAATAAGTAATTATTTATTCATTATAAGTATCAATTTGTCAATTTTAATATATTGCAAGTAATTTATTTTTTTAAATATTTAAATGCTTATTCTGTGAAAAATATCCTCTCCCTATCCATTATGAAATAAATTAGTTAATTAAAACAAAAAGAATTCTATATAATTTTGTTTAACAAATAACATAGTATAATATTAAAAAATTATATTTATTTACACTTTTAGCTTTTTATTTCCATATTAATGCTTCTAATCTTTGACAGCCACAATATGATAAATAACGATTTGCTTTAAGTTGCTTTAACCAACATACTGATTAGTTTTAAATGGCACTTATTTTTAATGTTTCATTTGAAATTTCTCATGTATAACTTGTTATGTTTTCTATTAACAAAGTTCACTTCTCAAATATTTATTCAATAATAGAATACATTACTACTTCATGATTTAATTTTTTGTATGCTTGTTATTTCAGTATAAAAACTTAATAATATATATAGTGAAATGTCTAAGGCAGGGGTGTCCAACAAGTTGATCGTGATCCATCGATCGATCGCAAAGCCATTTTTGGTGAATTGCGAGGCCAATCTGGCAAGAGCTGTCGGTAACGAGTGAAACAAATTAACTCAAGATTTTCAAGTTTTTGTGTTAGTTCTGTTTTTGTTCTAAATTTTTTTTCAATTCTAGATAGGTGAAATCCACTAAATCGTATCATTATTGAAAATAATATTTTTAATCTTGATTTAATGTAGCTAATTTGAATTAATAAATATTGTTAATAATTACTCATGTTGCTTCAATTCCCCTGGACATGAGGTTTTTGGCCCAGTTAAATAATTATTTTTTTACTAGGTAGGTATATAAAAATATGTATTTCACACCTCCTTCCACTTAGACTACGCCTATGACAACAAATCGATCGCAACACATTTTTAAAATAAAAAGTAGTTCTTATGAATATAAAAGTTGGCCACCCCTGGTCTAGAGATTTTAAGGCTTTATAATACATTTACTTAAGGGAAATAATTTTCTCATTTAAATTGTTTGTTTGATACATTATTGGAATCAATTATACCACACTTTGCACTTTCTTTTGTTTAATAATAGATCATAACTTTTCCAATCGAGCAATTATAAGAGATGTTATATATTTATTACAATCAACAGAACTTGTTTTCCTTGGTAATTTTATGGATCAATTATGAATTTTAGCTAAATTAATAAAATTCATGATAGTCCAAATCCAATGTAAAGCAGATTTGTAAAACGTAAAAATATATATTTATTGATTAAAAAAAATATTTTAGTATTAAAATGAAAAAAAAAATTGATATTAAAAAAAATCAATTCCCAAACCTATGTTTTAGGTTCTAATATTTTAACCCTACATCCATACCAAACACATAACAGAAGAATTTATAAATTATCACTGATAAACCAAATTAACTGCTATGCATAATTATTACAAATCTGACTTTATCTAGTGCTACAAATATGATTTACCCTGTCAAAAGCATTGCTAAGGTGTAGTTAATTGGTGTTCAGCTTTCTTTTATAGCAAACTCAGCTTGGTATTGAGTTATTAAAGGTAATGTTTTAAATAAGTTTATTTTTAAATAAATTATAAATAGTAATATGTTATTTTTTATATAAATTAGGATGTTTAAATAAAGGTAAATCAGACATCTAAACATTTTCATTTACATATAAATTTTATTAATAATCACAGCAAAATGGCACAGGTCTGTTTAGTTTAGCAAAATGGTAGACATTATAATATTTAATATATGTTGAACAATTGTCACAAGCTCTGAGTAAAAAAGTAATCCTCTTACATTTAAATAAAAATTATTTGCAATCAAAATGTGCTTATAACAATAAAGTAGTTCAGAAATCTAAATATTTTCATTTACTTATAAATTTTATTACTTATTGCAGCAAAATGGTGCCCATTGGTTCGATGTAGTTTAAGGGTAGAGTATTTTTTTTTTTAATATATTTTGAACAATTTAAGTGTATATTTGTAAGAATTCTATTTATGAAGGAATGTTATGTAGAAAAAAATGTTAGCTATGAGGAAGGTATGCTAACAATTATTGCAACAAAATGCAACAAATGTTGTTCGAAGAATATAAATACCCTGTAGTAAATTGATTATTAATGCATAAAAAATGCAGGAAATACAAGAGAATACAAAGCAGTACATAGTTAGAGCACTCAGAATAGAGATGCATGATGGTATGTATCAAGTATCAGATAACATGTCAGATAGAAAGATGCTGCAGAGGCATAGGTAGCCTAACTACAATACAAGCTGACCATCAGATATTATAAGGAGACCGCATAGATATGAAGACATGCAGCTGGAATCACATTGAAGATTTAAATAAGTCCATCTCAAAATTGAAGAACATTAAGATAACTTATAGCATTAATCTCCATATTTAATGTGCATATATATTATGACTTGCAGATAGTGTTCACCAACATTAAATGTAGCTGATAAAACAACAGGAGAAGTAAACAGAAGTGGACAAGAGTCAAGTACAATAAAGTATGAAGTAGTATTCAATGATCAGGTTTACCTATAGCAGAACTCATTATTATATGAAATTAATAGAAATAAGAAACATTACCATACAAAGCAATTCTGATTTGATAGATATAACAACATGATAATCATCTGCTGTGTACATAGAATCTGAGAAGTGACAGGGACAATTTGCATCATATATCTATACTAATCTTCATATGTATATATATGGCTAATAAACATACTAAAATATAATTAGAGTTTGGATTATATATTATAAAGATGAAAAACACACAGAAATGGCATGATTTGATAAGAATACAACAGTATTTGATGCAGTTGACAGAATTGGGCAATGACAGGAAATGATGGCAATAATAGCATTGACAACAATATTGGCACAATCAGCAATCAAATTGGTACATTTGACAATGCAATCAAAAGAAATAACACAGAAGTCCATATGAATAAATAGGAGAGTTGTAGATCAATGCAAGCAATGACCGGATCAAAAATTGAGTCTGGTGGAAAGTCACAATGGTTTTTATTTGTTTATTTATTATTAGGGATAAGGAGTACAATAGCTACCAAAAGTGTAGAATAGAAGAATTTAGCACAAGTTAATCTGAGTTATGGAAACAGTACATACAAAAGTTTAAATTCTTGATTATTCTGAATGATACTAAACCAAAAGTAAGATTAGCAACTTTTATCAATTTGTGTGCAACATCCATATATAAAATTGTAGTAGCTCAGGAAACCCCCTAGAAATATCAAACATAACTTTTAAAAAAGCTATAAAAATTCCAGACAAGTATTTTTTGCCAAGTCCAGTTACTATAATGGAAAGATATAAATTTTATTCATGCAACCAATTAAAGGAATCGGCCAAATAATGTGATTTTGGTACCTTGTTAAATGAAATCATTACAAGATAGATTCATTTGTAGCATGACAAACCATACCCTATGCCTAAGACTATTGGTTTATAATTCAGTAACATTTAACAATGCTGCTGCATTAGTGAAATCACTAAGAGAAGAGGCATTCAAACAATCATCAGTATTAGTTGACAGAAGTCAGGAAATATGATTATCAACCAACAGATAAATGTACAAAAACAAAGACTTCAACAAATTATAGGTGTTTTAGATGTAATAGTAATCACAATCTGAACATGCATAGATTTAAAGAAAGTATTTGTTAAATGCTTTTACATTAACTTGCCTTGCCTACATTTCTGTCAGTATGTCCACATTTTTGAATTGATAATGAAAAAAATCCATTCCCATATAGAAGTCAAATTTATATCTTTACACTTTGTGAGAAAGCTTCTTAGCAATTGAGACAATATAAAAATTACATTTGTGGAATAAAATTTTGTTAATATTGATATCAGATGGAAACTTTACATTTGTAGGATAATATTTTGTTAAACTTCTCAAAAGCACTCAGCCACTTAAAATTACAAATTGTGCATAGCTTCATCATTAACTGCATTTTAGCACACTTAGATATATTAATTAAATTAATTAAAAATCCAATGCATAAAGATTTTTATGTAGTAGAAGATCACATGATTTTTAAGTTTAGAATTAGTTTGTTAGAGAGTGTATTTTTTTTAATTTCACATTTTATTATTAAATTATAATTTTTGTCAGATTGTTTAGTAGTTTTAACAATTTTTAAAAATAATATGTAAATATAACTAAAAAATAAGATGTAAAAAATATATTTTTTAAACAATGCTTTTATGTAAATATTCGACTAAAAAGCACAAAATAACAAAGTAATTCCCTCTGCGTTAATTTTCATTCTTGGAAAATATCAGAGATGTTAGCAATTTAGACTTAGTATAAAACAATTGAAAATTGTAGGAATATTGTTATTTCATAAATGTATTTGAGGCTGAAATAAATCATAAAAATGAAAAAGGCCTCAAATGCTTTTATGAAATGACAATATTTCTGCAATTACCAATTGGTTTATAACAAATCTATATTCTTAAGATCTCTGATATTTTCCAAGAATGGCAAATTAACTAAGAGGAAATTACTTTGTTATTTTGTACTTTTTAGTCAGCTATTTACATAAAAGCATTATTTTTTAAAAAATCTTTTTTTTTTTACATTTTATTTTTATTATAAAATATAGGCCATGCAGATTATTGAAATAGCCGGTGAGTATAAAAAAGGATCTATTCATGATTCAAATGCAAATAAAGTGAGTCAAGAAAATTATAAAAGTATAACATGGTGGAAATCTCTAAGTGAATTAATGTTTGAAAGAAAAATACAAAGCTGTCTATCAAATGCAGTAGAAATTTTATGTACATGAAAGAAAATGCAGAAGTTAAGATATAAAAAAGTTGATAAAATGCTTAATAGATTATACCCAGGAAACAAAATGATACCAGCAGTAGTAATAGGACAAAAACGGAAATACATGGTAGTAGTAAAGATTAAAGATGGAAAACTTATATGATGGCATCAAGACCAATTGCATGCAGTCACTAGTAATTTATTTGAACAAGGTCATCAAGAGAGCATATTTCCAGGTAAAAAGGGTATGCAACTACTTCAAAACAACGGAGAACTTAGAATAATTGAGAGAATAGATAATTAGAGACAGGGCAGAGCCAAGTCAGTCAAAAACTAAAGAAATTTGTAGCCATCCAGAGTATCTAAAAAACTATATGTTAAACTTTCTACCTGCAGATAATGAGGGACATTAAGATTAATTTAAACCAAAAGGGGAGGAATGTTATATATGTAGGAATGCTATTTATGAAGGTATGTTATGTAGAAAAAATTGTTAGCTATGAGGAAGGTATGCTAACAAGTATTACAATAAAATGTAATAAATGCAGTTTAGAGAGGATAAATACTCTGTAGTAGATTGAATATTAATGCAGAGAGAATGCAAGAAAGCACATAGATGCACAATGGTATGTATTAAGAAGCAAATAACATGTTAAGATGAACATGGCCTCACAGCTGTGCAAACTGACCATCATAGAAGTATATGAGCAGCCAGACATCACATTGGAGAATTAGCAAGTTTATCTCAACACTAAAAAGTATTAAAGAAACACATAATCTTTACATTGTATGCACATAAATATGTTATGACTTGCAAGTAGTGTTTCATAGCCAATAAGACAGAAGAAGTGAACAAGAGTAAGTAGAATAAAGGACAAAATAATCATCAAGAGCCATGATTACCTATAGCAGAATTCAATTTTAAATGGAAGATAATACAAATAAAAAGCATCACCATACCAAGCAATCCAGACTAGACGGATACAACCATCTGATAATCATCTATTGTGTATGTAGAAACTGGGAAATGACAGTGGAAAGACAAGTGGCACATATTCCTGTACTAAGCTTAATACGTAAGTATACATAACTAATAAACATGTTAAATATAATTAGAATTTGTATTATGTATAATAGAGATTAAGAGAAGAACTCACAGAAATAGCATGACTTAATAAGATCACAACATTAAATAAAAGAGTATTCCTCTTATCTTCAATTTAAAAATATTTGCAATTAGGAAGTGTTTTTTTTACATTGGAATGATTTGTAAATCTAAACATTTTATTTACATATAAATTTTATTAATTATCACTCTGATTTGGCATCATCTTTGATGAAATGCTTTTGTGCCCTGTACAACCTGCATACTCACAAATGGTGGCCTTGACTATGACCCAAGATAGATTAAATTGTTTAGTGATTATATCCAGTGAAAATCAAGCAACAGGGCAGCTAGATTTTGATTCAGTGTTAAAAGACTTCTCCAAGCAAAGAGCTAGTAAATGTTTTTAAAAATTGTTTAGATTACTTCAGTAAAGATACTTTATACTTTGTTTAAATTGTACTATTCAATTATTGATTTTTTTTTTAAATTAAAAAATGCCTATTTATTTATAAAAGTCAGAGGGGTATTTTAAAGGGTCCCTGCTAAATATATCTAATTGGGTCTGGCATTAACTAAATGCAGCTTGGCCCTGTTAGTAATAATAAATCTTTCATACTTTTTGTTTATAAAGCAGTAGTTTTTTAATTCTGACAATATTTTTTTTATTATTCTAAAAATATTAGTTGCTTTATATTTATTCTTGAAAAATTATCAAAAGATATTGGAACTTTTTATTTGCATTAAGAGCAGTAATTTTCTCTATTATTGTCAGTTTGAGTAGGCAATGAACCGATAATAAATAATTAATCTAATGATCTTTTTACTTAGAAATTCATAAATTTGATTAGCGCAAATGACAAAACTGTGAGGTGATTCATGGATCATGTTCCAGAATCTTTTGTTCTATCTTTGGATTTATTGGTCAGGAATTCATAAAACATTCGAACACTGGAAGTGCCTTAGTTGGATGCGATCTATGGACTTAAACTCAGGTTCTGCGACTCCACCACTGCACGAACTATGGTTAAATGAAAGGTGATAATACTATTGGGTACGTTCCTGTTTACAAGGTTTAGAAACAGGGCCTCAAAATTTTCATTTTTATTAATATTGCTTAATCATAAAAACTAAGTTTACTCTTTATCATAAATAAAGATCTTTAAATTTCTCTAATCATTTTAATGGTAGACGCACTCACACATATACAATAATTAACCATATATTATTAGTCCGCTGGTAGTGAAAAAGTAGCAGACTTTAAACTCAAAGCCCATAATCCCAATTCCAGAATGTCACTTCCGGCGCTCAACTTAACGTAAATTCTCTCGCCATATGTAATTATCCATTTTAATGTGTTATTGATAATTCTGCCTTTTTTAAAAAAATAAATGAATAAACATTTGGAATTTAGTTTAAATATATGTATAAGTGGATGTTCTATTTATTAATTAAATTACAGTAAAATTTTAATGATTTGCTTGTAATATTAACAATAAAATTAATATTTTCTTTTTTTTTCTTTTTTTTTTGTTTACTTTCCCAACCACACTTCAACGGAAAGAGTAAAAAATAAAAAAAGATTTTTTTATATATATATTTTTTTTTTTAAAAAAAAAAAGGAATTGGGTGGTCTTTGTTTCCTTCAAAAAACCACCAGAGCAGAACGGAAGGATATTAATTTAAACAAGTGCTTCTAAAATTTTTAAAAATAGTATGAGATTAATAACCTAAAATTTAAAATGAATGATAATAATAATCATTAATTTTTGTTTATTTTTTTCCCAATTTTGTACAGTCCTGTGTGTTTACTGTTGTAATAGAGTTTCTGGAGTCAAGGGCCATGGAACGCGGCTCCTTCAGTCATTTCTGAGGCTCTCGAACTTCTTATCAACTCCCGAACAATAAACCATTCGATTACTTGCTTAATCCTACGCAAAAGCAAATTAAATATTTTTAGGATTTATTCTTTCATTAGAAAATGATTTATTAAGTAAAGGGAAAATATTAAAAAAAAGTTAGTTGTTGGAAAAATCAGTAATATTCCAGCACTCAAGTGAACGATTAAACTTCATCCTGCAATTCCATTTAATGGTTCATGGTGAATTTTTTTTTCTGCTTTATTTAATTAAGAATCTGTTGAAAAACATTAATTTTTTAAGTCAATTACTGTTCCAAAACATTCAAAGTATTAAAGAAATTATAAAAACATAAGACAAAAACTTGTATATTTTCATTTCGATGTAAGCGAATCCATTATGTATCATATTCTGCTGTGATAATAACTTTATTGTGTGTTGGTTTATCATGTCTATAGTCTGAAGTTTAAATACAGAATGAAAGTAGAAGATTTTTTAGGTGCCAAAATATCCCCCCATAACTAAAGATTATTTTCAGAAAACTAGCTCTTGGACATTTCAACTATGCATTCCATATTCATTGGATATCAGGTTATGCTTTCCTGCAAAATAAAATGTTTCAGGACAACATGATGTAATGCTAGGATTCCACCCATATTGCTTGGTTCATTCTCTAACTTCTACAATAAGACCACATTGATTCTGAGTACAACTAATAGAAAATGTGAACTGTTTACATTCCCAATGAATGAATTGTTTGTGTTAATTAAAAACTTGAAAATCAGTGATTCAATAAGGAGGGTGTATTACCACCCCAATTAAAGAAACATGATTGTTGAGTTTGAAAATGTTCTAATAAAGGAGCAATTCAAAAGGACTCAGATGTACTTAGATCACAAATATCTAGTGAAAATTGATACAAATAGACCAAGGATGGTATCAGAAAATTGCTATGTATGATTTGTGCAAAAAGATTTGCAAAGACTACTGACACAATTTGGAACAGTAGTAAGTTTTAGATATTTAATGGAGAGAAGAGTTGGAATAGAACTGTCATCCAACCATGCAGCTTTTACAATGAACTTAAATAATGGAATGAACCCAATAGATATACCTTCCATTCTTGAAGCAACCAGATGTCCAATATATGTAGCAGTACATGGGGTGCAAACACAATGTTACAGATATGGAGATCGGACTCATCTAGTTAAGTCCTGTCCTGCAAAAATATGTCAAAGATGTGCTAAAAGCAATAATAGGTACCACAAGTGCACATCATTAGGCACTGTCTCTTGGTCAGTGAATCAGCCATCAGAGATTGAACCTCAGGAACTGTTATTGGAGGGTACAGGCAATTAAGATCTGAGAAGACACAAATGATGGGTCAACAGGCAAGTTCACAAAGGGGCACTGAAGAAGGCCAGACAGAAGTATCTATGGAAAAAAGTGGTTTGAAAGCAGCTCTAGTGATACCACAATGTAGCACTGTAGATACAATGGAAGAGAAGAAGAACAGGTCAGTGGACACTTTAGTGGAGAGCTATCAGTTGGACAATCCAGAGGAGACCATCGATTCTGAATTGGCTATTAATGAATCAATTCAAACAGAAAACAAGTTTCAAATCTTTAGAACCAAAAGAAAGCATCAGGAACAGTCTGGCTCACAGACTGATGAGAGCAGCATTGTAGAGTTTAATATTGATTTCAGTGCCAAACAAGGAAAAAAGACTGGGTTTGACACTGTAACATTGATAAGAAACAAGGGTAAGAAGAAGACTAGATTGGCTGAGTCAAAACTGGATAACAGGATGGGAGTTGAGTCAATGAATGCAAAAGATAATGCCTTGGCATCTTCTGACTGTGGTTGGGTGGAAAAGAGCTCGCCACTCTCATCAAAGCTCAAATCATATGAATGTTATATAAAGTCAAAAGGAGAATGCTTTCGAAGATTGGGGCATGACTGTACTCTAAGTGAAAAAGTGTAAGGAATTTCAGGTGAATTATGGAGCAATATTGAATTTAAAAGTAAGCTTGCCAGAGCTGGTATGCGAGTCAAAGTTGATTATTATCCGAAAATGACCCAGGAGCAGATTGAAAAGAATCAAAGAATAAGGTATAGGAATGAAGTGAAGTATTTGTCAAACATGGAAGACAGTGATGATAAAGAAATTAGAAAATTCACACAGATGATGTCACGGAAACAAAAAAGTGTCAACCTAAAGAATATGGCAATTCAAACTCACAAACAACCAGTGCAACCCAATAGTGAAATTGTGGATGAGCTTGGACAATCCACAAAGGTTGATGTTATTAATCTACAGACAATCTTCTATAATGAAGCAGATGAAATGTTAGTCTAAATGTCCCCTAAGAAGTTATCCTGTAAAATAAACTTGACATACTCAATCGAAACAAGAAATGCAAAGTGAAAGAGTTTTCTAAGAATAATATTTGTAAAACTTTGTTGAAATCTATGATAACATGAACCAATGTATTTAGTCTTGTAAATGCCAGTATTAAGCAAATTTTTTTTTTATTAATAAAAAAAAAAACAAAAAAACATGATCATTATGTTTTCCTGCAAAATAAAATAAGTTTCAGGACAACATGATCTCATCAGCTGATTGGCAATTTATAACTATAGTGAATTTTTTTGTTTGTTCACTATTTTCAAATATCTAGCTCTTGGACATTTCAACTATGCATTCCATATTAAATGGGTATAGAGTAAAAAAGTTTCAGGACAACATGATCTGATCAGATGAGTGATAACTATAATGAATTTTTTGTTTGTTCACTATTTTCAATTAAGAATAAATTCAAAATCCTTACGCTCTTCAAAATAGTTGCTCTATTCACAAAACCAACTAATCAGGATAAATATATGTGTAGTGAATGGCAGCTGATTTTTTAAAAATAAACATATTATTAAATATTTACAATAAAAATAATCAAATGATTTATTGCTTGAGAGAAATAAAAAATTTGAATATTAGAAATAATTTATGGACCCTTGATTCAAAGGTCAGTCATTTTACTATTTTACTAAATCATGGGCTTTGCACTAATAAAATTTCCACAGAATTTAATGTTTATAAACTTAAAAATAATTATCCAGTTTTATATTATTTCTGCTGGAATTATTTTTATAAATAATATGTGGTATTTATTAGATGTATTATTTGTCCTTCACCAGTAATCAAGATAGCTTCATATTACAGTCAGGTCTTTTTTCTATAGCCAATGGCTCAATGATCTTTCTTGATAATTCTGGTAATTTTTATTACCAATCTGGAAAATTCTACCATTTAGATAACTTTTTTTTAAATTAGGAAAGCTTAGATATTTTTATCAGGAGGCTTAGAATAGCTAGATATTTTTACCATTTGACTTAACTTAGTTAGATGGATATTTTTACACAATTGAAACTAAATGAGATATTTTCACCATATAGCTATCAATAAATTTGTATCTTTGCTATCCAACTAAGAAAAGTTGGTTATCTTCATATCCAAAATAGCTAAACATTAGATGAATCTACTAGCCAGAAACTAGTGTGAAAATGCGATGTAGCATTATCGGCTAGTATCCAATGATTATTCAAGTTTACAATAGATTGTTCTAAAAAATAATAAGAATTCATGGAAGAAATGATAGATATCCAATTGTCATGCTCATGACTTTGAGTTCAAATGTAGATGAAATTTTTTAATAGGAATTTTTTTCCAGGTAGTTAACCTATAACCAGCCTAATTAGCAATTGAATACTGATCTGTAAATGAGTGTATAGCTATTGCTACCAATATAAAGCAAAGATTGACAGTCACTCAACCCTAGCCTACTAAATCTTGTTCTTCTTCACTGCTTTTTAAGAGAAACTGTTGGAAAACATTTTGTTCTGTAGTAAATTATTTAAAGGCAGCTTTATTTTTTTATCATTACTATTCCTAAAATAATATACTGCCTCTTGTAAAACAGGAATCAGAAAGTGTAAATACAATTAAATAGTTGTAGTCAAAAAAAAAAGAGATAAAAAACTATATTATTTAATATTGATATACTAATATAATTATTATTCATGTTAAGATAAAAGTTACATTTGTAAAGTATGCATCTGCCATTAATGATATATCTACAATGAAGGTAAATGTAAATCATGGATTCAGACTATATTGCTCTTTAATCTCTACTGCAATTTTTCTTTGCAGTACCTTTGTGCACGTATCAGAAATTAAGAATAGCTAGATACCTATATTCTATTTTTAGCACAGTATCAACTTTCTCCATACAATATAATCAATGAATGCTATAAGATTAGTGCATCAAAAGTCCTATCTAATGCTTCTTATCCAATATCCCCAAATTAACTTCAAGCTTATGCCTTTCATCAGTGAGGAATCTCAGTGCATTTTCAATCCAATGCATTCTTCCAGCACCCTATGGCTTGCACTAGATAGCAGTATTGTGTGAAGAAAGATGCTATTGCATTAGCAGAGCATGTAAGCATAAGAAATGGTGGTCATGTGATGTTATAGTGGTTTAATAATATAGTTTGATTGCATTTGCTATGGGCCAGCTAAATGGAAAAAATCTTTTTTTAAATGTTTCAGCTATGTATTGGTCAAGGTCAATCTAGATTTAAATGCCTACATAATGAGCTAATGAATGCACAGATATCACCATATAAGCTCTTCTCAATATTAATTATTCCTAGATGAAAAAATTATAATAATTTTAACAATCCCATAATTAAATTATAACTATCAAATATGCAACATGATATTACAAGCTTATTCTTGGAACAAATAAATCCAAAAACATTACTAAAATGATTTCAAGTCAGATTGCCAAAAAATCATTTAAACAAACTTTTAAATATCTGTTTGCCAATTTACCAGTCATATGAAAGATGCATATCTTTAACTGTTTTCCATATTGTTATATGATAATAAATGAAGCACGGGTAATTTTGAGAAAGTGAAACTTTTATTATTGATAATTTTTTGAGAATCTTTCTTAGGAATTCTCATGTTATCTTTTTTTTATTTACTTGTTCAGTAAATAAGTATTACATCTTTGATGGTGGAAAGTGGCATTAAAGAAACAAAGTGGGGATTATTTGCAAGGTTGTTTAAATTATTCTTTTGGAATCTGATGTGTAAATAGTCATAACAACATTTTCGGGCTTATCTACCCTGGAAATAAATTTCTGAAAGAAAGACTAAATTACAGGGACAAAACTCTCTATACAGTAATGCTATTCAGTGCAAGCCAGAGTATTCAATGGATGCAGGAAAGTTTGTGTATAAAATTCCTATCTAGTGCCTACTCAGTGGTGCTACTTATGGAGCTTTTTGTCTCTGTGAAAAACAGCATAAAGAATGGTGATCATACGATGTTTGATGGTTTAAAAACTAAATTATATAAGCAATACCTTGATAGCTAATAGTTACATTAAAGCAATCATAAATAAAGCATTAATTGGAGCCCGAAATAGTGATATAAGAAAAATAAGAGAAAAACAATAGTCATTACATGTTTTTTTTATGTAAAAGAAACTACAGACAGTATTGGATATAATCTGGAATGTTTTAAAATAAAAAAGCATATACTATTAATCAAAAAATTGATAACATTCTATGTATTATTTTAATGATGGCATTTTAGTATTAATTATATGATGAACTATTTCCGTCTCTAATACTAACTATTGAATATCTTTAGAAAAGTTTTAAACTTTCCAAATGCATTCAACTGTTAGTAATATTATGCAGATTAGTATATTAAACCACTAAACATCACATGATCATCATTTCTTATGCTTTCTCATAACTGTTATTAAAATATGCAAAACTCTCCATACAGTAGTCCCACTCAGTAGAAGCCAGAATAATCAATGGATGCCAGAAGGTTTGTGCATAATATCTCTATCTAGTGCCTATTCATCCAATATCTCCAGACGAGTTTCTAGCTTGTGGCTTTCATAAGTGAAGAGCCTTGGTTTTGAGAGCACTGAATCTATATCTTTGCTCTCAGATCCAAGGCTCCCTGATGAAAGCCACAAGATAGAAACTAGTCTGAGGATATTGGATGAGTAGGTACTAGATAAGGATTTTATGGACAAACCTTCTGGCATCCATTTATTATGGCACTGAGTGGCACTACTGTATGGAGAGTTTTTCCTGTTTTAATATCAGATTAGTACATAACACAGTGTTTCAAGTGGTATTATTATCTTTTTTTTTCAAATATTTCTGCCTAATCAGTTACAGTAATAGCATGGAATGGGAATTAATTAGAGCATCACCTTGAATCTTAAGGTCCATGTTCAATTTTCATGCTGATTTTGTAACTAGTAAGGCTGGAAAACACCTCAAAAAAAAAAAGAATCGAGCATTCAAAAAGTGTTATATACTAATATATAACTAACAGCTGAATGTATTTAAAAAGTTTAAATTTTTTTCTAAAGATTCAATATTTAATATTAGATAATGGAAAAAGCCCAACATTCTATTTATGCTTAAGAATCCAGTTCTTCCTGAGACTCGGAGTTTATATAATCCCATGTGAAATTTGTAGGGTCCATTCGGTAGGTATTAGTAATCATTACTTTAATATTCTAGGAGAGGATAAATATATTATTGCAAAAAATAAGCCCTAATCAGCAGCATTCTCAATCTATGTTATGGATAATGGTCATAATTAGAATTTTCAAAGACTAGAATCCTATATAAGTGCGGTACTTACCTCCAAAGAAAAATCAGGGAAGCGTTTAAGATCCTTAATAAAACAGTATCTGCTAATTTTTATGTTGGATTTTTTTCTTATCAACTGTCACTCCCATGTTTACATTTTAAAATTTTCTGTTTTTGTTTTTATTAGTTGAACTATTAATCTCATTATGTATCATGGTTTTTTAAAATAACATTCATTATCTAGTTTATTGTTAGGAATCATACAATCATAACATTATTGCCATTTCCAACTTTCTTATACACTTCAACAATACTATTTTTTATATCAAAACTTTATTCTTATAGTTTTGATTGTCCTGCATTCATCATCAGAGCCACAATATCCAAATATATAATCATACAATTAATACATTATACACATATTTAAACACACATTTACAAAATGTATTAATTGTATGATTATATATTTGAATACTGTAGTTCTGATGATGATTGCAGGCCAACCAAAACTGTAAAAATAAAGGTTTGATATAAAAAACAGAATTGTTGAAGTGTATAAGAAAGTTAGAAATGGTATGGTATGTAAATATAGAAATCAATACATAAAAAAGGGAAAAAGAAAAAGAAAAAAAAATGTATTACTTTTATTACATTGTTACAACAGTACATTAAATGAATGAATTTGGATATTGTATCTTTTTAATTATATATATTATGGAGAGAGAAAAAGTAATGTCACCATTATTTTAATTAGTTTAATGATTGGTTGTAATATGGGCTTTAATTTTAAACCTCAAATCAATGATTCCTTCTTAATTTAAAATTTCTTGCTTAGAAATCTATTAATTTATATTTTAATATTTAACTACAAGTATAATGTATATACTAAACTTAAGATGTAATTATAGGAGATGTGAACTCAGACTTTCAAACTCTCTTCAGCTATCCACTCCATATTATGCTAAACCAGCACTGAATCAGCATTGGTTCCACATAAAATATGTATATTAGAGATCATTTATCTTTTTCATATGTATTTGGTCAAATAGGTATTGGTTATATAAATGGAGTGGATAGCTTAGGTAGCTTGAAAGTCTGTGTTCAAATTCCCTCATAATCAATTTATATTCTATAGATATGTCTATATTATAAAAATATTTTCATCAAGGATCACAACTGGAGAGTGGCCTTATATGGATTTTTGATGTCAACATTACTTGAATTTTTTTAAAAATTAAATATTATACAGGCATTTGAGATGATGTGTTGGTACTTCATATGAAGATACCATTATTAGATGCAATAGAAAATGATGCAATACTGTATTAAGTTAAGAAGGTAGGAGTAGCCTGAAAAACACTGCTCAAAGCAAAAAAACAATGTGATTGATTTATTAATAATTTTTATTAATCATTCATTTGACTAAAGATTATCTGCTTTATGAATAATATTTCTGTAGTAAAATTTTGACTACATCATTCTCATGCAAAATAAGGACTGGTTTCTATCTACTTTTAATACCTTATGGAGGGATCCCAAGCTTATATGAAAGTTGTGTAGTGAAAATGTGATCTGGGCTAACTGATGAGAGCCTGTTCAATATGAAATATGCATATTGGGAATCATACATCTTTTTCAAAATACTGCTCAGTGAAGTTGAAAATATGAAACTTTTGGTTATAGAAAATCTACTTGTTGTTACAAAAACATGCCGTATGGTATGTGGGGGAAGGGGACGATCAAATATCAATGCTAAACTTTGTCAAACAGTTTTGTTTTATATTTTAGTAATAGATATTTCTCAGGGTACATGATTTCCAGTTTTAATCTCTTGTAGTTGGAAGGAGGTAATAATTAATCATCAGTCACACATGATAATAAAATTTATAACAATTATGTAATGATCTATGCAGTTTTCCACAACATGGGATTTTCTCAGAACTTGATTTAAGACTGAAATCAAAAATTGAACTCCAAAAGATTTTTAAAAAACTAGAAATATATTACAAGAGAGATGGATGGATAAACATTTTATTGGAATGGTAAGTTTTGGAATAAATTTGAAGAGCTGTTCATCTTGCCGTGAATTAGTGATGGAAATAGTTTATTCAGTTTAACACGTGGTCTCGGAATTAATGATTTCAAAATAGTCTCTCAACTACAAGAATAAAAATCTTGAAGTTCTCAATTTTCCACTAAAGGACTGGAATATCATATGACATTTTTTCAACGATTAAAAATGATGATGATAATTATATATTGGTTTTTATTTTTAAGCAGAGTTATTTAGAAATTTTATCGTTCAATTGCAATTTTTTAAAAATAAATAAATTATATTTTACTTATTTTCATTTTCCTGAATATGACAAATGCTAAATATATATATTTAAATACTTTCTATATTTCATGCTTAAATTCTTTTTTTTTTTTAAAAAAATATTCCGTTTAGATTATTTTTAATTTATAAAAAAAAAATTCTTAGCTTTTTCCTATCTCTATTATTCTATTGTTTTCACTGTATTTTCCATTGTTAAAAAATTGTATCCAATTTTATATAGCTGTTGGAATTTATATATGTTTTTTTTTTTTTTTTAAATAATTTTTAACTTACATATATAACAAAATTATCTTCTAGGATCAGGGTTCTTAACTTAATTCTACTGAATAAAATTTAAGAAAATTAGTTTTGAATTTTTAATTAATTTATGTCTGGAAAATGTTCTCTACACTGCGACAAAATCAAAATTCAGATATTGGATGCATTCCTGGTATTGGAATTCATCTGTCTATAATTAAAACAAATTGTGGAACAGTACTGAAAAAAACGAAATTTAATTCTCTGAAATTAACCAACAATTTGTATTGTATTTTCAATAAGTTATTTCTGTTTTGTTTTTGTTTTTCATGTTTGTTATGTCAGGGTTCCAAAATATTTATCAAGATAAAAAGTTTTGTGATTAAAATGAATTGATAATCACTATTCTAGAACAACCATGTGTAACCAGTGGGTCATGATCCCTCAAGAAATTGCAGAAAAATTTTAGGGGTCTTGAAAATTTTGAAAAGTTCTTATGTTGAATAATATTATACTGCTATCATTTCTCTTGTTCATTCTCATAGTTTTGCTATTCTTGCTAATGTAATGTTTGTAAAAATGGCAGACATTTTTGTGCACTCCAGAAAAACTAGAATTTATTCATAAGGCTGTTTTTAGATCGCGCTCTGATAGCTGAGGAATTTAATTAGTGCATTGACGTAATGGCGATCGACAATTCCTAGAAATATTTGCTAATTACAAATGTTTCTAGATAAGAGACATTACCTTATTGGTCAGTGCATTGATTGATTGTTGCAGTTGTCAGAGAGCGATAAGAAGACTGGGTAACATCTAGCAGTGTAATATAGAGCGCAGTAGAGAGCAGTCATGCAGTAGCAAGTTGCAGACCATGCGTTTGGAGAGCATCCGCTTGCAGACCATTCATTGGAGAGCAGTCGGTGCAGACCATTCATTGGAGAGCATCTGTGGCTGAGCTTTTTTGCAGACCAATTCATTGGAGAGCTTCGTTGCAGACCAATTCATTTGGAGAGCTTCGTGGCAGACCAATTCGTTGGAGAGCTTCATTGGAAAAGAACAGCGTGGGAATTGCATAACGTTATTTGCTGACCGCACAGTATGACTTGCAGTTATAACCTTGGCACAGTCGTAAGTGTGGATAGTACAATGGCGCAGTCGCATTTGGAACCTGGGAGTAGCAAATACATTGAATTACAAGTTTAGCCATACAGAGAAACCAGGTGAAAATGTCAATCCCAATTAGTAACGTTAGCAACAAGGGTTTTTCTGGAGTGGAGGGAGGTGTGTAGTGTTTGTAAAAATGGCAGACATTTTTGTGCACTCCAGAAAAACTAGAATTTATTTGTAAGGCTGTTTTTAGATCGCGCTCTTTATTTGTAAGGCTGTTTTTAGATCGTGCTCTGATAGCTGAGGAATTTAATTAGTGCATTGATGTAATGGCGATCAACAATTCCTAGAAATATTTGCTAATTACAAATGTTTCTAGATAAGAGATGTTACCTAATTGGTCAGTGCATTGATTGATCATTGCAGTTGTTGGAGAGTGATAAGAAGACTGGGTAACATCTAGCAGTGTAATATAGAGAGTAGTAGAGAGCAGTCACGCAGTAGCAAGTTGCAGATCATGTGTTTGGAGAGCATCCGCTTGCAAACCATTCATTGGAGAGCAGTCGGTGCAGACCATTCATTGGAGAGCATCTGTGGTGGAGCTTTTTTGCAGACCAATTCATTGGAGAGCTTCGTGGCAGACCAATTCGTTTGGAGAGCTTCATGGCAGACCAATTCATTGGAGAGCTTCGTTGGAAAAGAACAGCATGGGAATTGTATAATGTTATTTGCTGACCACACAGTATGACTTGCAGTTATAACCTTGGCACAGTCGTAAGTGCAGATATTACAGCTAATATCCTTGTAATATTGATTACATGGTACTATGTTCTTCAATGTATGCATTTTCTAAAACAGCCTAAAAAAGTTGTAATTGCTACAAATCAAAAGATTTATTAAGAATCAAGTATCATAGTTATTTTTTGTCACAAAGTTTTTGTTTCTCATTTTATGTACATATTAGAAATTAAAATTTTTAATGAATAAATGAGTAATAAAAACCAAATGTTTAGAAAATGATAAAGATAGTAGTAAGGAAGAAGATATATATTTGTATGTGGTAAAATGACTTTTATTATTACTATCCTTATATGTTAATAATAGGATGGTAACAACATATAATGAATCATGTAAAATATCAGTCTGATTATGGTGGTCACAAGTGTAAAGAGGTTATACACCACTGCTTTAGAGGAAAGAAGTTTAATCAAACAGACAGATAGTTACATTTTTATTGATTATCCAGTGAAAAAAGTCTGCATACCAGACTTACTATCAAATTTAAGCTAATATGCCTATTTTTGGAAATTTTTAGATTTAACAATGATAGGGCTAGTGACATTAAAATTTGTTTTAGGCTATGGTCAATAAAATAAAAGCTATCACACATAGTATAAATATCATTTAACTGATGTTAAAAACTTTAACATAGATGAATGTCATTCCCATCAAACCTATTAATCTACAAAAAAAAATCAGAAATCATCTTCTGTTACCCTAGAATATCAAACAGAGATACCAGATGACTTTCCCAGATAGCATTCTTCACCTTCATTATAAGTAGCTATCCATACGATGTGAGGCAAAGTAATTTTTTCTTAGAAAAAGTCAGACATTTTAATGTATGCTCTACATGCCAGAGACTTCTTTAACTGGTTAAACATTCATTCTGACACCATTGTATGCATCAATTAACTCAGATCTTCTTTTTTCTATTATAAATCATTCTTAGTATTGTCTCATTCTCCCCTCCCCATTTTAATAAGGTCTATTTCATTAATTCCATTATTATATCATAATATTCACCATTTTTAAATAATGACCTAAATAATTATTCTCTGACCCTTTTGATCTCTTTGTCTTTTAAATTTTTACACTCGTCATGCAATTTATTGATCCTCTTCCAATATCCTATACTCCAAAACTAAATGTTCAATACTCTCTCTTTTATTGCCAAATAAACTATATCTACAGTCCAAGTTCTTGATTCAAAGACTTTATTTGCTGATATTTTGCATGAGTAAACAATCTCCCTCTAGTGTTACCATAGATTTCTATCATTTTACTTTATTATATTATTCTCAAGCCATCTATTTTAATAATGAGAATGAGAAGTTAATAAATACTAAATGGTAAATGAAGCTTGATAGTCAGAAACTTGACCGATTTTATCGGTACTGCTATCTCATGTTCATTGATTGTTTAGGCTTGTAATAGATAGCCCTAATATAGACTGATGGAATGATTTATTATTCTTAATATTATCTGCAATTACTAAAAAAGAAAGAAAGACAAGAATAGAACTGTGAAGGTGATTTTATTATTTTTGCAGTTAACATTCATAAATTTTTAGACTCTTTCGTGAAGTGCACTTATTTTTTTTAAAAAAAATACAATGACTCACAAAATCATTTCAGTTTCAAACAAATAAATTTTTTTTTTTTCATTATGAATGCAATTTTTTACCTTTTCACTCCCAAAAATATCATTTGATTTGTGGCTCCTTAATGCAATAATGATCTTTGAATTATAATTATAACTAATAAAAAAAATATCACCCTGTTATTAACAATCAGCAAAAGCAAATGAAATGGTAATCAGATGATGTTTTAATGGTTTTATACTTAGTCTGTCTACGGAATAAAGGTGACTGTGGTTTTTAAAAAAACAAAAACATCAACATGTGCAGATGCTGAACTGAGTTCAAATCTGTATGATTATACAAGCAAATGAGCCTAGATTGACAACTGTATTGTGTTTTCATCTTGGATTTCTAGTTTTATGGTTAACCAAATAGGTAAAAAGTAGTTGCTGGAGGGTTGCATTAAATCCTAAAATCTACTTACAGTGCTTTCAAATCCAATGCTCCTCACTCATGAAATTCACAAGCTAAAAGTTAGTCAGGATATTGGGTGAGTAGACACTAAATATGAATTTTTATTCATAAACCTTCTTGCATCCTTTAATTATGAAGGCTCACACTTGGTGGCACTGCTATAGGTAGTGTTTGCTACTGTTATCAATAAGAAAAATGTTTTAGAAAAATATATCTAACATTATTATGGTTTATTATTTTATTTCAATCATTTAGGAGATGTAATAATTATCTCTCTTATTATTTTTCATGAGATACTTACAAAATGTTCAATATTCTTTTATTCTTTTTGCATTGTTTTTATTAAATAAATCTCTCAAAAAAGCACTTCTTTTTTATATTTTTTGACAAATCTTTTATTCTATTTTCTGATAGATTCAATTGACTAGCAGCTTTTTCAGAGCTTAAAATTAACAGTAGCATACTCTTTATACAGTTGTGCCACCCAGTGCAAGCCTTAACAATCAATGAATGCAAGAAGGTGTGTGCACAAAATCCTTATCTAATGCCTACTCATTCAATATCCCCAGACTAGCTTCCAGTTTGTGACTTTCATCAATGAGGAGCCTTGAGCTTGAGAGTACTGCATGTAGATCACAGACCAAAGTAAGGCTCCTCATTGATGAAAGCCACAAGCTAGAAACTAATCTGGGAATATTGAATGAATGGGCACTAGATAGAGATTTTATGCACAAACTTTTATGTATTCATTGATTACTAAAGTACTACTCTATGGCTACTGTTATTAACAGCTTGCATATATATATATGATCATGAGAACTATAAAAATTGTCATATTACATTATTTCCTGTTTATTTACACAAACCCATAATAACATATTTTGATCAAAATATTATTATGCATTTGTATAATACAAGAATACTATAATACAATTGTATTTGCAATTCTGAAGACAACTGCTAAATGGTTGAAACTATTAGAGAAGTGAATAAAAGCATTAAGAAAAGTAGAAAAAAAGGGAATATTTTTTATTTATTTACCAAATACAGAGCAGAACAAAACTTTATATTCAAAAGATCTTTTTCAAAAAATAATAACAAATATTATAGTAAATAAAGCATATTTAAAATTTTGTTTACCTTTACTTCATTTTGTTCATTGAAATATAAAATAAATACAAGATGTTACTCATGCTGAAATATTCTTTCCAAATCAGCACTTATAAATCCAATATTTATATAACCTTTAAACTTCAGATGTCAGTGAATATTATAAAATGTATGGTTTACAAGCAATACCATCTTTAGGTATAATGAAGATTCAAGATGGTAAATATTTTTTTTAAAAACAAAAAAATATATCCAATTTTATATAATCACAAATATTACTAAATTCTCAACTTCAGATTTACCTTATGCTATGTATAGTTTTTAGATGAGTATAAAACTTTTGGTGGCACAGCAAAACAATAACTGAGATATAATTTATTGTATTCCTAGATGCTTCATTTCCTTTTTTGAGATGTTTAATTTGACCTTTTACAGCATCATTTACATACGTGGAATATTTTTTAAAGATCCCATTGCCATGTATAAATTAATAGTTATCAAAGTAAAAAAAAAGATATATAATTATTAACACAGATACACATTCTGTAGTTACTTAACATGTTAGTAAGCTGCTGGCTTGAAAAACAAAACAAAAAATGCAAATTCAATTATTGGACTTGTCTTCATAGATTATCAGTTGATGGGTATTTTCTAAGAAAAGGAATTCCACATACTTGCCATGTGCTTCAACTGTTATCACAAATTATAAATGAAATGCATAATAACAGCAACAATGCACTTTTGAAAGTAATATTATTCTTAGTAAACTTACTTCACATTGCAGTAAACTACAAAAGAAACAGTTATTAAGTTTAATATTCAAAATATAAGTTATACAGCAATTAGTATAAAAAGTTTTATTTTCATGGTGCTTTAACAATGATGTATATAAAGAACTGCTAACAATATATTCATATTGCATAAAAACTTAAACCCCCAAAAATATTAAATATAAATTATCAGTAGTCAGAAAGGTATTATCAATTTTACTAACTTTAAATTCACAAATTTTCTTACATTATGATAGAATAATATTGTCCAAATACCTCTCCATGGTGTGTTTTGACTAAATCAGTCATTCCACCAAAAATGTGTTTTTGGAATAGTGTTTTTTCCCCCAACATAATTGGAAAAAGTTGTTCATTAGTAAAAAGGCTGAATTTATAAATTTAAAGTTAATAATATATGAATTAAACCATTAAAACATCATATAATCATCTTTTCTTTATGTTTAGATAGCATTGTCTTATAAACTCTAGCCAGTGCAATCCCATCCAATATTTTTAGACTAATGTTTAGCTACTGCTTTCATCAGTCAGGACCTTAGATATGTGAGCAGTGCACCAGAATTTTTGAATCTAATAAAATCCTTCTTCAACACTCAGATTTTATCTTTTTAACTAGAACATTATTGGGATAATCAAAAAACACACTAATGTTTTTAACCCAAACTAATTTCCCTGTATAGTCATACATATCTGAAGCCAGTTAAGAATCAATAAATGTTGATGTCCTTGATTTTTTAATAACATTTGTTGAATTCACATGAAACTATTAAAATATCATATGGTTACCTTTTCTCTATGCTTACATAAGCTGTTAAAACAGTAGCAAAATCAAAATAATGCCATATGCACAGGCTAATAGCTATATAGTTAAGCAAAAAGTAAAAGATATATGCTGGAGAAGGAGCACAGTAGATCTAAAGATCCAGGTATATTGCTTCCAGATTCAAGTTTCCTTACTGATGAAAGCTGTAAGCTAAAAACTCATCTAGGGATATTATATAGGAACACATTGGATAAGGATTATAAGGCATTACCATATAGCATCTTTTAATTATTAAACTTGCACTAAGTAGAAGTATTGCTGAGGGGAAATGCTACTGTTTTAACAGCCTGTATAGGCATAGAGAAAAGATGATCACATGATGTTTTAATGATTTAATACCAAATTCTAGTCAAAGGATAAAGATGACTATGGTTAATAAAAAACTAAAGACATCAAAATATATAGATACTGAACTGGGTTCAGATCTATATGACTAGACAATCTATAATCATTTCAAGAATGTTAATCTCAATAAAAGTTTAAGCTATGATAATGCAACACTAAAAAAGATTGTGGACTGACAACTTTGTTAATGGTATTCCTTTTTATATATAATACAGAAGGGAATGAATTTTGACATTGTGTGTACATTATTCCATAGCTTAATGAATTTCTTTTCTATATTTTTATTTAAATATGCTAAATATACTGTCACTAATCCCTCCATTTGTATGAGGTATCTAAAACAAATAATTCTAAGAAAAGAAATCAATTAATTGCACTTATAAATATAAAATTAATGATTTGTGTACTTTTGTACTTCAAGATAATCATCATCTAACTTCATATGACAAGAAGGATTATAATGAGCTTCATATTGTCCATATGGCATATTTAAATCAAAAGTAATGTTATTTATTACAGCAAAATTTCTAATTTATAGATTAGATTCTATAATAGTTCTACACTAAAAACCAGCTATATATTAAAACTCAATATATCTTCTGATTAAAGAATACCTAAATTCAAAGTCTTCCTTAAACATTTATGAACTCTTTAGATCAATTAAAAATTCAAACTCTTTCTTAAACATTTTTGAACTCTTTAGATCAATTAAACTTTGTTCTTACTAAACATTATTATAAACAAAAAGAGTACATTACTCTCTCCCAAGCTATTACTTAAAACATTAAATGTTGAACAAAGAATCAAGAATAGATTGAATCCACCTATTCTTGGTATCCCTGATGTTTATAAGCATGTCTTTGTCAACATTCATTCTATTCTTTATTTTTTCTTCAACATTTAGAGTGAGTTTATGTCATAGCCTGGGTGTGAGTGATTGTTTACATATACTTAGAGCTATGTTTAATTTAAAATTTAATCTTTATTATATAATCTTATTCCGTATACATATATATATACACAAAGAAAATCTTTTGTTTGTAACTCAATACACAAAAAAGATATTATTGGATAGTAGAGCAAATAATAGGACTGTCAATAGTAATTGATAGTTACCTAGCATTGTCATTACTTAATATATCTCTAATTATTACTTGGAAATATTCTATTTTTTCTTTGTTTACATTATAATTAATTTATAAAAATATTTAATTTAAGATATATATAAACTTTAAATTAAATATACACATTCAAAAATATTAGTATAATTTACTACAAAGTCCATAGCCTAAATCAAGCCTAGATACTTGAATTTTTTTTAGATTTCTATCATTGTGATTTTTTATTATGTCAATCCAAATAGCATCTTAACAATTGTCAGTAAATGGATGTTTAGCTATTCTTAATTAGAGAGTTAAAAACCTATGAAAAACTATTCAAAGTTTCACCACTTGACACTTCAACTGTTCAATTTTGGAGGATGTGATTGTTGAAGAAATATTAGGTAAACAATGAGATATTTAGTATCTGCTTTATTTATTTTTTGACTACACACATTATAAAATACCTCCTGGATAACAGTTAAAACCTTCACCTGTTGCGCTCATGATCTAAAATTTGAGTCTGATCTCAATTAAACTTAGAAATTTTTCAGATTCCAACCAGACTATGTTTCATCTTTAACTGAACTCTGAACTAAGTCTCATTGCCATCCAATTATTGTTTGCAAATGAATATTTATTTACTTTTGGTTAGAGGGTAAAGTAAAAATAAAACATCGCCAGCTTCTTTTTCACCACCTAACAGTTATCAGTTGAATAATGATTTTCTCTAAATTGTTTTCTTTATTCAAAGAGAATGTTAAAGAGGCTTTTTATCTTACAATGAATTATTTCAAGGTTGCTTACTTTTTAAAACCAAATACATAACCAATCATATTCTATAATTCATATTGCATTTTACATGTGTTTTCGCTCAAAAAAGAGGAGGGGGGTGACTTCTGTTTTTTAGAAAAAGAAAAAAAAATCAATTTAATTTTTTAGATTGCAAAAGCAATATTTTTTTAATTATTTCTGCTGAAAAATAAAATGAATTTTAAAAAGAACTTGCGTTTTAAAATGCTTATAAATGATTCAATTACACAAATTGTTTACTATTTTGAATTACTTAATTCCAAATTATAAACACATAGCTTAATTTTTGAGAATAAAAAAAATCTTGAAAAGGCATTACTTTATTTTTTAAAAATTATTAATGTTTTAATAATATTTAAATACAAGTATATTGTCTAAACTGAACGAAATGCAATTAGAAGGGATTTGAATTCAGATTTTCAAGCTCTCTATAGCTATCCATTCCATCTTATTTATACAACCGATACACATGACCACATACATGTGGAAAAGATAAATAATCTCCAATATATGTATTTCAGGCAAAATTCTCTATACGTATCGCCATTCAGTTCAAGCCAGAATAATCAATGGATGCCAGAAGGCTTGTGAATAAAATCCCCCATCTTGTGCCTACTCATCCGATACCCTCAGAATCGTGTCTGGCTTGTGGCCTTTGTCAGTGAGGAAGCATAAGAAATGGTGATCATGTGATGTTTATTGGCTGTATGTATTTCGTGATGAACTAGCACTCATCAGTTGGTGCAGATCATCATCTTCCACACACATATGTAATCAGTGATTAGTTTATATTAAGATAGCAAATTTTCAAACTTTAATGGACAGGCTTCAATCCCCCCCCCCTGCAACTCTTCAGCTATCTATATCATTTTCAATGATATGGATGGCTGAAAGGTTGTAGCGAGAAAAAGATTAAAGCTTGTCCATTAAAGTATGAAAAATTGCTATTTTAATATAAACTGAGCACTGATTATATTGTGTGTGGGAGATGATCTAGACCAACTGATGGGTGCTGGTTCAGCACAAAATATGTATATTGGAGATCATTTATCTTTTTCACATACATGTGGTCAAGTATGTCAATTGTATAAGTCTGAGTTCAAATCCCTTCTAATTACATAATGTTTAAATACTACATTTAATATTTTTAATAGTGTGACAATATCGTAGTATTTTCTTTTTATTATATCAATTATTATATCAACTTTCTTAAAGATTACATATAATTATTATTAGTTATGTTATTGTTGTCATTGTTATTATTATTATTGTTATTGTAATTTTTATTATTGTTATTCATATTGGTGTATTATTAGTAGTAGTAAATATTTTTCATTGTTATTCTAATTTTATAATCAATTACATCTAGGTTAAGTAATGAGTTAATAAATCATCAATTGGTTTTATTGTTCAGGAATTCATAAGAATTTGATCCTAAAAATGACAAAATTGGAAACAACCCTGTGAATCTCAGTCTCCAGCAATTATCATTCTGTCACTACATCAAACTAAACTGGACAAAAATAATTAAATAGTTTTATTATTCAGTAATTCATTAGAAGTTCAATTACCAAAATAACAACACCGACTGTAGACTGTAACGATGCATCTTAAGCATAGAGAACTTTTAACTGCTCTTATTTATTATAATTATAACATTTTATAGAATGAATTTTTATAAACTTGTGAGTCATCTTGAAACAGAAATCACAAACAACTTTAAAATTATGTCTAGTATTTCTTAATAATTCAGTTATTAAGACCTTTACATGAGTCTAAAAAATATTGGGTAGTGTTCTATTCACCATTCTGTACATCGCTTGATGGCACTGTTTCTGTGCAAAAAAATAAATAAATAAAAAAGGTGGCTGATTACTTTTTTAATGAAGTGTTTTTTGTTTTACTTTTGTTTAAATGTTTAATTTAGTATTAGAAGAATAATGTAAATTAGAAGTTTTGCTTAAACATTTAATTTAGTATTAGAAGAATAACATAAATTTGAGGGGGGGGGTTGGCTGGCCTACTTTAGTATTAACAAAATCGACTGGCCCAGAAACATTATATTGATATGTTTTGAGACAGAAACAGCACCATCAAGCAATGTATAGTGATAATAGAACAGTACCAAATATTGTTATTTAAATAAAACATTAAAATTTATGTAAGTACCCTGTGCAGTTTACCATATTGACAGACAATAGGCTTAAGAGCTCAAAGTTCTTGAATTGAAGCTCAACATGACCCTTCTGGTTTTTTGATGTCATATGACCTTTTACATAACTAACCATTTGATTATTTTTTCCAATCTATATAATTGCCATACTATGGTAAACATTTTTTGAAAAAAGAACCTTTATCATTTCAGTGTTATCTAGTTTAATAAATATGAAATTTATTTTAAAAAATTAAAAAAAAAAATCTAATTACATGGAAGGACATGTGACATTTACTCAGCATAAATAATAGGTAGAGCTTTGATTTACAAATGTTTAATTTTAGAGCCATTGCTCCATCACTGTATTGAGCTGCACAACACATGCACAAAAAAACAATTTAACAATACAATATAATCTTTGAAAGCACTATCTATATAATAAACAAATTTTTTAAAATGTAAATATTGTTCAAAGCAAACAATAAAGTTGATGAGCACCAGAATCAGTAATTCACTCTATTTAGCATATTCCAGAGCCATCTATTGTAAGCTTGAGTAATCAGTCAACAGTAGATAATAGTATCACATCCAAATCCAGTGATTCATCTTTGACTTTCATTAATGATGATTATTGAATTTATATTCATTCATTCTTCAAAGTTTTCATTTGTCTTCTGCTATTCAAACTAATAATCTGGCATTCAAATGATGATTCCTGTGGTGATAGATAGTAATTAAAGTATAGGTTATGGAAAAATAGCAAGAATGACTTAAAAGAGTAAGATAATATCATCATGGATACAGTGCAAATCATAATAATAGGTCTGTATTCATTGGGAACCTAAGGTTCAAGTCATGGCTGTATTATAGCACTTATTAATGATAAGAAAATACAACTGTCCATAAAAAATTATAATTCACATACAACAGTTTTCAACATATTCCTAACACCTAGGATTTCATATGAATATTACTCTCCTAACCACCATCCTATATCCCCCACACTGAATAACTCACTCAACATCTTAAATATACAAACTGCATTCTAAAATAATTTCCAAAACACAATATTAAAGAACAATGAAGATCTAAATTCATTTCAAGATTTTTTAAAGTTTTCATGCACAAATAATCTTGATAAAACATACATCACTACTATGCATTTATTTATGTTATTTTATAATTTAGAGATCAGTATTAGCTCTTTCTCTGTATTTCAACAGGCAACATTTATAAAGATAAAACATTAATAAATTAAAGATGTTATCTAATGTATGCATATTCAAGCATTCACATTAAATAAATATTTTAGATATACTTGGAGGTTTTCAAAACATTCACCCACATTCATTAATTGTGTTATAAAAAATACACACAATGATAATTTCTATCAATGGTTCATTCCACTGTTTAATATTAAATTCAAGCAATGTGAACTACTAATTTAACATACTAGTTAAGATATATCTTTTTTAAAAAAGACAAATTATTAAGCAAAATGTAGTCTAAATAAAAAGAAATTACCAATGATCTTAATGATTATAAAGATCATTATTGCGATCCACTTTTTGGACTATACATTCAGAAAAATAAATTACAATTGTCATTTACTTTGTTCAGAAAACTATTTTTCTGAATACTCATTTTTTTATTTAACATAATAATAAAATTAATCTATCTTAAGATTAAATTTAAAATATAATAACAAAAGATTAGTTTAAAATTAAAAAAAAGTAATATTCTAAATATTAATTTTATACTTAATATTAAAAAAAGATAAAGTTTTAAAGTTATGAAAATATTTTTTTCCTCTCCTCCTGCTCATAAGTTGAATTGCTTGTCAGGAATTTATTTGTCAGAAATCTTGCACCATTGTCTAGTTATGGTTGGACAGCTTTGTGCACAAATCATACTATTGTCTTGGTACCATTTGAAAAAATGTACAAATAATAATAAAATCCAGTAAAATCCAAGAAGAATATTAATGATCTCAAAAGGATAAAATGTTTAGTTCAGTCCTTTCTCAAAAATTTTATCCAGGCATTTAATATCTTTGTAAAATAATAATTCAAAATCTATTTTATGTGAAATATTTTTTACATACATTTCAGTTGTTGGGTATAGCAGATATATTGCAGTAAATAATATTCACATTTTCCATTGGTCAAAAACATTAATACAAACATTGTATAATATAATGGTATTTACTTAATATGTTTAACAGCAGACACATAGTTTATGATTAAAATAAATATTTCCTTCTTTAAAAGGTTTTTCAATTTTATCCTTTCAAAAAAACTTGTATATTTTCACTAAATATTTTTCTTTGCCAGGTAAAAAGACAGCTATATAATTCAAAGCATTTATCCTCTGATATAATTTCAATCTTTTAAAAAGATGTATCAGAGTTCATTATTTCCAGATAAAATCATTTTTAAAGTATATAATTTATTTATTGATTTGATCAATAGTAAGTCTTTTTAAAAGTATAAAAGACATTCAAAAGTCATCTTCTTCAATCTGTCTTTAAATACATCATTCTTAAAATTTAACTCCATTTTGATTACTTTAAAGACAAATTAAATGTGAATTATTACTATCAATTATATAATAAACAGAAATTCATCATTCCATAAAACATTTTAAATTCAGTTTTTAAACTTAGATTCAAGTCTTAATTTTCTTCTTTCTTTCAAATTTAACACTACAATAAAGATTTTTAATACATCTCCAATTCCTCTTAATTAACTTTAATAAATTAGCTTCATTGTAATGTGATAAAGTTATTGCAAAAAATGTTCACTGACTCCAGATATACTATTGATAAAAATTTCAAAGTCCTTACATAAATTCTCTCTGGTCAGTCCTTACATAAATTCTCTCTGGTCTTGTTGCAGAATATTCCTTAACTTTTAGTGGTCATTGTCCCAATATTTAAGTAGCCACTATCATGGTCTATATAATTAGTGTGCTCCTAAGCTTGTTCAAGTAAAAATAGACTGACAGGGAAATTTTGTGTTTAGTAAATCATTATTTAAATATTTATTTCAATTATATTTTTTAAAACATGTTTCAGTAAAATAACAATTTAAAATAAATTACTACTATCACAATATAAAAAATATAGTTATAAATTTCAAACTACATCTGTCTTAATCCAAATCTCTAAATTACTGAAATCCTTAAATCTCAAAATTACTTAAATTCCTAAAATCACTGTCTAAACTGGTTTCAATCTCTTTTTATACTGGTCTTAATTCAATAATTTCATTGGTCAATACTGCTTGTATAAATTTGCTAATTTACATAACTACATCAATATCATTTCAAAAATTAAGTTTTAAAAAACTATGAATCATCAATTATTAAATATTATCAAAAAATGGGAATGTTTGATTAATAAATTTTTTATTAATCGATCATGAACATACATCAATCTTATAAGTATATGGAATATAAAAAACATGTTTCAAACAATTTTGTAAATTTAACAGACTATAAATTTTCTCTTGAACAAAGTAATTTACTGAGTAAAAACCCATCATTTATACTATTTATAGACAAAGATATAAAGAAGAGGGTTATGACAGACATTGAATTGGCACATATTTTATATGGGGGAAAAAGAAATTACATTGTGTTTTAAATAGACATTTATATGAACTTAATATTTCTAATAAGGACTATAACTACAGAAAAATAATAAATAAAATTAGATATATATGTAATGGTTATGGGATTGTAATAAGTAAAGAAGATTAAAGGTAGTCATTTTATTGTAATGTATGCTAAGGACTATAATAATAGAATAGATAGTGTAATAAAATGTGAGGGGTATAGTAGATTATCTAACAATCCTACAAATATAAAAAAATAAATATATAAATTATTAAAAAAGATTAAACTTTATAAAATTATAAGTGATAATCAATATTATTCTTTATATTCTAATTCATATGAGAACCCATATATATATAGTAAGGTAAAAATGCATAAGGAAGATAACTCTTTAAGATTATTATTTAATTTTAGCAATTTCATCTTACATAAATTTTGTAAATATTTAAATAAATGGATAGCTGATATAATTGGTTACAGTCAATATTGTATAAAAAAATACATAAACTATTAATGATAAATTAAATATGATGAATATAAATAGAAACCACAGTATTTTTGTGATGGACATAGAATTGATATACCCTAGTATCCCTAGAATTAAAAATATTGATATCGTCATAAAGGCTTTATCTCTAATATCAATGATGATAACATAATTAATATTATAAATGAAGCATTGAACCTAATAAATAATAGTTTATATTTTAAATATAATAATGAATATTGGGATATAAATAAAAGATGGGATGTGTAATTAGTGGGCTTATGGCATCTATGTTTATTAAAGATATGGAAATCAATATTATAAAAAGTAGTATAATTAAAAAAGAAGTACTATATTATTTAGATATGTAGATGATACTTTGATAATTGGTAATAAGAGGACAATATATAAATTATATAAACAATTTAATAATAATGTTGATAATATAAGGTTTACTAGAAAGAAATTGATAATGAAATAACGTATTTAGATATTGAAATTAGTTCAAATCAAAATAATGATATTATACTTAAGCATTTTATTAAAGATGATAAATTAAGGAAAATTATATCAATAAATTCAAAACAACCATGGATACAAAAGATGGGTGTAATAAAGAATTTTAAATATAAGAATGATAGACTTAATACAGATAGAAATAATGTTATATTACAGAAGAATAAATTCAAACAAGCATATATGGGATATGGATACGTGGCACAGAGTATTGATAATATATTTTCATGAAATAACATAAATAGCAATGATAATAACAGATGTAGGACTAATAAACAAAAGAAATGGATAAAATTTTCATATTTGCCTAGTGTATATAATATATTAAATAAACAAAGTAAAAATTATATAGATAAAAACATTAATGTGGGATGGGCTAATAGCAAAAATTTAGATAAATTGATAACTAACTATAGGATGAAAGATGAAGTAAAATACAAGAGACGAATGGTTTATAAAATTAGATGTAATTTATGTAATATGGTTTAGTATGGTTAGATGGCAAAGCAATTGGGAGAAAGAGCTAAAGAACACAATGATGTTATTGCTAGGAGGAATGATAGATCTGCATTATACATTCATTATTTATAGTACAGACATAAAATAAATTGCATTGATAATATAAGCATTCTAGATTATATTAAAAATGGTAATACACATAAAATATATGAACCAAATGATATCATGTATAATAAATACAATTGTATGAAAATATACAAAACATCCATTAAATTGAATAATAAGTGGTTAATGGATAAAGAATGGATAGTTAATTAATATATGTGGCTATATATCCATTCAATTTGTATAATAGTTTAATTTTGTCATATGATTGAATAAATATTACATAATAGATCATGTCAGATATCCATTTGTTTATCTGTCTTCTTTCATGTATTGATATAGATGTCACTATATGTACTTTAAATCATAGTATTCTGGAGCCATATTGAAAAGGGCAAAAAACATAATTTGCTGGAAAAGGCTTTTTTATGATAATTATATACTTTGTATAATCTTTGTTGTTTGTAGATATGTATTTTTTAACATATTATTGACTATTGAATACTTGAGGTGCCTCATAAAAAAAGGAATTAGTTCTGATTCTTTTTCTATATGTTAATACCTTAAATATTAAATATTTTTATCTAAAAAATTAAATATCCTTATTAAAACAATTTTTTAATATTTAAATAACCTGAAATTGACTTAAAATAAAATATTATATTTAAATAAAATGATAATTTTATTTATTACTTTGTTAATATTATCCCTAGACTTAAAAATTTGTTACACATTATTGTGTATCAAATTTTTGTTAAGAAGCTAAAATTAAAGTTTTCTTTCCCTAACTTTTTGTAAGCCTACATATTCATACAATCACCTCTAATCATGTGATACTTTCAGTACATTTTAAACTAATATTAAATTAATTATCTTTATATAATATTTTAAACAAAAATAATGACCTTAAACATATAATATAAAATATTTATCACTATAATTAAGCTATTCTACCATTATATTATCTTTTAAATATAATAAATAAAAATTAATATTATCTTTTAAACAACTTGTTGTATCATTTTATATTTAATTCATCTCTAAATGAGTTCAAACTATCCAATATATCTTTATAAGCTCCTATCTACTGAGTTTGAATGCCTACTATCTATAATATTAAAATTATATGCTAGGAGATAACCTAAATTTAAATTATTTTTAATATAGCTACTTATCTGATCCTACCTAAACTATCTGTACCTATTATAAAAGTTACAATATTGACACAATAGTTTTTAATGATAGGTATATATAAATTTGATTAGAGTTTTTATATTGTACTAAAAGTCAAATCTGTGAGGTACTTTTAAATTTTTTCAGGTTCCAAGTAGATTTTTTCCCCAAATGATTAGCCTATATAGCCGATTCATCTAACTATCTAATTATTTATCAGCAAAAGTTAAACAAAAAAGATAATTGCTTATCTAAGAATTGACTAGCCTAGTGAATATTGTCTTTTTCAATAATTATTGTACACAATAATGTTCTGCAGTTGGCTGTTTAATGTTTCTTTTAAGATAGCACATAGGCAAATAGACGGATAGATAGATGATAGGTAGGTAAGTAGGTGGGTGGGTGGGTATAGATAGATAGATAGATGGATGGATGGATGGATAGGTGGATAGGTAGATAAATAGATAGGTAGGTAGGTAGGTAGGTAGATAGGTAGGTGGAGGGTGGGGGTAGGTAGGTAGGTGGGGGTGGGAGGGTAGGTAGACGGACAGACAGACAGATAGATAGATAGATGGATGGATGGATGGATAGATGATAGGTAGATAGGTAGGTAGGTGAGGGTGGGGTAGGTAGGTCGGTGGGGTGGGAGGGTAGGTAGACGGACAGACAGACAGACAGACAGATAGATAGATAGATAGATAGATAGATAGATAGATAGATAGATAGATAGATAGATAGATAGATAGATAGATAGATAGATAGATAGATAGATAGATAGATAACAGTTGTGTGCCAGTAAATAGTTAGTAAAATTAGATATGTAGATGAGTCAATGAGATAGGCAGACATATACATAGATAGATAGAAATACATTGTATATAAAAAATAAAAGATTTATACTGCATATACTCATATATTTGGAAGAAAAGGCGTAAGTTTATTAAGAAGATCGCAAATAATACCAAACCTTTACTACCAATGTTTAAGAGTCATTGATTGAATGTAATATTCTATGAACTAAATATTTCCTTGACTTCGAGGCACAAAGCTTAATACCCAGTTATTCTCTTTAGCTTTACAACCAATGAACATTTGTTTGGCAAATCTGAGATGCCATAGTTTTAGGTATAATAATTTTTATATTTTGATCATAACATTTCTCTCACGCAATAACCTATACTGAGTTCTTCCTCTAATAATTCTTCATAAGGTTTCTGGAGAGGGGGTTATTCTTTTATATTTTTTCTTTTCCACTTTTGTCTTGCTGCCTTTTAATTTTTTTTTTTAATGTTTATTGATTCTTTCTAGAAGTAGTGACACAGGAAGTTTGCTGACATTAGCGATCGCACTGATATGAACAACGATTTAAACTGCCCAACAAAAAAAAAACTCATAAAACGCTTGATATACTATGATAATACATTTTATAAACTTAAATACATAAAAGCAGTCCACACCTATACAATATTAAGAATCTTACTAGCGTAATATATTAAGTTCTCTGTTCAAAGACAGATGCAAACAACTAAACGGCAGAATATAGCGACCCAGCGTTAGATCGTCATCGGTGGTAGCTTGTCATTACTTGAAACTCTTTTAACACATTTATTCAAGCAATTCAACATTTAGACTAAGTCATAAACTTTAACGGGTTCTTTACAGCTTAAAGATGCGTTGAATAGGCAGATTGCCGATCAAATAAATTCAAGTAACTGACGCGTCTCGGCTTCTTCCAATAAAGTATTAACAGTAGTAGAAGTTAACATTCAGTTATATAGATTGTTTATTTAATGTACACGTACTTATATTTTTTATCAATGCTTTAATTAAATAACAATTTACCTGAGTATATAAGAATATATTCATTTAATGTAGAATTATTTACAACTTGCGGAAACAAAGTGTTACAAAGGTTAAAAGGTCTAAATGAAAAAATCTAAAGAAATGCGCGAATTTTGTAACTAAGTATACATTAGGGAAAGTTGTTTGTTTATGTCATACATATATAAAAGTGCTACAGTGAAGTAAGAGTCCATGGATGTGGGCGTGTGAATGTTTAGATTGGATTTTGAAAAAAAATTTAAAAGATGTAATATGAATTTGGTTTTGAAAGATTTTCAGATAAATATTTATAAAATAGTGTATAAATATTTTAATATAGAGTTGGCGATTAACATCGAAAATATTTATTTTTGTATACATTTAATTAAATAAATTTAAAGTTAATATTGAACGAAGGGGGACAAAAAATAAAGTACAAAAGTTTGTGTGTACAAGTAGGAGAGAGAGTGTTAGGGCGGAAGAATATGCGTATGTGATTAAATATGTATAAGTGATGAGATAAATGTACAGAGGTTAGAAATATAATCGGAGGGATGGAAGGCTTGTGGATCGATTATTAGAAAAAAAAAAGAATATATAGGTTTAATGTTTATTTATGCAATTAAAAAAAAATTAAATGAATGGTTTATTGCTCGGGGTTCATAAGACGTTCGAGCACCGAAGTGAGAGGGCGATGTCTCGATCCATAGAGTTTGAGCTTCACAATCCGCTATTCTACCACTGCATTAAACTATAAATGAGCAATAAATATTCTGGATAGTTTATTGCAATGTTAGAGCGGTGAAATTCGAAGCTTGGGGTTTTGTATCAATTCTCAACAGAATAAAACTGCTATGTTTGTTGTATTAATATTCGAACGCCATATGATTTCACATTCAGCTAATTATTATCATTATTATTTTATCTCAATAAACCATGAATTTATTTGTGTGAAATCTGAGATGTATTATAAATACAAAATAACATATACAATAATCATATATTACTACAATTTTATTTGCCAGGTCTAAATTTCTTGCGCTCCAGCGTTTGACAACAACCATTTTCATGATGTCTTGATTCGTGTATTTAAAAAGTGTGTGGAGAATCAGAAGTTTTAAATATTTATTATATATAACCTTCAGTTACATATCATATAGAGAGAATAAACAATATATAGTCATGTATATATCAGAATCTCACTAAAAATCATTAAAATACTGGATAATCAACTTCATAGAATAACTTTATTAAGGCAATGGTAACACATCTTTCTGCATTTTGTAACCTGGATTCGAATTCAGTCCAAATAATCGTTTTACATTCTAATCAAACTTTAATAATTTTTCTCCGTGATAGCTTGCTCATAATCAATTTAGCTGAGTATCTAATATTGATTGGTAAGTGGATATCCAACGATTTCTAGCAGAGGGTAGAATAGGAATGAAGAACTTTCAAATACCTGGAAATTGTCAATTCTGATATAGAATGCTTTCTTATTCATTGTTTTTCCATGAAGATCTGGCCTACCAGGTTTGATGCAGTTGGAGAGGCATGGATTTTGGAATTCAAAATCCATTGATCATAGTCCCAGCTTTGTCATTTCTATTGCTTGAATTTCTTATAAATACCTAATCAATAGACGATTTCCATTATTTTTTGTGAAAACAATTAGAAAGGTCTTTATCTTGCAGTGGGCTATTTAAAAGATTTATAATTATACAAATATATCTATATTGTTATATGGGAATGTGATCCTGGTCTTTATCATTTTATTTTTCCTACCGAGAATTTTATAATTTATGTAATAGTACAGTAAAATATTTAGAAAATATAAAAATTACATTGTAATTATGTAGAAGGAATTCAAACATGTGCTATTCGTATTTAAAGTTTTAAATCTATGCACACTCACCCATCATTGAAAGTTTTAAAAACTCAAGTGAATTATTGTGTTTATAACTTATTATTATATAAGCTAACTTACTGGCAATGTTTAACTCAGAACTTGATTCTATTCTGTGTCTGTTTTAATTGACAACTGAATTGTACAAATTTTGATGTTATCTCGCAGGGAAGAAAAGGTATCTCATTTTTAATCACCTGCAATAGTTTAGAATATTTATAAATCAATAATTTAGCACAGCTTATATATGTAATCACATAGAAGTAAATTAACCTTCAAACATATGCTGTTCATATTTAAAGTTTTAAATCTATATGCTAAATTATTGATTTATAAATATTCTAAACTAATATATGTTTAATCACAGGTGATTAAAAATGAGATACTGACTCTTCCCTGTGAGATAACATCAAAATTTGTACAATTCAGTTGTCAATTGAAGCAACAGACACAGAATAGAATCAAACCCTGAGTTAAACACAATCAGTCAGGTTGGCTTATATAAGAATAAGCTCTAAGCACCAGTGATTCACTTATATTTTTAAAACTCTCATTGATGGATGAATGTGTGTAGATTTAAGAACTTTAAATATAAACAGCACATTTTCTGAAGTTAATTTCCTTCTACATGATTACATATATAAGTTGTGCTAAATTATTGATTTAAAAAATTATATTGGTAACTGAGAATCTTGTAACTAGAAGTTATAAACCTATTTATTAAAGATAATGAATTATAAAAGATGGCATAACAATAAATAATAATAGTCTGATTCAGAGGTGTTCTTTTTTTATTTCTAAATTATTTTAACTTGTAAAACTTTATTTAAATTAAATTTATAATCGATTTTTAACATACTTTTATCAAATAGAATTTCCAAATTTTGTAGATAAGTTAAAAATTGATAACAATAAAATGTGACAATGAAATATTTCAGGATTGTCCCATCATTTCTTTAGTGTCAGGTCAAATTTTAAACACAATGATAGCAGTTGAGTAATTTCCCAATGATATGCACAAGATAGTGTTATATTATTTTTTAAAAAACTTTTCCTGAAAAGCATTTAAAGTTAATTATAATAATAATAAATCTTAATTCTCTTTACTATAAAAGTTGATTTTTAAAAAAATGTTTTTTCATAAACAAAATAATATTATAAATGATTTTTAATGCATGCAAATTTTCTTTCAACTATTGTGCAGACTTGCAATAAAGTTTATAATCACTACAAAGTTTGAATTGGAATAATTACAAAAAATATCCAAATACTAAAAAGTTAAAAATAATATATATTTATATTATAAATAATGCTTTTATTTAATCCACACTAAAAGCCAAAAATAATTATTATTTTCAATTATAGTTTGGTTTTTTTTATTTAATGTGTTTGTCCAGAAATTAATTAATTCAATCACAAAGAAAAACATTATTTATAAAATATATTTTTATATATATTATTTTTAACCATAAAGGCATATAGTCAGAGTGAAATTAATTTAGAATTTAATAATCATAAAAAATAATAAAATAATTACAGTCATAATCATAATTGTGTTTTTTTTTTCTAATTTTATATTACCAATTTCATAATATAATAAAATTACCATCTTTATAAGTAAATTCTAAATTAAACCTTTAAACATCACATGATTACTATTTCCCATACTTGCTCATAACTGTTGTTAAAATAGGCAAAACCCTCTTCATACAGTAGTGCCACTCAAAGCAAGACAGAGTAATCAATGGATGTCAGAAGGCTTGTGCATAAAATCCCTATCTAATCCCTACTCATCCAATATCCCCAAACTAGTTTCTGGCTTGTGGCCTTTGTCAGTGAGGAGCCTTGGATCTGAGAGCACTGCACTTAGATCTTAGGATCTAATGCAACTCTCCAGCAGCCACCTTTTAACTCTGCTTAACTAAAAAACTATGAGAATGAAATTTAAAAACACAATAATATTTTCAATCTAAGCTCAATAGCTTATATAGTCATATGGTTCTAAATTCAGTTCAGCACCCATACATTTTGGTGTTTTTGGCTCTTTAACAACCATAATCACCACTATTTCATTAGTCAGGATTGGTGTTAAACCACTAAACATCACATGATCACTATCTCTTATACTAGCACCTAATTGCTAATAAACAAGGCAAAACTTTCCATACAGTAATGCCACCCTGTGCCAATCAGAGTAATCAATGGTTTCCAGAAGGCTTGTGCATAAAATCCCTATCTAGTGCCTACTCATCCAATATCCCCAGACTAGTTTCTGGTTTTTGGCCTTTGTCAGTGAGGAGCCTTGGATCTGATAGCACTGCACTTAGATCTTAGGATCTAATGCAACCCTCCAGCAGCCACCTTTTATCTTTACATAACTACAAAACTATGAGAATAAAATTGAAAACACACAAATATTTTCAATCTAAGCTCAATAGCTTATAAAGTCATATGAATCTGAACTCAGTTCATCACTCATACATTTAGGTGCAGTGCTCTCAGATCCAAGGCTCCTCAATGATGAAGGCCACAAGCCAAAAACTAGTTTGGGGATATTGGATGAGTAGGTACTAGACATGGATCTTATGTACAAGTCTTCTGGAATCCATTGATTACTTTGTCTTGCTTTGAATGGCAGTACTGTATGAAGAGAGTTTTGCCTATTTTAAATTCTAAATTACTAAAACACATCCAATAAATAATAGTTTAAAAAATATGCAGGCATCCAATTATAATTGCCTTTGTTTATCCTAATTAATCAATACATTTGTACTTTATAAACTATCATATTGGATTTACTATAAAGAAAATAATATGTAATTATACAAACACTTACCAATCCAATCGCATAATTTCTGGACTATTTTATGATTATTTATTATAAACTATATGGTATAAGTCAATACCTGACTATTATCTTTCAAAATAATAACTGAAACAAGTTTATTTGTTTTAAATGAATTTAAAAATTATTAACAATAAATGTCAAATAGACAACAAATGTTTGAAACATATACTCTAATTAAATATCATGAAATATATTCTCCGTTGAAATTAATATTCATAAGATATCTATTTATACATTAAAATTCACCTATATAATGTTTAATATATAATATATTTATGTGAAATAAAAAATTTTGTTGCACATATACACTCTTTGAAATACAAGAAAGTTAACACACTTCTTCATTAAAAAAATTAATTGAAATTAAATATAACAAACATAAGTTTGCTTATTCATTCACCTTATTTTTCAAATAAAAATACCAATGAATAATTACTACAATATAGTTCTTTTAGATTATTAATACCTATCAAATGCATATTCAAAAACAATTTGCAGACAATGAATAAGAGAATAATACTTTAAATCAAAGTTTTAATTGCTAAAATTTAAAATATAAATTCAAACTAAGCTTAACTCTCTTTTATTTCACATACACATATATATATAATTATTCAAAACAATACAATAATTAATACAGTAAAAAATATTTTAAAAACAAATATATACCATAATTTAATAGAAGTACTTTCAACTATCTATGTAGTCGTTATCAACTAGATTCAAATTGTATTACAAAAAACCGTTACAAATGTAAACAAAAAGAATTACGTCATACATCAATTTTCGCACAATTCATTAATTTTTATATTGGCAGCCTGTCTATTTATTAAATGTTGCTTTTCATTTTTTTATTAACATAGCTTCTTTAATTTTGTGTTTATTATTATTTCTTTCAATACACAAAATCTTAACTTTATTAAAATCAAAATCAAAACCATAATTACATGTTACATTATGATCAAAAAATACTGAAGGTGATACATCATCATTTCTAATATTCTCTTGTCTTGATTTTTGTACTCATTTATATAACAACCAATGCTCCTTTGATCTTTTCTCCAATGTATAGGTGAATCTCTATGTACTTTGGAGAAAAGATCAAAGAAGCATTGGTTGTTATATAAACGAGTACAAAAATCAAGACAAGAGAATGTCAGAAATGATGACATATCACCTTCAGTATTTTTTGATCATAATATAACATGTAATTATGGTTTTGATTTTGATTTTAATAAAGTTAAGATTTTGTGTATTGAAAGAAATAATAATAAATGCAAAATTAAAGAAGCTATGTTAATAAAAAAACTGAAAAGCAACATTTGATAAATAGACAAGCTGCCAATATAAAAATTAATGAATTGTGGGAAAATTGATGTATGACATAATTCTTTTTGTTTACATTTGTAACGGTTTTTTGTAATACAATTTGGATCTAGTTGATAACAATTACATAGATAGTTGAAAGTACTTCTATTAAATTATGGTATATATTTGTTTTTAAAATATTTTTTATTGTATTAATTATTGTATTGTTTTGAGTAATTATATATATTTTATTATAATTGGAATACAGACATTGATTAATAATTTATATATATATATAACTTAATACATAGTAATCAGTTATATCTATAAATATTATATAATAGCTGAAATACACAGGCTTATATATACCTGTGTCTATATATGTAATAGACAGGGTATGAGCACAGACTTTCACATGACCCACCACTCTCCACACTATCTCATAACACTGATACACTTGAACACATATGTTGAAAAGATAAATAATCACCAATATATGTATATAAAAAAATACATATTAATGTGATCTGATCATCGTCCTGCTACATGACACTTGTTCCAATGTCTATTCCAGGAATTATAATTTGATAACATTTATTAATTCCAATAAAGTAGAAGTATTATAAATAGTTATCCAAAACAATACATACTTTGCTAATTCCAATATTTTCCAAGTATTAAATTTTATCCTTTGTTTAGCAGGTATTTAACATTACAATGGCATTATTAATAAACAGATGCCAATCCCCATTTATAACAATATGTCATATAAATAAACTGATTTAAATATTCCATTAAATTACTCCAACAATATTATAAAATTATATCTGCAGATGAAAACAATTCTTATACAAAATAATATGTTGTTAGCTTTTATATTCCATTATTAAAACATTTTGCTTGTATGTCATATTCATTTTAGTAGAGAAATATTAAGATGAATTTGAACACTATGAAGTACTTTCTCATTCCTTTAACAAAGTCTTGGTAATTCTGTCCAGTTTTCCTGAACAAATATAAGCCTTCTTACCCCATCATTTTTATGATTAATAAACATATACTTTTAAAATAAATTTAAAAAAATTATATTTAAGAACATAGTTTTGCTTCTATGGAAATCAGGATACATTCAGTTCTTTTATAACCTCTTACAATTGACATAATCATCATCAAAAACCAAGATTATGCTCTTTATTCACTTTAATATCAAAATCACATTGTGTTCCATGTTTAAAATCACTTTTACAATAATAATAATAAAATAAAATAAAAACAACTTTTATAATCATTAAATATAACAAATAATACAATTAAAATAGAAATAATATTCTTTTAATTCAATACAAATTAAAACAATTTACACCATATTCTCATAATACTGCTCTGGAAATATATATATTGTATACGTCTTCCCAATATAATATTACTGTATATCATAAAAACATAATAACAAACACATTTAAGAGACATTAAATATTCGTGTGTGTTGTTTATAATCTATTATTTATGAATGCAATAATCAAAATACATTTAATAAAAAAATAATAATTTTACTAAAACTGTAAACTTTATAGTTTATATATGCATTTTAAATAAAAAAAAGTAATTTACAATCTTATGTTGCAATAATGATAATAATGCATTTCTTGCTTTAATATTTCATTGTCATAGCAATCTATTTCCATGCTCTTAAGCTAATACATTATCTATTAAAAACAATTAAGGATTTTAAAAAAATATTCTTGACTTTCCACCCCATACAGAATTTATATCAAATTCAATTGGCACAATACATATATAAGTATTCAATTACATTTTGTCCTTTTGTGAAACAAAAAAATACTTCCAAATATTTAAAAATAAACATGTATATAAGTATGCATGTAAGCTATATATAGCTATACAACAATCATTCTAATATATATATACTCTCTTAACCATATCAATATCAGAGCAAAATATTGAAAATAACTTCATATTCTCATAATTTAAAAAAAAATAATTTTAAATTAAATGGTTAAAATATATAAAAAGGTCTCTCAGAAAGATAAATCTATCCATAAGGTAAATAACATACAATTAAGAAAAGAGACAATCTTCAAAATGTTTAGCTTTGGAGATGAATTTCTGGTGATTAAGGATGAAGATTAAAGGGTACCTAACTACACTGTTCCCTAGTTACATTTTTGTAGACATAAATAACTATAAAAATTATTACAGTAAATTGTTATGAAAAATCATGAAAAAATGTAGAAATGTATTCCTTTTCTTAAAAATGTGTATAAAAAAGGGACTGTATCTTTTACACTGCTATGTTCTATATGCTGGTAAATATGGTATATAAAAAGCAATATAGATATGTAAATAAGATTATGCAAATAATAATAATAACAACAACAACAATAATAAGCAGCTTTATATGACATGTTTAGATTGTAAAATAATAAAGAGATTAATAAGATATTTTTGTTTTTGATTTTTTTTTTAAATAAATAATATTAAACACTTACATATGTATTAGTATCTATGCAATAGTTTTAAATATCTAAAAGTTTCTATAAATTTTTATAAAAGCATAAATAAAAAAACTAATAGATATTATATTCATCATCATCATTTTAACTATTATTGATCTACTAGAGGAAGGTCTTTCCCAGTTCAGTTGATCTTTTTTGATCTCTAGCCTCTCTTCTCCACATCACCCCAGAATACTTCCTTACTTCATCTATCCATCTCACATGTAGTTTCTGTTTAGATATTTTACATTCACTTAGGATCTCATTTAAGATTTCAAATGTCCATCTATTATCAGCTTTTCTAGCAAGCCTTAATTATTTCAATGACGTTTATAATACCTGTTTGCTCTCTCACTCATGTATTTCATTTTCAATCTCTTCTTGTTATTCTTAACATACATCTCTCCATACTTTATTGAGTAGTCTGAAATTACTGTATTGCTCTTTTGTTAAGTATCCAAGTCTTAGATCCCTAACTAAGAACTGGTAAAGCACATTTATTAAAAACCTTCCTTTTCAAACACATAAGCACATTTCTTTTTAATATTAAGTTATTTCTACCAAAAGCACTCCCACCAAATATAATTCTATGATTAATTTCATCAATTATGTTTCCATCTGTAGTAATAATTTGATCAAGACATTTAAAGTTGTTAACTTCTTCTAAGTCATTATTATCAATCTTTATTTCTATCTTTTGAGAAAATCCATTGAACATTACTTAAATCTTTTTAATATTTACCTTTAATCCTACTTTCTTATTTTCATCTGATAACTCTTGCAATATTTACTGAAGCTCTAAGACATTATTTGCAAAACCAACTACATCATCTACAAAATTTAGATGACTCAAATAGGTTTCATTTACTTTTACTCTCTTTGCTTATATTTTAATACAAAAAATACTTCTTGCAAAACAGCTATAAAAATTTTGGAAATATAGACTCACCTGTTGTATATCCTTCTCAATATTAAATATCACCATGTGATCTAATTGTTGCCATTGCATTTTTATAAATATTCTTAAAAATATGACAATATTCTGGATCTATATCTTGATGATCCAATGCTATAATCACTCAAGAAATGCTTATAGAATTAAACACCTTTTCATAATCTACAAACCCAAAGCATAATGGCAACTCATATTCATTGATTTTTTCTATAACTTCTTTCAATACTTGGATATGATCCACTATACTAAAATCATTTTTAAATCCAGCTTGTTCTTTAGATCAATTAAAATCTAAAGTTCACTATAGATAAGTTGTAATTGTTTTTTTTTTTAATTACATAAGTTGTAATTGCTTGGTAAAAATTTATATAGAACTGATGAAAGATTGATAAGTCTGTAATTTCTTATATCTGCTTTATCAACTTTTTTAAATATTAATATTAATATTGTACTCTTCCAATCATCTGGTACATTTTTTTTTATTTAGGCACTTAGTGTATAAATTTGCTTCCAAAAATTCTATTTCTTCACCTGCTTTTTTTAAGAGATTGATTATAATTCCACCACTATCTGCAGCTTTTCCCTTCTTAGTAAATTTAATTGCATGTCTCACTTCTTCAATTAAAATCCTGGACAATTCAGAAGATATAGTAGTTATAGAAGATTATTTTTCTTTATTGCTATATAATTCCTGATAGAATTCTTTTATACATTTCATGAAAACATCTCTCTTTTTATTATTATTTCCTTCTTTTTTTCTTATTACAAAAGAAGTTTCCTACCAATACCAAGATGTTATTTTGCAGTCTTGAGACTTTTATTCTCTTCTATAACCTTTCTTGTTAGATCACAATTATACTTTCTTATATCATTATCAACTCTTTTTCACACCATTTTACAAAATTCAAGATATTCACTCTTCTTTTTTCATATTCTTTCTTTTCTTCATAAATTATATTTTCTCAGTAATAATTAAAAAAGCAAGTCATATATAATGTGACATTACTTTTAATGAGCTTGTAGTTACAAAAATGCACATAGAGAGCATACCAATAGCTCAAACAAGCTCGTAATTAACTGACATGGGCCATAAGCTCGAAACCATGGTCTGGAGATAAGAGTGTTCTGGATAGAGATTTTAAATATTTCTCATAACCGCACTTGTTAATTACGAGCTTGTTTGAGCTATTGGTACGCTCTCTATGTGCATTTTCTCAGTATAAATTTTACTGGTCAATTGCTACTTTTTTGTGTGTCAGACATTTTTGTTGCAGTATGTCAGTTATCTTCTTATTGATTACCTTCAAATCCTAATTACTTTCAAAATCTGTTAACATTTGAAAATGATTTGCAAGTTCTAATTTAAATGTATTGGAATGTTTCTGAAGATTGGGAATATCAACTGTGAATGTTAATTTTTTTTTAATAATTTTTGTCTGTCTAGTTTTGCATTAACATGTATCTTACATCTCAGTAATTAATGTTCACCCCCTGTGTTGAATTTATTAAGAATTATTACAATCTTTGGATGCTTCCATGTCAATTACCATTTATCATTTTTCTCAAAAAAGAATTCATAATATAAAGGGTTTTTTTTTTTAAGAGAAAAGGTGAAAATACAATTGATTTAAAAAGTGACAGGTATGTTATATGGTGTTTATTTAAAATTAATAGCACTTAATGGTAGGCAGATACAATCAAGACTCTATTTAACTTAGCACTAAAATTCACAATCACATTTTAATATCATATTAAGTATTGTGAGACTATTTAAACACAAAATGTGTTGCTATTGTCATATCAGACCTTGCTGTCAAATGTGGACTAGTCCATATTTCTTCCTTATGTGGTCAAATTGCCCATGCATTGTTGCTAACTAATGTGCAACCATGTGGATAACCAATGTATAAACATGGCCAAAGGGTGAAACATAAGTATGGCCAATGTGTAAACATGTGTATAAAATCATACCACTAGTTAGGTTTTCTGAATCCGATTGCTGCCAGTAAGGAAGGGAATCTGGCAATAGTCAGCCTTTTTGGAGGCAAGTGAGAGAACATCTCTTTAACCTAAACAACAGTATGTGCTCTTAAGAGAGAGAACATTTGTCTATCTGAATGACTGAACATGCTCTCCATCGAAACCACTTTCTAACAGTGAAGGTGTTTCTATTATATTCACTACTGAAATATCTACACAGTGAGGCAAGTTTATGATAGGACTAGAAGCTGCTATAACTATGGCAGACTTGAGGGGAAGCTGTCTAGTACGGCCAGAAGAGTCATTTAACAAACTCGAAGCAAGCTGTCCAGTATAGCCGGAAGAGTTAAGACTTGAACTCCCGAGGCAAACTAATATATACAGCTGGAAGTGAGTCCAATTATTCGGCACGACCAGCACATTATTGACTAAGTTATACGTCAAATTGTATTTATTGATTGTATAATATGTATGTACATTTGTTTTAATAAATTATATATATTAAATTGTAAGTATTCATATTTTTAATATTACTATTGGTTTGAGTCTGAACCCTGCAGTTCGGCCAAACACAACAGCTATGTTTTATATAATCTTAACTAGTCTCCGAAATAACTGATGTTTGCGTGTTTGATTGATAGAAATGTGCCCGAAAACAAGTTAATTGATTTTTTCATCAAATACATAATAAGTTCTATAAACTTCTAGAGACGGCGAAAATAAAAAAATAATGTTAAAAGATTATATATTAGAAATGTTGTTATATGTACAACATTTTATTCAAGATATAAAAGTAAAAATAATATATAATGTAAAAAGATTTTAAAAAAATATTATATAAATCAACATTTTTGTTTATACTGTTTGTTTACTTTGTAAAAAGATTTTAAAAATATTAATTTCTGTTTTATATTATTTATACAAGAAAAAGAATTTATATTTGAAATATCAATACATTTAACATATATATTATATGTAATTATAGGGTATATGAACGCAGACTTTCACATGAACCACCACTTTATCTCATAACACTGATATACTTGAGTTCATATATGTCGAAAAGATAAATAATCATCAATATACATATTTCATGGTACACCAGAAATCATCAGTTGGTCCAGATTACCGTCTCTACACATATATGCTATAAGTGTTCAGATATATATTAAGATAGCCAATCTTCATACTTTAACGGGCAGGCTTCAATCCACTCCACACTCCAACTCTTCAACCGTCCATCCAAGCCTGTCCATGAAAGTATGAAGATTGGCTATCTTAATATATATCTGAGCACTTATTGCATATATGTGTAGAGGTGATAATCTGGACCAACTGATGATTGCTGATTTAACATGAAATACATATATTGGGATTATTTATCTTTTCGACATATATGTGTTCGAGTGTATCAGTGTTATGAGATAGAGTGGAGAGTGATGTCATGTGAAAGTCTGTGCTCATATACCCTATAATTACATATATTGATGCAGGTATATAATAAGCCTGTATTTCAGTTATTACATATATATTATAATAAATTTTAATACTAATTTAGACAAAACATATGTATAGGCAGACTAACATTAGCTTGTTTAAATTTTTTTCTCATCAGGAGAAATATATAAATGTTTATATCTAGACAGTTCACTTATTAATATTTGAAAAGTTTTTTAAAAAAAAAAATACATGTAAACATTAAAATGTGCAACGTGAAGAAACGTTAATTTTAATATTTCTCTTTGGTTATATGTATTTTTATTCCTAAGTGATATAAAAATGGAAAAAAAACTTCTTCAACTTTTCAAGTCCTGATCATCTTTGATTAAAAAAGTCCTTCATGAGTCATTTAATTTTTTGTATTAATATTTCATCCATATTATTGCATGGCTGTGTTGATATATTTTTCTCTATACTCATATAGCCAAATATAAAGATCTTCAAGACTGTTCTGTATGATGTATTATATAATTATTTATCATTAAAATCAGTCAACACATAGACAATTCCAATATCAATAGCAATCATTAATCCCAATCTGTTGTCAAGACAACCCAAGTTTGTTGTAAAAGATCTGCCATTTTATGATTGAATAAATATTGACGATATATAATGAAACTTGTGAACAATATAACTATATCGCAATGAATAGGTTAATAAACCAATATTGTATTTTTTGTCTTTACAAAACACTTGTCTTATAATAAATGTAGGATATATAGATGAAATAAATGTTTAGCTATGTATAATATTAAATCTGTAGCAAAAACACTTTTCTATTAATTTATTTATTATAGAATTTTAAAGTTGGGAAATTATTATAATTTGACCTAGATTTGATTCAAAAGATTAATATCAATAATTTAAAAGAGAGTAATTTTTATCGAGGTGAACATTATTATATTAGTTATATTTAAATCATTGCACTATAAAAATCATTTTACAATATATTTTTCCTCCTCAAATAAAACAGACTTTTATGTGTGGATCCTGCAAGGTGATCATCATTAATTTATATTCATTACTTCAATTAACAATAAACTATTCACTATAACAATTGATACTTGTAAGCTTTCAAGTAAACCAACATGTCAGCTCCTATTTTTGATAAATCTACAGTTTCGAGGGCCCCCAATAAATATTATAAAAAACTGCCTGCTAGGAAATGCTGTATTAAATCTTTATATTTTATTTTTTATTACTGTTATTTTAAAAAAAGAAATCACTGTGGAAAAATTAATTACAAAATTTATTTTCTTTTTTTTTTTTTTTTTGGATTAACTTATTAACAAAAAATGAAAACAAATATATAAATATAATATTTACATTTTATTCTTGTTGTCAGTGTGCAATCATATCATGACCATTAATGCACACCTTTTGGGTGAACAGTATCCAGTACTTTTGGAAATAATCCACTGCATCATGTTCTGTGATAGAAAAATCCCAAATTATTATCATTATGACAATTTATTAAAAAAAAATGCTGACAAAAAGAAACATGGTAAATTGAACAACAATGTTAAGACTATCTCGCTTCCCACTTTATAATATAAATAAAAAATATTGAAATACAGCTTTTTAATGAAATTTATCAGAATTTATTCGTTTTTTTTAATGTAACAATCCATTTATTAATTTTGTTTTAATTCAACAACTGACACATATTTGGCAGATTATAGGCTCTTGAAACTGTACATTTATCAAAAGTACAGACTCCCATTTTGGTTTACTTGAAAAATCGCAAGCACCTAACAATCTTTAAACAAAAGTTTTTTAAAAACAAAACATATCTGACATTTCTTTTAATGTAGGTCATTTTGTAAAACTAATAACATCATATGATAATGAATTCATGAAAGAAATGTCATCGGAAGCTAATATAGTAATATGCATTTCAAAAAATTATAGTCAATATGAAGTTCATTATATAATAATTATATCTTTACTTCAATTTATGTCACATTCAAAATAATAAGAATTTTATCATAAATGACAAAAAATCAAAAAATGCAAGATTTATGCATTACAATAAATAATGAAAATCTTAGATCATATACATTTTAAAATTTCTATTATTAGCTAAAATATATTCACTCAATCAATATTTGCCTACAATTTTCTGAAACAATAATTTCACCTAAAATGAAAAGGTTATTATAAATTTAAATTATTTTCATTAATAATAGGAGAATTATTTCATGTATTATGCAATTAATAATTAACTTTATATAAATGAACAATGCTAAACATAAGTTGAAATTATTAATTACTAATTAATTTTTACCTAGCACCTTTATAATTTATTTCTGACATATTCAAAATAATTGCAGTTTTTATCCCAAACTTAAATATTCATAACAGTAAAAAAAATATACACATTTCATTCAGTATAAACTTTGGTCACATACAGCAACAAAATATAGCAACTGTTTCCAAACAATAATGATAACCTAGTGCAAGCCATAGTAATTAATGGATAGATGGCACTATTGTTTAGGGACTTGCTACAGTTTTAACAGATTGTGTAAGCATAAGAAATGGTGGTCATATAATGTTTTAGTGATTTTTTTTAGCAAAATGTGTTTATAAAAAATTTTAAAATGGGTAAATTATCTCAGAAACCATTTAATTTTTATTTCCACCAGGAAAAATTGCATTATTCTATACTAAAGAAGCATCAGTTAAAACAAACAACAAAAAAGATTTAATCATATACATTATTAAAACTACAGCAATAGATTATGCATTATGTTTTTATTTAATTTTTATTTAATTACAACTGCATTTATATAAAATAAATAAATTAATGAATCATTGCTTCAAAAAAAAATTAACAGCCCTGTAAAAAAAATTAAGATTTTATTGGTTATATAATTAAAAAAAGAAAAAACTTTAATAATAGAATAATAAAATGCACTACAAATAAATTTTAAAATGTATATTGTTCATTGCAATTTGTTTTTCTACATATTTCATTTTAATTTAGCAAATCATATTTCAGAAAATATCTCTTTGTCATAAATAAAATTTAAAATGATGATTGCAAATTAAGAAATTATCTTTTTGAATAAAAAAAATACAACTGAAATTTTTACATTATACAATTTTTTACTCTCGTTAGTTTTATATATATTGTAAAAATTGGGAGGACCCATCTCTGCAATTGATTATGATATCAGTATATATATATATATATGTATGTGTGTGTGCGCGTGCGCGTGTGTGTATTTAATATATATACAGTAAAAAAGGGAATGAAAGAAAGCAAAGATAGTTATTGTTTGATTATGTATAAAGTTAGAATTATTTATTAGTAAAAGATGGATATTTTTATTAGTCTGATACATATATTTCTTTTTATAGAATTGATTATTTAATATATATATATTGTGATATTTTTCAAGATTGTAGTAAAAAATGTTGCAAATTTTTTTCTCTTTGTTTATTATCTTAATTCGATTTTGGGCTTGTTGGTATATTTTTTTATTGCTGTTAATATTTTTCTTGGTTCCTCCCACTTTTGTAGTGTACTTTTGTTTATGATTGTAGATATGGAAATGATAGTGATACATACAGAGTAAATAATTAGATTATATAAAAATCACTTTGGGAAACGCTAATGATTATAATATATAAAAATATAATTTGTTGAACAAAAAAAAGATTTATGATTTACAGATATGTACTTATTTATTGTACATGTTATGAAATATTTAGTACATATATTCAATATTTATAAGGCATATACATAGTTCATAATAAATGCTTTACAAGAATTTTTATTAATATTTGTTTTTATGAGTACCATTTATATATATAAATGTATTGACATTATTATTGAAATTTTTTTTGGCAAATAATTTATAGCTATAATCACAAGATATGTTTGAGAGGTAGTTTGTTTTATTAATATTTTATATATTATATGAGAGTATTTATATACTGTAATAGTTGTGTTATATGGCATATGTGTGCACAAATATATATAAAGTTGAAAGAAAAAGTAGAAATAAACACAGACAAATATTTTGTAGATATTTTTTACATTTCCCTGTAATAATCGCAGTAAAGGATTAAATAATTATGAATTTAAAATAAAATTTTGTTATAAATAAACAATGGAAAAGGTCTAATTAATATTTTATGGAATTCTGATTTTGAAATTAAAACAAACATGTTTGCATGGTATAATAGATCTATTGATAATTGTAAAAAATCCTATGATCTATTTTTGAAAGTTTTTAATTAATGTTTGTATACATTCTACTATCTAGTTAGAAATCTTTTTTTAAAATTAAAGTTTATATAATATTTTTTGTAAAATTCTACTATCTATTTTAAAATCTTTGTAGATCATAGCTGTATTTATATATTGGATCATTTCTATAATCCAATATGAATGTTGAATGTCTTTAAAAAAATTTAATTTTATTTAAATATTTTAAATACATTCAACTGTTAGTAATATCACATCAAACAGATTAGTATATGGGCTATTACTATCAGTTGTTTGCATTTGGAATATTTAATTAAAGTTAAATTTTTCTAAAGACATTCAATACTCATATTAGATGATAGAAATAATCTATTATATAAATACAACTAAAAAGCCATTATCACAAACCTTCAGGAAAACACTTTATAGATCAAAGTTTGATAAAATGCAAGGTTGTTTTTAAAATGCTTAAAGTAGATTTAAAAACTTGATAAATATAGGAAAAAAACAATCTGGGTAAGGAATTTTTCCACCATCCCTATCTATAAAAAGTGTGGCTGGAAAGATGAGAAGTAGTTGGGTTTCCCAGAAGTGATTCAGTAGTTATTAGTTTCTAGAGTTCTTAGAGCTGATTAGTTGGTTTCCAGAGTTATACAAATAGTTACCATGAAATAATAAATAATGTTAAGGAGAGTAAGTCCAGCAACTGCTCCATAATTTACTATGTTAGAGTTTGAATTCACATAAAAGCAGGGGAAACTTTCAATATTTCAGAGTTCTAGTGTGGATAAAAATGGATAGCTTGCCTGAAGTCTAAGTAAAAGTTATTGAATGTCAACAGTTACCTGATTACACCTTTGGCAATGAGTATAATCTTGAACTGGCTCCCAACAAAAAATCCATAAGCTTGCTGAAAAATTAGTTATACATATGCTGTTTTATCTATATGCAGAGAAGCACAAATAAACAATAGATTTATGAAGCATAGCTGGTGAATAGAGTAGCATTATATATAATAAGAATGAAATTTTAAATAATTTCTTTAGTTAAAATGGCATTTTTTAAAAAGTGAGATATATTATTGAGAACAATATTAGTTTAAATTGTTTATTGATGACAAAAGAAAGGCATTTAAAATATATATATTTTAAAAGAAAAATGAGTAAACATTTGCTTGAATAAAATGATTGATTCATAGATGACTTTATTTTGACAAGGAAAAAGTAAACTCCAAAATATTTTATATTATAAAAAAGAAATATACCAGCTGGAGGATTTAACTTTTATCAATGGTCAAAAAAGTGATATTTTTAAGAAAAAAAGAGTAAACTGTTATGAGAGAATTTGGTAACTGATTCATATTACTTTTTATATACACATGTATATGTAAATTTTATGTATATTCAACATGGAATTAATTATGAACAATATTAATAATTTTATTATTCTAATGAATTTAAATATGTTAATAAATTATTATACTGCACTTATGTGCATGCATTTTATGGTAAATCTAGTATAAAATATTTGTATCATTAAAATATAATTTAAAATTTTAATCATTTATTTTATTCTTATATGATGATTTAAATATGTTAAAAAAATTATTGTACCATACATGTTTAACTATTTTAATGGCTTTGGTGCCATATTGAATTTTTAAAAAACTGACTTGAAACACAATTTTCACAATAACTTCATTTTTAATAATGTTAGAGAAAAATTCTATATTTTGACAGAAAATATATAAACAAATGAAAACAATAAAGCTAAGACAAATAGTGATGACTATTTAAAAATAAGGGAAAAAAGGAAATTTCAACATCCAAAATAATTATTATTTTATTGTTTGTTCTTAATTTCTATTTATCATCAATTAAGTTTAAATTACATCTTCATTGATTATTTCTTTGTATTCCTCACAAAATTCTCTTTTAAACTATATATAATATTTTTTATCTGAGATAATCCATAGTTTCAGAATCTCCAAAACTAGTCCCATAAGAATTCTTCATTTTTATCTTGTACCCCAAAAGTTAACAAATCTCAAGGCATCTATAAGAAAAAGATTCATCATAATAAAAGATACAAAATAAATCATTTCCAAAAGGTGGATATGCATTTGTCATCATAGCAATTTACTTCTTGTCTATCTAAAACTAGAAATTGGAGGCTACTATGTGTATCAATGATAAAATGAGTTTCATCTTTTTATTTTATACTTTTTATATACTCCATGGTTTTTATATTCTTTATGCACACCAGTGATGCTATCTTGTTATATTTATTGTCCCAAAGAGATATAATTTATTTGCATATAGCTCATTTACTAGCTATAGACTTGAAAATAATTTGATGCAAGATGTGGCAAACTACTGATTCCACAGCATGAGTAACAAGGCATAGGGAAGAATCAGGATTTGATTCTTTGCCTGCATACAATTTCATATGGTATATATATATAACAACTATTGCTATCACCACATAGATTTACCATTTGAAATCACTCTTTATTGATTTTAAGTGTTATATTTTTACATGGTACTATGCCCAATAAATTTTGTGATTGTTTTATCAACTGCAACCTTTCTGTACATCTGATAATTAATCTTAAAATTTACATTGCACTGCTCTATAATTTATATATATTGTAATGGGATGGGGTGGTGGGGTTGATGGAAAGTAGAATGAAACTGGGTGATGGCAAAATCATCATCACTCCCAGTTCATTTAAAAGGAAATATCAATATTTTGCAAAAGTATATATAATAAGATATATTAAAGGAAGCATGAGATCAAAATCTCTGAGCACATTGAGAGATTATCCAGCTACTCAGAAGAGCAACTAAAAGCATAATTATAAATTCAATCATATATCAACCAGCATTATAAAGTAAAAATAAGTGTAAGTAAATACCATTCATCATCATTAATAGGAATAAACAAATTAGTACAATAAATCAGAATAAAATCAACAGTCCATCTTGTAGCTGGATTTGAACCATAAAAAATATAAATCAACTGTCAACCTTGTGACTGGATTGGAAATGGGTCTTCTATAGACTAGGCTAACTATTGAGCCTTTGCCAGCTTGGGCAATTATATAAATATAACTTGGATGCACCAGCTTAATGCCCATCCATTAAAATACATAAGAATCAAAAATCAAAACAATAATGCTGGAAAATAAAAACATGCTGATCATCATCAATGCTCAGGCCACTTGTACTGGCCAACTATAAACTTAAATTTTTTTAACAAGACTAAAGTAAAATAAAAAATAATAGTGCATGGGCTTTAAAGAGTATCCTCTTTTGCACCAAACAGGATGATGATTGATCATCTCTGGATGCCCCAAAGCACTAAATATACATTCCCATTTATTCGTGTCTGAAATCTAACTCAGAGAACACAAGATCTATTACTGTATGTGACCAAGAGATGATGAAATACAAATTTTAACAATTAAATACAAGTTTATTAATAACAAAAAAATAAATAAATAATTAAGGTCTTATAAGGGTTCTGATTTTGAAATATACACAATAATAAAGTCATCCCTCTATAATTTACAAGATTACTACAAATTCAAGTTATCACACTAATTGCATTATTTCTTAATGGATATCTATAAATGCAAACATATATTCGTACACAGACGTGCATTTTGTAATACATGATGAAGACATTTCAATTAAACATAAAATAATTATTACATTTGTGATTTGCATAATTACTATTTAAAATTTAAATTGTTACATTAATTTACAAAATTACAATTCATGTTATTGCTATGGTTTACATATATATGTGCACAGATGCGTGATTTATAATACACAATATTCAATAACATAATAATTATCATTTGCATATATCTCCTATTTGACAAGCATTGACATATATGTATGCAGAGATTATTTGACAAGCATTGATATATATGCATGCACAGATTATTTATAAATTTAATTTTGTCAAACAATAAATGGCATTACTTTTATAATTAATAATTCCATTTTGAATATACATAAAATTTACATATTTGTTATAATGATAAAAGTTATTTTCACAAGTATTTTTTTTTTGTTGAATATAGCATTTTTTCCCTTAAAATAAATCCAATCAAATTTTTGACAGTTAATTGATTTAAAATGTCTTGCTTTTCTTAGTCTAAAAGATTTTTGGAAATCTTTTTCTTGATTATTAATTATAACTTTGTACTTTTTTTTAAATCAGAAATATAATTTTAAACAGTTTTTTCTCCTTTAATAAACGATTTTAAACTAATATCATTTTATATATTTCTATCAGTTATAAAATTGTCATTTTACTAAAAAAAATTATTTAAAACTTGCCTTTATCTGATGCAGCATACTTGTAATTAATTCTTCAGCAAGCTGAAAGATTTTTCTTGGTGAGTTTGGTGGTTTATCATCAGTATAGTCCAGGTAAGGGTTATTCTGCTGTTGGTTCCTTTCTGTCTAGGATTGTTACAGGCAAGCAACTGTCCTGTCCACATTTAAGGCTATGAATTACAGCACAAAGAAGTGGGTCATTTTCTCCATGTAAATTCAAACTCCTGAGAAGGAAATATTAGTAGGTTCTGAATATAATGTCCTGCCTTCAACTATATCAATTCATGGTAGCTATTCTGCCAACTCTATGGTCAGCTGACACCAACTGCTGCTAACTTCAACAAGTTGCAACAAAATATTGCAAGCAACTTTTCAGCTGACCTTCCCACAAAAAACCACTAACCAGACTGACTGATATTTTTATCAGCCCTTTTTATAAAATCATCTGAGGTGTTATAACAACACCTTGATTAAAAACAGAATTTTTATCTCTCTAATCCCTTGGAATCTATATACATGTTTTTACTTAGAGGATTTCTAATAGATAAAAATTTTGTTTATTTAATTAAAAAATTCCAAAAATAAGTATGGTGTTTTTACATTTCAAAATAATAATAATAATAATAATAATAATAATAATAATAATAATAATAATAATAATAATAATAATAATAATAATAATAATAATAATAATAATAATAATAATAATAATACAATATTTATATTTATTCAGATCATTTAAAAGTTTGATTTATAAAACAATATTTTAATCAGAGTTATTATTTATTTATTTATTTATTTCAATGAATGTAGAAAATATTTACTATAATTTTTGTCTGTGTTTATTTCTACTTTTCCTTTATTTTACATATATATATATTCACATACACTATATTAGTGTGTGTGATGTAACCCAACTGGTTACAATATATATTGTACCTATATTGATATAGGCACATATAATTTTATCTAAAATTATATTATTAAAATAATCTTTCGTTAAAGAAAAACATAAAATTAAATGTTGAAGAGTTTATTCAGTTTGTTTTTGAAAAAGATAAAAATCAAATAGTTTTCTAGTGTTAGTTTTGAAATAAAAAGCTGCAATTAATTAATCAAAAGGGGGGAGGGGAGTCTTGGTTTGAGAAATTGAACTAAGGGTTATAAAAGGAAGTAAAGAGTTTTTATTAGTATTCGTAAAAATATAATTTAAAAGGTTAAAACATACAAATCTCTTTTCATTCAAGTTTAATTAAAGAAAAAATAATGTTAAAACTAATATATGTGCATATATATCTGTGATTGTCAACAATAGAATAAATGTTATTTTAAATAAATGAAAGTTAAAGAAGATTATCATTAAAAAACACAGCAATGGTTATTAATTAATATCAAACAACATTTTTGCATGGCTATTACTAATTAAGCAATCTTTCAAAACACATTTATCAAATGATTATCACTGGAATTTGACAACAGATCTTTGCAGGAGATATTATGAAGACAACATGTCGCAGATATAAATAGACTTTTTTTTATCGGACAGTGTCAGTTCACAAATTAGTTGAGTGAGTGCAGTTCACAAAGTAATTGAGTAGTGCTGTTCAGAAATTAATTGAGTCAGTTAAGAAACAAAATGCAGTGTTGAGAAAATTTTGGGAATTCACGCCTATCCACAGCCTAAAAAGTCCGATGAAAACAGCAAGATCTGCCCATGAAATAATGTCAATGTAACAATTTAGAAAATCTCCATCAGTATTTAATTGTCTCCAATAGTAATAATCGTGAAAATCAGGAAAATCATCAAGGAAAAGTCCCATCCGGCTGGTAAGCATTCATAATAGAAACATTTTCACCGAAAGCAGCCTCCAAAGAACAAAATTCTACGTCAACATTCAAAAGCCTAGATAAAAACATTTGCTTAGTTCATTTATACTGTAATAACCATTGCATTGCATTAATTCATATGAATCTTTCAAGAGTCTAATTATATGAACTCTATATCATACATAAATGAACTATTGATGTGTGTGATTAAATTTCAAATGCTATGTAGTCCATTATTATCATTATTATGTGTGTGCATGAGTTAATATGTGCGTGATCCTTATATCAATATTATTAGTCAAAGTAGATAAATTCCCAGTGTTCTGTTATGAAAATATTCAAGAATATTTAAACTATTTAGAATGTTAATTTAAAATATGCGTGTGTTTTATTAGAAGTATAAAATGTTTAAATTTAGTAAATAAATGTTAGTTAATAAATTATCTTTAAAATTAAACTTTATTTGTCGGTCAATTCTTTTTAACAAATTCTTTTATCAATTCTTTTAATCACTAATTAAGTATAATCTATTAGTGATTACAAATAACTGAGCTAGTCGTGGATTTAGGCGTTGAGTTAGTGGCCACTGTTCAAAGTGCACTGTCGATTCTTTTAGACTAGACAGCTGGCGGCCATGATTAAACACAAATAAAAGTGCTTTGGACATGGTGTTGAACTTAACAGCCAAGAAGAAGCTATGTCCTGGAAATGTAATGCTAGTTATATACTTTATAGCTATCGTTTGGGCATACATACTCTCCGAATATGTTCTCTGCGTAAGATACCGGTGTTTCGAATAAACACATTCGAAATCGGTTCAATATATATATATAACATTACTTATTATACAAACACAGACATGCAAATGCAAACACAAACACACTAATGCAAACATAAACATACTAATAAATTGTTAAACCTTTTGAGAATCATTTTGTCTATAAAATAAGATTGCCTCAAACATGGATCAGAGCCTCAAAATTACATTGTACATAAACCTGTTTTGTTATATTTGAATACAAATATAAGTTATATACTGTATAATATAGAACACAGATAATTTAATATTATATAATTTATATACTACACAGACACACTAATACAAATGCAAACACATTAATAAATTATACCATTTATCAAATAATTAAAAAAAAATACTATTCAAATAATTACAAAATTAAAATTGAATAATTATGACCTGATATTCTGATTATGTTTTTATCGGGATGAAGGCCTTAAAATTAGAATCATTGCCACTTTTTAAATCCATTTTAGTAACAAGTCTAGTCAATAAAGAAGTTCTGTGTTTGTTTTCTTCATGCAATCTAGTAAACTGAGCAGAACAGAAAAAATAAATGAAACTATTAATAAAAATATGATATTCATCCTTTAGACATGCACACCATTTGATGGCATTATTTATGTGTAAAATCACATTAAAATGCCCTGTAAGTAGCCACAGGACATGTCTTACATCTAATACACCCTTGTACCTTGTATTAGACATTGCACATAAATATTACAACCTGCTTTGTGCATAACCTTTTTCTCCTGTCTTATGTGAGGGGATGTGTCTCTCAAGTGTTTTAAAGTCTTTACTTTGAAAGTGTTTTTTTTTTTTTGGTAAATCGAAATCACACAATTTGCCTAAGATGAAATTGTCACAAAGTTAAATTAATCCTGGAGACAAATTTGAAGGTGACAAAAGTAATCCAAATGGAGGAATGAACCAAATTCTGAGGAGAATATGCGTCAAGTAACATCTTGTCAAGACAAAAAAAATTGGCGTATTTTAGAAAGCAAATCATTAGAAATTTGTAAAAATGTTTTTTTTTTTTACGATTTCACTTGTTATGAAAAAAATAATGATTTAAAAATGTAAAAAAACCTTAAGACAAAAAACAGTTTATTTCATGTTTTGATTAATAAAAAAGCAAAACAATTTTCAAAAAGCAAAAAAAAAAAAAGTTTGACAATATTTATAAAAATAAAAAAAGTTTGAACAAAAAAATTACCATAACAACATAAAAAACAAAATATCTAATAAAATTGAAGCTGGCCCAGTAATGTTACATTTTATGTGATTTTGCAAATAAACAATTCTATCAAGTTCATGCATGTCTAAAGAATTAATACCAAAAATATTAATAAAAAATTCAAATTTTGTCTAATTTCAACATGATACACTATTTTAAAAAGAAAACCAAGCACCAGTGACTTCTGGAATTTTTTTCAATGTCATGCATATAATTTTCCTGCAATTTTTTTTAAAAAAATTTAAATGAAGCAGCTGCTACTAGCAGCTATCATTTTACAGACATTCAAGCTACTAAATAAACCTAATATGAGATATTTTTATCATTAAAAAGTGGTAACTTAAACTTTTTATTAAGTGTCAATTCAAATGTGTTTATTTTATATTATACCACATATCTGTGCACTAATATTTATACATTGTGTGTATTGGTATCATTAAATATCATTATGTAATGTTTTTATGTAAGTCATATCTGTATGCTGATTGTGTTTTAATATATGTAAACCACAATGTAATAACTTGAAATTTGTATATTAATCAAAATTAGTAGTCTTATATATAAATAGCCATATTCTAGAGTCCTAAATGTCATTTTTATTGTTATTAATAAACTTATATTCCATTGTTAAAATTATACCAGTGATTTAATTCTAAATGGTTTTTAGATTATACATTGTATCATCTCTAGTTCATAATAACAGTTATAGAGCTTGTGTTCTCTGAGTTAGATATATGCATAGTGGTCTATTATATGAAAGATGTGTATGATAGTGTATGGGCATCCAGTTGATTATCATCATCCAGTTGATGTTGATGATCAATCCTGGATTGAAACAAACAGAGTATTCTTTAAAGTCCATGCAATACATTTTATTTTATCCCAGTCTCTATTAGACATTAAGCTTATAGTAGCCAGTATATCAATGGTATTAAGTGGCCAGAGCATTGTATGTTTTAATATCCCAGCATTATTGTTTTCTATGGTTATATATTCTGATAGATTATCACTTAAGTAGGTGCATCCAAGATATGTTTAAATAATTACCCCAAGTTGGCAAAGACTAAATAGTTGTCCTGGTTTACAGTAGACCCATTTCAAATTCAGTCACCAGATTGACTGTTGATTTATTTCGATTGTTGATCATTCATGATGATGAATAACTTATACTTATTTATAATGCTGGTGAATTTATAATTAATTATGCTTATACTTAAGATAGTTCGCTGCTGATCTCTTAGGGTAAGCTCTCAAGATCTCTTATGCTCATTATTGTATATTTTTTTATTAAATATGTATAGTTACTTTTTCATTTATTTTGTTTACTTTATGATGATTTTTCATCACCCCATCTTCATCCCTTTACTTCTGAACCGCTAGAATACATAAACAAAAAGAATTCCTTTATCATTTGTGAGAGTTTATTACATAAAGATATTTATTCGAGTTAGTAACAAAACCTCTCATTAGATTCTGAAAAACAAATGTGATATAGAGGAATATATCAATTCTTTTGGATTATAATTGAGGATCACTTGTAGTATAAAAGATTAATTAAGAAGTTAGCATTTAGCACTTCAAATGAAAAAAGCGTAGTTTTGGAAACATACATTTACATTTAGCATAGTGTAAGAAGAATAGTGATTTTTGATTGCAAAGTTATTATGATCCTAACTTAAAGAATGCATCTTTGATTTTTGAACCATTTGATATTGTTATGGCATCTTATTTATTCTTAAAGAATAAATAGTCTTCATTCAGATACAAATGTAATTTAATAAACATATTGTTAACAAATATTATAAACATCAATGTCATAGAAATCAGGTGAAAAATCTATAAAATAAAATATAGATATTATGCTTTACTTTATTGTTATGGACATTCTTAAAAAAAGAATATATAGTTCATAAATAAAGATATACCACTTATTTTACTTAAAGTGGCTGTGTGAATTTTTCTTTTTAATCACTTATCAGTACATTTGGATCATTGTGCAATACTTGAGTTTGTTAATTTAATTATTTTTATCCTGAGAATTTTTAAATGCTAATGATTACTTGCACAAATTATTAATAAGCAGTTATATTGTAGAACATTAATGATTTAGAGATATTAAATGAATTATATTTAGTTGCTTGTTAGTATAAATTAGATTCACTAAAATGTTTACTTTGTTTCTATTTTATATTTTGGCAAATAATCAAGTCCCATTAGTTATTTTTAATGCTAAACTGGGGAAGAAGTTATTGAGCAAAATAATAAAATTGAATACATTCTTTTTGTTTATGCTAGGAGTTTGATTCAGGTTGTTATAAAGTGTTATTTCAAAAGCTAGCCTATTATTATATCAATCACCAGCAAAGTTGGATGCACAGCTGAGAAAGTTTCTTGGTCTCTATTTGTTTATTATATAATTAAGAGGACACTTTTCTCTAATGATAATCTTGATGTATAGAATTTAAAGGGCATTTGAATTAGGGAATTTTTATATAGGATTTAAAAAACTAACTTACTCATTCTCACACATTCCTAGTTATATACTATTTTAGTTTGAAGTATTGGTTTCTTTATTTTCATATTCTTATAATTGAATATTAGTAAACATGAACCTGTGAATTTTTTTGTACCATTACAATTTGCCAACAAAATTGCTGGGATATACCAAAGATTATATCATTTTCATCATATGTTCCATTTCAATTTACCTTTTATTTGGGATGCGTATTTGCTAATAAAACTCTTTGCCCTTTTATATCATTTCCATTTGGTGCAATTCATAAGGTATATTGACTAAGTCAAACCTTGCCCACCCTGTACCATTACAATATATATTAATAATATACTTAGTAAAATGATTATTCATTAATTATTACTGTTTCAATTATAGGCTTTATGTTTTTTTTAATCTGGTTTTTTACATTTTTATATATTTAGAATTTAGGATAATGAATTACATTTTTTGTCTTAGAAAATCTTTATAATTGTTTGTTTCTTATGCATTGATTTACAAGATATTATGGGAAACCAATTAAGTTTTCTATCTGGGATAAATCTGCAATTTAATTATAATTATTCTTATAGATATATAATACCTTAATATTTTTCAGTAGTAATTGTATTAAATATTTGTTTATATTTTAGGATTTAATAAAGAGAAAATTTTTATTAAAGCATTTAGTGTTGTTTACCATATATATATAGTGTTGTTTACCATATATATATATATATCCCCTCTTGAGTTACTAATGGACAGTGAATGATTAAATATAACAACAAATATTGTATTATTTAATATAGAAAATTTCTTTCAGTGATATTTTATTGTCTTTGTCAGTGGAACTTATACATTATTGTGGATTATTAAATGTGAAGTGCATAATGAATCTAGTCACAATATATAATGTTATTTCAATAATTTTATCTTTAGCATTTTTATTAATTAAATTTATAAATATTTATGAATAGTACTGTAAAATATATTTATGTGAATATAACACTTTTTAAATATAAATGGATTTTAAATCTAGTATTGTATATAACTGGTTTAGAATTGTATAGTTAGTATCTGATGTTTAGTATTACCAGATGATATTTTGAACAGATGATAGTTGCTATCCAACAAATATATATTGTACAATCCTGAATTAGATTTAAAATAGACATCATATAAAAAAAAATATTGTAATGATTTTTTATATTAATAAATGTTTAAAGTCCTCAAGTAATATTTATCTTAAATTTTGGAATTATTATAAACATACCCAAAATGCAAAGTAATTTTTTATATATATATATTTTAAAAGTAGTACATGATAAATTCATTATCTTATTATAAAACTATAAATCTAAAGACATATATTTTAACAAAGACAGTAATGTTTACCTATTTGTATATTTTAAAGACAATCAGTTTAGTTAAATAGATGACAGATTACATTCTCGTGTGTGTGTGTGTATAAGTAATGTATGCTTGTGCATTTAGATTATTGTGTAAATATGAAATTATATAAATTTTAAATTATAAATGTTTTAAAAATAATAGTTTTTATTTAAAAATATATTATTTGTATTAGTCTTTTAAAACAAGCAAATATATTTGATTTTGATTTTTAAAGAAGAAATTAAAAATCATTGTTGTTACTTTATTTTTTAAAATGTTCTTCTGTTGAAATTGAAACATGTGTTGTTTGGGAGGCTAATTTTGTTCAAATGAACTCTAATTAAAGTGCAATATTTATTTTTTAAGTAAAAGGGGTAAACTTCAGTTAAATATTAACGACATACCTAGATTAATGACTTCATTAATAGCCAACAAAGGATATATAAGCCAGAATTTTAAGGATTTTAAGTTGAGACACTCTTAGTTATTTCTCTCTCTATATATATATATGGTATATCTATCAGTTTAGTTAAAATATTGCATTAAGCATTAAAAAAATATTTTTAAAGTGATATATAATAATTTTTTTAAATGTCTTATCTAAACTATAATATAATGGAATCCTAGACAGGAAAATTGAAGTTCGTTTCAAAGACAACTTCATCTTTGAGAGGAACCTAAAATAACAATTAAATTAAATGTGTTTTTGAGCATTCTGGAAGAAAAGTTTAAAATGTTTTTTTTTTTAAAATATCCGAATCAATATATATATCAGTGATGAAGCGTGACTTTTTTAGGAACAGAAACACACTTCTTTTTTCAGAATGTTTTTATTTCACTTGCCACAACAATTTTTACATAATAGTGCCTAATATATATATATTACACACAACTAGAAATATCTGAAACTCTCTTATCTGTAAATTAGAGAATATATTATCAATACATTTTTATCTTCCAAATCTTTTAACATTCTTAAAAGTTTTAACTGTAAATTAGATCTTAGCATTGTTTGAACTTCTTATAATCAACCGAGAATGCATTAGTCAAATTCATTCTTTATGTATATAAAAACAATTCAACTGTTGGTAAAAAAATTGAAAGTGAATTTTTAAATTGAATTTTAATTAAAGCTTTAGAAAGGTTTAGTGAATTTTTCTATGGAAGCTTTCATTCCATTCTATATGCTTCGTCTCCGATATATAATATACAACTATATATGAATGCCAACAAACAAATCAATAATTTTTCAAGGATAAAATGATAATTATTTAGCAAATGGAATCATTAAAAGTTATAAAATGCTGGTAATTTTAAATTACTATGTGTTAATATTGTAATGGTATGAAAAGTAGAGCTGCTTTAACCTAACATAAAGATGCAGGTAGAGGGGGTTCAAACCTCACCTACTTCTCCAGATTGCTACTAAGCAACTTACTCCCCAAACCTCACTAGAATTTATTCTTAATGTATGACTGGTGGTCAAGCAGAGATAAGATTCTAAGGAGGAATTTGAACATGTATATAATGACCAGGTTTATTGAATAAAACAATGCTAATAGTGAATGAAAGACAAAAGAAAAACTTTATTATTTTACATTTGCAGAGTACATCGAATTGATTAGTTGTGCTACAGGCTATTTTTCTGCAACCATATTCAGATATGAAAGAAAGACCCTTTAAAGAAAGAAAACAAATTCACATTATAAGTTGGGAACATTTTTAGTCAGTGGACAGGTTACATGATTGAAAGAGAGAGACAGACATGATTAGCACTATAGTGAGACTACATGATTCAGATAGCCAGCCAAACTAATTAATATATTCTCAGGAAAACATTAAAAATATCATCCTCTGCTACTAACAAAAAATTCAATAGTGATGCCCCTACAGATATTTTCAGTCTTGATTTAGATATTTTAATAATATTTTGAAGATAAAGTTTTTGAAATAAATATAAAATATTGCAGCCTAAGATGATCGAATATTGTGGGAAATGATGAGTCTTGAGACACAAATGGCTACCAAGAGGCTAACACAAGACTGGATAGATCTCTGTCTCTAAACTGAGTTAGAGAAAATGAAATTTTTTCACTAACTGCATGATCCAAATTCAGGAATGGAGTTTATTGCTTATGTCCAGTTATATACTTATAAATATTTGAAAGAGATGAGATCTAATTTTATTAATCTTCATTGCGATCCCGAGGCAGATATATTAGTCTATATAGACTTGGTGAGAAAAGTACCGAAATGTGCAGAGAGACATACCCACAGATCACCCAGTATACAATATAATATAAATATGTTCAAATAACCTTTAAATTTAAAAGAAAAACCTTAGTTGGTAAATGTATACAAAACATTATGAAAGTCTATACAAGCAGAAAAATTCCTTATAAAATAATTGTTACATTTTTATCAATAAAATTAAATCATATATGCAAAGGGATGAATATGTTAAAAATTAGTTAATGTTCAGCCAGTCTAACACAGAGTTAATACAATTTTTTTTCAAAAACTGTAATATCGATAAGTACGGGCAACTGTACTCTCTCTTTTGCAGCTAGATGAAAAACGAAAGTTTTATGTTATTTTACATTATTTAAAAAGTACACATATATATTTGTAACCTTTTGAATTGAATTAAGGAGAAACATATGGCAAAAAAACATAGTAAGGGTCTTCCTTTTTTTATTTTCTAACAAAAAGAAAACTAAATCAAATCTTTAATCATTAAATCTCAAGTTCTATACCAATAAACTAAAACTTAATATGTAATACTGTATTATTAACAGGGGGGGGGGGGAATTGGCACTTTCTGCATTTTTGTTTTTCTCTTTTTTTCCTTCTTTAAAAATAAAACATACATAAAATGAAACACTTAATTATAGGTGTATAATGGTGATCAAGTTTAGTGAAGCATTTTTCACTTAAATTAAAAAGATTCGTCACCATTATACATATTAAGCCCAACACCAATTATAATATTTTTTTAAAAAAAAAAAACACTTTATAAAATATCATTTACAAGAGGTAAATATAAAAATTTCAAACATATAAATAAGAAAACCCATATATGTAGATTTACTTTGAGAAAAGACAAACACATTTCAAATAAGGGGATAGTCATTGGTAACTAGCATGCATGTGTCAAGATGGGTTCAATTGATGTTGCATGGCAGTTCTTTTGATTTTTTGTTTTTTCATATTTTCCATTGAAAGAATTAAACAGGGTAGGCATTTGTTGGGCATTCTTTTTGGTTCTCCAGTTGGCTCACTTTATGACTACCATCCCAGAGATGGGAGAGTGAAAGTAAAGAAAACTACCCCCACATTTTTGTAGAGCAACAGAGTTCTGAATTTGAATACATGTAGAGCAAACAAACTACAGCAACAATAAAAGGCAGCCAGCAAGATTTCCCAACAAAATTTTTTATATGAAGAAATTTTCAGCAAACTTCTAGAAAGTCTTAATATAAGTGTCCTTCACAAGAGGTTCAGCAGGTTTCCAGATTCAGAAACAAAAGAAAAGTTTTTTTATTTATACTCCTTTTCCCCAATTATATTTTTAATTAAACTACTTATTAATAGCCTATTGTTTCAAATTTTCCCCTGTTATATATTTTTTTAATTAAAATGTTTTATAAATTAATTGGATTCTATTTAATTATGAAAATTTATCTTATCTCTTTCTGCCATTATTATTTCATTAACTTTCCCCCTTTTTAAAATAATTTCCCTTAAAATAATATATAACTATTGATGCAGGTCATTCTTTAAGTTTGAGAAAAACATACATTCATTGTGGTTGGACTTAGGGTCTTAGATATCCCATAGTGAATGGTGAAGCCAGTATATATATGATTATATATATATGCACAGCTTCAATATATATATATCTGATGTCAACAAATAAATAAATAAATTGCTAAAGATTATAATTTCAAATGAGATAACTATCATTTTAAAAGAGATAATAATTAATAATTAACTTTAACTACTGTGTGAAATCTTGGCAGAAATTGTTACTCATCAGTTTGTTGAATGAAATGATGGATATTTTTAAAAGAAAAGAACTTTTAGTATTGTTATAGTTTAAAATATCATATTTTATTAATTCTCCTTATAAATTTTCTCCAAGGGTAGTAATTAAAAGATTGTCAAACTTTTGTTTATAGACATTGGTTAGTATCTTTCCATTTTCTAAAACAGATTGCATAGTGTATTTATTTATAATTATTATTTGTTTTATTATTGAGATTGTTTTAAAAGGTTATATAACATATATAGGCATGAGAGTGAACATATAAATAGGTAAATTAATAAAAAAAATTAATATATAATTTTACCTTTACATTTAAATCATCATAATAGATTTTTTTTAATAATTCATTGTTTTCTGATAAATGTTCAGTAGGCAAACTGCAGCTAATTAAGATTTTGCATGTGATTTATATATATATTGTAACAAAGCTCCCCTCCTCACTATATAATAAGTTTCATCTAATACACTTACAACATGGAAAACATACATGCTTACATATATATATTTAACTAAAACTGTTTTGACTTAATCACTGTTGATCAAAACATCTTCTGAATTCGTTCTCATTTAACTGTAATACATTCCCAATGCTTATTTATGGTCATCCATAGGATTCCAAGTACCAATCCTTTATGAATATAAGAATTATGTGAAGTGAATATATTACCAATGAGAACCCCTGTCTTAAGGAATGTGAGAGAGGTTTTTGACCATTGGTTAGCTCAGTCTTATGGTCAGGTAGTACCATAGCCAGGAGTAGACACAAATGGAAGTAAGTGTTTTGAAACACATCAAAAATATACAAAGAAAATATCACAATAAGATTTCTAGATACAGTTTCATTATTAAATCAGATTTTATTTAAACTGCTTTAAAAGACCATTATTATTCTTTTGATCTTTAAGAAAAACAAATATAATTCAACCCTCAACCCTTTTAAACATAGTTATAATTAAAACTCTGCCATTTTGATTCACGCACATGCAACATTCTTTCCAATATTTTATTACAAATAAGTCAGATAGTGAAGATTGATAGAAAGAGTTCACTGCACATGACATCATATACTAATTGCAACATTAATGTCCACAAATAAGAATTTAATAAAAGTTTTCTTTTGTTGGTTAGTTGAATTTTTATGCACACATTAGGAAAATGGTTAATACTTTCTTTTATATATATATATAAAACAAAATCAATACATAAACTTCTTTTACCTGAATATCTCTGGGGAATTTGTGAAAGAATATTTTGTTTACTTTTAAGAGTTCCGATAAACACAGGTAATAGACATAGAATTTTTTGCTAGGATTCCCGATCTTTGTGTTCGTATACGGCCATTGTTTGATGAGACTCTGCTTTGTTTCTGATGTTGGTAGTTATCTTAATCCAGAGGCATCTTGTTAATCATTGAATGTAGCAGCTGCAGTTAGTGGGAATTAGAAGTTCAAGCCCAATATGTTATGCTCTTCCCCAACATTTCCTTTGATCCACCATTAGATAAGTTTAAAATTTAAAAAATTTTAAAATTGGATTAATGCTTCTGCTGGCAATGATTGAAGCTCTGCAGGGACAAGACCAGAACCATTATGGATGTCTCTCTTTTATAGTTTCCTCCATTCATTCTAGAAGATTCTTTCGATTTCACTTCCTGTTTCCAATTGCTGCCTAACCAGATTTTAGTTGACATGTGAAAAGCTTTTATCACTGCTTTTATTGTAAACAAAAGAAAGTAAAAATTTTATTTTTGATGGAAACTACTAGGCTTTTATAACCTGAAATAAAACCTCATTTCTATCGCTTCAACCACCAAACCCATTCACACATACGTTCATAACATGCATATATACATCATTTCAAAATGACAGAGTACCTCCCCCCTCATTTGTGTTTATGTAGCCACCACCAAGTAATAAAATTAATTATATATATCTACTTATACACGTAATTAGTGTCACCTATAATATTAGTTGTGACTGAGTTCGAACCCATTTTGTCACAATATATATATATATGCATATTGTAAATGTATGAAATAGTAAAGGGCTTTTATTTAATTGTTCCATAAATTTGGGGGGCATCAGTACGGTCAAAAGTATGGTTATAAATATCCTGGAAGTTCAGGTATTATTTTACAAATTAATATTGTAACATTTGTATGTATATATGTAATACACATGTATTGATATTGGATAATATGGAAAGCTAATATATATATATATAAGACAATTGGAGATACTTTAATAAGTACTATTTATTTTTTTAAATGTAATTCATTTTGTTTGGATACATACAATGAAAGTTATTTATGTTTGATATTATCTATTTAATTAAGGTTAAAATCAGAGGGAATAAAAATGCATAGATTGTTGATCAAGATAAATAAAAGAAAGACATTCCAAATGTAAGTAATTATGATCAAAATTTTACCAACAATTAAATATGGCTCCTAAAAAATTTATAAAATAAGAGAACTTTGTAGCTAAAACAAAAAAAAAGGGACGTACAAAACTTTCCTTCTGATAACAAAACAAAAGATAAAAATATATATGTACAGAGAAATCTAAAAACTGGTCAAGGGTGTAAAAAGAAATAAATTTGAGCATGGTTCTTGTTCTGTTTCTTTTTTATTTTCCATGGGTCTTGGATAGAGAAAATACCTCTATCCATATGTTGAACCAAGTTTTTTTTTTTTTTTTTTTCATATGTCATAGCATCTGCCGGGACGCGAACCCACACCCGTCTGCAACCAACTACTTGCTTGCATGGCGGTTGCGATACCTCTCGGCTAACAACGCAAGACATGTTGAACCAAGTTGTCATGTGGAAGTGGAAAACAGAGTGTTTGCAAACACCTTCTTTCATCATAAAGAGGTCACTCCAAACAGCTTTTGAGTCTAGCCTGAAAATGGATGAAGAAAGTGAAATTATCAGAAAAAAAAATCAAAGTAAATTACCAATGAGCTCTCAAACCCAAGAAATACATGTATGCTACAATAATGTACAATCTACATAAACCCATGGAACTTAGCAGTAAGTTATAATTCATACCCTAACTCATGTCTAGTTGAATATGTTTGCAAACTAAACTAACTATAAGCTTATGCTACTGATAAAGAAATATTCACTTTTATTATTCAAGGAACCTTCATTTAGGGCTAATTGGAGAAAACAAAAGAATCGACATGTTAAATTAATTAATTGTTTAACCTTATTATCTGGATATGTGTGTGGATGTTTCTTTCCACTTTATTCATAATTTCATTGTTTTATTAATATTTCATATTTATAGTTAATATTTTAATTATGTTGCTTTAATAAAATATTTACCATTAGTATCAGCTTTTTATTGTACATTCTTAATTTTAGTTTATTAGATTTTACTATTAAAAAGAAATTGTTTGAGAAATGTATAAATTACCTATGCGAATATGCTTCTTCAAATACCAGGGAAAATTCATATAACAGATCAAGTAAGTCCTGATAATATTCTATTTAATTATATACTGCAAATTTACATCATGTGATGTGGTGGAAATCAATGGGTCTACAGGTCCTGTCATCCTCTTAAATAAATAAAAAACTAATTCCACCGGCAATGTGAATATGAATCATAAATTAGATCAGTTAGTCTGGAAATGTAGTCATCTTCTGTGAAGCTTTCTAATACCAATAATGAATAAACACAGACGTAACTTGATTAACAAATACATTAAGAAATTTATAATGTATAAAGTCTAAATTGACTGAAAACATTACAATATGAACATGAAAAGTCTCTTTGCTACATATAAAGATGATCAAATAAATTGTAAAAAAAAATCCTATCAAATGTTTTATAAATAAAGAAGCCTTGTTACTTGTTTAAATCTATTTTTATATTATACATATAATTATTCATATATTATTCAATACTGATTACAGAATAGTAAATAAACTTTAACAGCTTAGATTATTTTACAAAGTTTTATTTGTGAAGACTGCTGCAAACACCCTCAAATAAATGTTATGTAGAAAGCTTATCTTAATATTATGAAGATTAAAGAAAAATTTACAATGACAGAAATAAATGAAAGGATTACATAAGTTTTCCCAATATTTAAAGTATATTTAAAGTTCTTGATTCTTTGGTGTATTTCCACAAAGTAGAATATTAATAATATATCTACTAGCTAGGTCTACTTATTTATTCATTTATATGTTGGAATGTATGTGTGCTTAAATATATAAAAATTATATGGATGAAATTTATATTACCCGTGCAAGTAATTGATATCTCCAAAAGTTCTATAAAATAAAATAAAATGCATGCATGATATTTATTTGCAAAAAATATTAAGTCTCTATTGATATTTTTAAAAACTTTATCTGAAAGTTCATGTGAGAAAGTTCTTTGTTCTAGAAACTTCATGATCAGTGAAGCTTATCATAAATGAAGATCAAACTTCCCTTAGGCAGTTATTTCCGAAATCTGAACTAATTGTCCATCTTTTTTTTAAAGTGTTATAGCATCAGCAGGGACACGAACCCGCAACCCGGGCAACTGCCTGCAAGTACAAGGCAGTTGTGCTGGCCTTTCAACCACCAATGCAAGACTAATTGTCCATCTTTTTAGTAAAATGATGAAATCTTCTAGAATATTCTAACTCAGATAGTTTATAGAGAAGTAAACAACTCTTTCCTCAGAATTAAGAAATGACAATAACATAACAGTTTATTTCCAAATAAACAGCCTTCTTTTTTACTGAAAGTCTTTTTTTAATAATCAAAGTTTGTCAAAGCAATTTATAAGTGGGATTCTTACAGAATGGTGACAACCAATTTTCTAAATGCATGTGATATTTGATCTCAGGCAGACATTTAGAAAGGACCAGGTATTTGACATTTTTTTACTTGACCTTTTCAGCAATGCATTTTGGATGCTCAAATACCAATGGTGATGCTTATGTAAATGCCTTATGCAGGTGGCTGCTTGTTCAAACAGTAAGAGAATTTTTAAATTCTCTATTATTTTATTAATATATTTCTTTGTTATATTTTCATATGCTTATTGTTTTATAAATTATAGAAGTTATGCTGTTTAATTATCTTTTTATATAAAATCTTGAATAGGTATATACATATTCAATGTATATATTTTAGAACCTTTTGGAGATTAATAAAAATATAAATCATTTAACTTTATATAAAATTTAGCTCAGTAGACCCTTAAATATATATTACTTTATTTATTAATTTTAATTATATTCATGCATACCATTATTATAAATTAATTTATTGATCAAGTTTTAAATTATAGTTAAGCCTATCTTTCTCTAACATTTATTTTAAAATTGAAGCTGTTTTGGAGTAAACATTTCTAGGTAAAATAAAATTAATTAATTTATATGTGATGAATAAAAATAAATGAACAAGTAGATGACTTTGTACAATATAAAATAAGTAACTTAAACATTTTTTAAAAATATATATTGATTCATAACATAGGAATAGGCATATTTATATCTACCCTCTCACTTAGGGGGAAAATGCTTTATGTACATTTAATAGAGCATTTAACCTAATTGTTTCTTCTTTTAGTGTGTTTCTTTGCTAAATTTGTCTCTCAGATTTACTTTCATTTTTATTTTGAGTAAAATTTTCTATCATCAAGAGTATCTTTCTCAATAATTTTACTAGCTAGAAAATGGACTCCATTTTTAGACTTTAGTAATAATTCAAGACATATATGATATTATTATGCCCTTATATGTTATTTGATTGTTTCCTTATCATTTCTTAATTAAATAATCTGATAATTGAATTGCCTTAATTTATGAGAATACTATAGTTTATTTGAATTTAACATAGATGAATTGCAATTATTCATAATGTTGTCATAAATATAGAGCCTATTAAATTATTGATCCTTTTTCCATAAGTGAAGTTTTAGGTATGCAATTGAAAGTCTTTAAACTAACAAGAGTCATTAGCAGAAACATAATTTTATTCTTGATGAATACTTATAATGAATATCTATGGATAACATTGATTAAAGGAATTTAAATTGATATAACTCTTTTAATTCATCCAAAAATATTGATACTATATACCAAATGAAATTATTGTCATAGAGCATTGTCCCTAATTTTCCAACTTCATGGTTTAATAGTTTCCATTTTAATTTCACCAAGTTGGGGTATTTGTAAAATAAATCAGCAATGTTTTCAGAGTTAGGTCTGCCTATAAAATGTTATTAAAGTTTAAACACTTTGTGTTAACTTGGCTATCATTAACCATAGGCAGATACAGGCTGAATTTCTCTACTATAACTTGTCACTGAAGTAAATTTTTATGGTTGATATTAAGATATCCTGATTCTCTATGACTAACTTATTAAAGAATTTTTTTTTAAGTTTTCCATAGAATTCTAAAGTATTCTGTGTATGGAGAGCAGATTTAGTAAGATGTCTCAGTCTTCAAAAGAGATGAACCCATAATTAGAAGAGCAGTCTCAAAAAGAGATGGATGTGAAATTAGAAGAGTAGTCTCAGTCTCAAAGAAAGATAAACATGAAATTAGATGAGCACTCTATGAAGTTTAGGAGCAGTCTGAAAATTTAGATACTTTTAAAAATAAAGTTACTGGTTTAGAGGTTAAGATAACTGAAGTTCAGGAGTTTGTTAAAGAAAAAGTAGAAGCTGCCAGAGTGAAAACAATGGAGGAATTTAACCAGAAATTTCAGTCATTTGAAAATAGTTGTACGTTGAATCAGATGTTAAGCTAGAGAAAATTAAAGTTAGCTTTCTAGATTATAAGAAGCATTCAGAAGTTCAGTTAGAAGAAATTGAAAATCAGTTTATAATCCATGAGGAGAAGGTAGATGGTAGACAGAAGAAGCTTGAAGTGGGAACAGTAAACTCGAGCAGTCAGTTAACACAAATAATAAGACAAAGTTGGTGAAATATTCTGAAAGGTTCAGGAAGTGGAGTCCCAGTCATATCAATTCATTAATAAAATTAAGGCTGTGAAGTTAAGCTGCAGTATATTAATGAAGATCACTTAAGTTTTGAAAAAGGTATGTGGAAGTCCATGAACAAATTTACAGCCAAGAGTAAAGTGGAATACAGAAAGATTAAAACATTACTGGATGAGACTGTAAACAAGTCCAATATGCAAGTGAAGGAATTGAGTAGAGTTAGTGCAAACTTTAGTGGTGATTTGGAGAGGTACAGAGAGAGATGAAAGAAATGATGAGTAAGTGCCATGAATGGCCAGTAGAATTAAAGGGGTTTAAAAAATGACAGAAAGAGATTATTGGGAACGTGGTGGAGCAGATGCAGTTAGAGGTTATGATTAAAAATATTCAGCTAAAATTTCTGGAGATTCAGGAGGCCCAAGAGAGAAATTGCAATTATATGGGCCAAAGTGTCAAATGTTATGTGGATAAGGTAGAGACCTCTGGTAAAGAAGTAGTTGGTTCAGATGGTAGTTTTACTGACCCTAGTCCAGGCCAGATGTCCCAAAGTCATTAGGAAATGATTCTATAACCTATGATATAAAGAACACAGATGCTCTTATTGGTGAATCTATAGCTCTTAAGTTTTTGAAAATTATGCCATCTAAAGGGGGGAGATATGCTAGAGGTTCTCATAATTATTCAGTTGCAAACATTAATGTTATGCCCATTAGAGGCTCTCATTATGATAGGGGATACTAGAGTAGGAGTCAAAGCTGTAATTATTCTAGTACAGCTAATAAAAAACAAAAAGTGATTAACCTTCTATTAGTGGGGATCAACCAAATCCCATAGAGTTTTAAGACCTACCATGTATTTAATCTAAAGCCCGCACATAAGGCAAATTAATATTGCTTATATATCAGTGTGATGTGGTACTATATTCAGGATAATGAGTAAACAAACACGATAGAGAAATATTATTAGTAGATTATGGATATGGTTAGGAAGAACTGTAAGTTAGAATGTAAGTTTTATAAAACTTAACAAAATAATTTCAGAAGAGAGAGAATTTTTTTTTCATAGGGGGTGTAAACTGTAACCTTATATTTGGCTACAAAATATATATAGCTTGGTATGACTAGTTTAAAAAATTTTCTATCGTCTCCCAGATGGCTTGATTATCATGGCTGGCATTTAGTATGCTTGACCCTTGTGTTAAAACTTATTGAATGGTGAGATCATATAATTCCTTTTTTATTATTGTATAATTTTATTTTTTTTCCCTTTCTTCTCTTTCTTTCATATATTAGTTTTGCTCTGTTTCCAAACACTAAGTTAGATAAACTATGCTTAACCTAAAGGTGAAAATCAACAGTATGTTATGTCAGGTATAGTAAGATTTAAAAAATAAAAAAACAGATAATTACTATTTATTTTTCTCTTTAAATAATCCTAAAGATTATTTTGGTTTAATTGAAGGATTTATTTAATTTTTTTATTAATTTATAGGAGATAATAAGATAAATGCATTTTTTCTTTCTTCTCATTTTCATTTTTTTAAACAGATATGCAAATGAGAAAAAATTTAATTGGCTAGAAAAAAACTAGAACTGTCAGAGAGATTTTTTTACAGCTAAACATATAAAATGAAAACTTCTCTTTTTAAAAAGGAAAGAATGTAAAGATATAGGAAGTTAAATTAATACTTCTATTAAATAATTTAAGTTGTAATATTGTCAAGTGTGAATAGCAAAATGTATAGCTAAATCCTAAAAAATCTGTTCAGGTCCACCAACTGTGAATCTAGCTGCTGATAATCTTCCACAAGGTCTACAACCAAAATGCACAGGAATTATTGTAAACCATGGCAACAAGAAAAACAGCTCTAAAAGGTCAGTCTACTAAATTTTTTTTATTGTTTACAGACTATATTTAGCTTTAAATAAGTTTTACCTTCAAAACTTTAACACCCATTGTACCATTGTGAAAATGCAGACTGAAGTACTATATTTAACTTTGTGTAAATTTTGCTTTCATTAACTTTAACATATATAGGAGTGTGATAAGCACAGAATAGAATGCAGTATTTAATCCTTTTGCATACTATTGTCAAGATGATAAAGAATTAATTATGGTTTCCCTCTGAACTTATATTAGAAACAACATCATGAGTTATCTACTTAAAATTACAATAGTATTCAAAGAAATAACAACTGACCAGGAATCTATTTTGATTGTTATAGCATTTGTGAGACAATTGTTTGCTTTATAAATCAAAGGTAGTAAAACATTTGAATTTTAGAATAATCCCTAAAACAAAGCCATGCAATTTCATTAACGTTTGAGTTAATTTGATTTAAATATCTATACTAACTCTCAAATATCACGGATTCTCAGAGAACCTATGTACAAATCAACTAACTTATGGGTAATCCTTATAAATGGAGATGAAGAAGGTATAACAACTTTTAAGATTCTATGTTGTTTTAAAAAAAACAGAAATATTTATTTGAATTACATTTGCCATTGAGTTTAAAAAGTGTGCTATTAATTGATTGGATAATAGCCAATGGTTTTAAATAGCATGTATTTGAACCTAATGTATTAATTTAATAAACATGCATTTTGTTTTACAGTATTTTATGTTATCTTGTAAATATGAAAAGTTCATTATATATATAATTTATTGTGTAAAATAATTATTTATTAACTTGGATGTAGGGTTTAATGAGAATCAATTTAGGGAACAGCACTTGTGAAAGGGTCTCATGATTTGTACAATGAATCTATAATGTATCATTATCACATGGCTTAATCCTGTACATCTTTCTATGGTTCTGGGCTTATAGACATGTCATAATATTAGGTAATATTCTTTCATTCCATTTGGTCTATGGTCAGTCATTAGTTTGTTTCCTGTAATAGTTTTATTACATCTTTTGGTATTGAAATACACTTGTATAACAGCATGTGCCCTTCCAATTTGGTAGATTAATGAAAGTGATTTGTTTCTAATTTATCTGGAAAGTAAGTGTTCATATTATACTCTTTATATCATTCTGTGTTGATGGTTAATCTGCAAAATAATTATTACTATTGGTTTGTATATCCTTTAAGTTTGTTCAGTGCTGGTGGTTAATCCACTGAACATTCTGCAATTCACTAGTTATTCAGATAATGGTTAGAAAACCCATAGGCTACTTACTGCTCATTATTCCTTGCATGGATGAATACACCCATATTGATCCTCATTATACAAATGTATGTTTGAGTAGTCTCCATGCATTATAATACGGAAATTGTTTCACTTCTCTTAATGTTTGTTGTACGTGTTCTGTCATTAGTCATAAAAGGACATTAAGTAAATTATGGTCACAACTTATTATAGGTAAATTATATGGTCCCAACTGTTGGAGTTCAAATTTTCTTTTGATTTCATCTCATTATAGTCAAATTTCATAGGTTTATTGATTCCAATTGTTGTCATTGTTATTATAATTTTGATATAAGTGCATTGGTTCTGGATTTGGCATATTGGAGGTGCCATTGACTGAATTTGAATCTCACTTATCCCCACAAGAATAAAATCAATACATTTGTAATAAACTTTTAGATTGTATTATCTGAACCCCATGCACATATCCATGCACAGAAATAAGTACATGTGATATTAACTTATTTTGTTTTATTTTATTTAATTACCTGCTAAATGTACATTGTCCATGTAGAACAATTATGTGTGATGTTATTTTATGTTATTTAAAATTTATGTAAAATTATAAATATTGTTAACCAATTACTATTTTCATATTTATTGAGTCATAAATAAATGTTAATTTGATAACCTAACTTATTTGAACCATTGCTATTAGTCACATATAGAGTCAAAAATCCAACATAGTAAATAGACCATAAATAGTAGAGCACATCTTGTCCCTGATGATAATGTATACAAGGTTTTCTGGAGCATCCAGAGAGTATTTTAATGTTTATTCTTGGATATTTTGTGATGTATAAGATATAAAATCCCATTTACCTTCTGCATCACAGCTGCTTTGCTTTGTCAATTCTGGAGTATATCCAGAATCTGTTACCTCTATTGATATTCACAACATTAATACCTAAATTAATAATAAATGTGCTAGCCAGTAGAACAATTGAACCTATTTTCTAAAATTATATAGATACCTTATCTGTCCCTAAGAGTTTCATTGCTACTGATTTAATTTAATATTTGGGTTAAGGAAGAAATAACTTAATTTTCACATTGTTTATCTTCTGTTGCAAAGCATTTATTCTATATAGCATTTCTGTACTTTAAACCTGAATACATTAAGAGCTACCATTTATGATGTTATGGAGCAGATTATAATTATTACTATCTGGTTTAATGACCCTTATTCACTATGTAATGATTAGCAGTTTCATAGATTATACCATCTTGTCCATTATTTGCCATCAGGTCTTAAACAAATAAAAAGTGTAAATTAAGGTCATAGTGTGGATTTAAGAAACAGTCATCAAAGAATAATTATAAATCATAAATTAAGATTTGAGAATACCATTTGAAATCCAATAATTAAGGATAATTATAGTTAATTAAAAGAATAATATAGTTTAGTTAGTTAACTTAATGTACCTTCAAGTAATGCTGTGATTAGCCTTCACAGTGTACTGACCAGAACCAGAATGTATGGTAATTTCTGTGTATTGTATTATTAATTTTGTCTATTACAATCTGGGGTAAGGGCTTTTTAGTTACTATATATATATATATATTGTAACTATGAAAAAACACCACATATACTATAGCCATTGTAATTAATATAAATATATAATTGGTCATTGTAACTCAATAAAAAATGATAGTGAGATTATCTTTATCTCTAATAATCCCTTTTTTCTTTTCACATATATAAAACACCATTCAACTCATAGTTGCATGCTGGTGCTATTTGTAACTAATTAAAAATATCAATAAATTAAATATTAAATATCATCAAGCTAGAAAAAAAAAGAAAATCAAACTCTTATTTATCTTTTATTTCACTCTACTTACGTGCAAGTGTTTTACCTGGATAACACTAGGCTATCTAAATCTAGATAAAGTTATATCATATAAATTTTATTTATACATGTACCTGGTTCAAACCAAATTGGTACAATATTTATAACACATGCACTTGTATGAAGGGGAAAGGACATCCTTATATTTTAGTTGTGCAAATAAAATTATAAGATTTAATATCATAAGTTCACATTTAATATCCTCATAGGTGTTACCAGTTCAGTTTAAGTACGATGGTAGTTATTATCTCCAATGATGGCTCACAAATAATAAATCCAGTGAAAACCATTATTCTTATGCCCATTAAATATACATATTTAGCTTATTTATTAATACTAGTATAAAAATGATGATGATGATGATAATGATATTTCCATCCACAGCTTTAGAACTAATTTGCAACATAAAATTTCATCTTTTATAAATCCATAATTACTTACTTAAACATTATTATATTCAAATTATGACTTAACAGTTAATATCCATCAATGATGATGAATGATCATAATTAACAAGACAATGAATAACTCTTAAGACAGATATAACCTCTTTTAATAAAACAAATTAACATTTATTACTGATTGATCACTAATATAGATAAAACCTTTATATAATTAATAATGATAAATTGTCTACAATTAAATAATAATATTAATAATACCAAAATATCTTTCCCTTTTATTTTAATGACATGTACTCCATGTTCATATTATGGTATAATGTGTGTGCATCAATTTCTGTAGTGAATAAATAAAAAAATTATATAAAAACCATTTCATTAAAAATAAACACTCTAACATGCACATACTTTCCTATTGTGTATAACATATATTTTCATCTTTATAAATTTAACCATAATATAAAAAAGAAATGATTAGAGAACGGTTAGTCAGATTATAGAGAGATAAGAACATTTCAATAAGCTCTGAATTACTTATCTGACTGTCCACTGATCTAAGTCACTAATTGCTTTAAAAATCCATTTCCCCTAATGCTAAATTTCTACTGATTTTTAACATTCAGGCTCAACAAATATACATGTAAGTAAGCATAACTATATTACTACATGTGTGTATATATGTTAACTCCCATTATGAATTAAAAAACTATTAAACCCTTTTGATATACAATATACACCATGTAATAATTTAAGAATACATATTTGTCAATAATGTAATAGCTAGTATTACTGAAAATCTTCTATAATTGATTTTTATTTGTTTAAGATTCAAAGATTTAAAAAGAGAGATAACTGGATTTATTATTAAAAGATTTGTTAATAGTCAGTGATAAAAATATAATTAAAATGCTTATTACCAGTTCTTTCTTTCTTTGAGAGTTCAATGATTTGAAAGTCAGCTGGTTGTATATTTAAAATTTGCCAGCAGTCACACACCAATATGTAATGTGTGTATATTTACCAATTACAGCAGTTTACTGGAACAGTCCTTTTTTCTTGGCTTGGGCTGCCATTTCTTTTACTGCAATGGTAATGGTGAAATTACTTGCCTCTATAGAGACCATTTGGCACTGGAATGGTTTCTTTATTTTTTCTAAGTATAATTACTTTTCATAGACCATGGATATTTGCTGCTTTCCATATATTTTAGCATTCTGCTCAGTTTAAACTCAGCCAAGGGCATAATATGAAATAACATGGTTTCATGGATTTCAGCATTTTACTTCTATAATTGCACAGGTGAAATAATATGTTTTTTTATTCTCATTTGGCAATCAGTTATAAAATGTTTTAAATATATAAGATTCAAACTTTTCAGATGTGCTTGGCAATGGGGGCCTACAACAAAATATTTTCTCTAGCCAGTCATGTTGATGCAAAAACTTTAAAATAATATGATTTCTCCAAAGCAAATCTAGTTTATTTCTTCCCTCAATTTAGTTTATTTCTCCCTCTCAACAGACTTATTGTCAGATTTTTATACAAGTTAGTCTGTCTCATGATCTAAAATATCTTTGTTACCAGAAAACACATGGCTTCCATTAATTAAACCATCTGATTGTCAATTTTTTCAAAATTGACAATTTTTTTAAATTTATTGTTGGTAAAAACAACCCAAAAAAGATATGATTTCTTGGTAATTAAACTGTTAACTGTTCTGGACTCTATAAACATTAGCAGCAGTCCCCCCTTCTTAAGTCTAAAAGTGACTTTTATCTCCCTTTTATTAACCTCTGACCTTTGAATGTCAGTTGGACATTGTTGTGAAATACTTTTACATAAAACAAGAAAAATGGAAACAATATATAATTGTTTTTTAAACAATATAGCTTTTTTTATATAAAATTATAAAATGATTTTAATAAAAACCTTTTCCTCTATCAAAATGTATCTGTAAATGCAGGCACACACTCATCCATATCAAACCTGCTTATCAAAAAATAACTTGAATGATCTGAAAAGCTATAACTTAAAATTCAGAAAATAAATTAGTAAGACTATTAGAATTAAAGATTTAAAAAAATATGATTAAAGAAAGAATATTAGAATCTAGTAAACATAAATTAGCCTTAAGAAATGTTAATAAGCAAAATTTGAAAATTAGTCATTCATTGAGTCTGTGTCTACAGACAATTGTTTATATATACTCACTATATAACTAATAGATATTTAAAATATGTGTTGTTTTTCTGTGATTAATAAATCAGTTGAATAAAATATATTTCTCCAGCAATCTGAGGAATTTGGGAATTTGCTATGTAGGGTTTGAACTCAATACCCTACAATATATATGTTAGTACAGATTATGAAATCACACAATTCAGATGTCAACATGCATGTACAGTTTGTGGTATGTATAAAATTTTGTGCAATTCATGAAGAATTAAAAAAATAGGTTTGAAAAGATATTAATTTTTAAAAAAAGTCAATAACAACTGATTTTTCTTTGAGGATTTAAACTATAATTTGAAACCTATATAAAAAAAATTTCATGAGTTACATACAAAATAGTATATATGTTACTTGAAAATTATAAAATTACACAATTTATAAAATGCACAACTTCAACTCATTCCATAAACTGAATAATATGCTTGTATAGTTAATGGAAATAAAAAAGTTCCTCATTACATGAATTGTGGTTTTATAATCTGTGCATAACATGTATATTAAATGGGAATTCTATCTTATTAATAAATCAATAGATGTGAAATGTGATTTTTTGTAGTATAATATTTACTGTTACAATATATATAATTTTTGGTTTTAACAACTCACCTGAATATCAAAGCAAGTGCAAAATGCCTTTTTACAATTGCAGCTTAAGATATTTATAGAGATAAGTAAATTAGCAAGTGTTTTGATAAGGATAAAATCAATTACATATCAGATTCAAGTATAACCTTTTTTTATATTGCTAAGATTCATGCTAACATGGAAACATTTATTTCTATCCATTTTAAAACCCATATAAGTGGACAACTATAAGTTAAGGGTATGTAGTATTATTAAATATATTTTGCAATAATATATACATATATACACCTTTACCCAGCTTAGAAAGAGCAATTGGTCCTCAAAAACTCATCATTAGGCAAGTATATTGCATAAAGAACAAGTAGTTGGAATAGTTTTCTATGGGAAAAAATTTGCCTGGATTCTCTAGCTAAAAATTAGATTATAAGTTGTTAATAGACAATTTAATCTAGTATATATACATGTACATTATATGCTTGTGTAAACTGGGCTATGTGTATTGTGCAATACAACTTAAAATATCTATGTATGTATTTTGATGCAATTTAAATTTATATAAAAAACTTATCTTTAAGTTGTTCTTTTTGGTAATCCATTCATCAATCATAATTATATAATTTTCTGAATCATGAATTGCTTATTCAAAGGTCCACTGTTGTCTTCTAAATCCTTTAATGATAATTTTTTGGAGGAGTGTACCAGATGATGTCTAAGGATCTAGAAAAAAGATTTAGAATGGATGTTTGACATGCTTCTTGAATTTTTTTATATGGGATGCTGTGATTTCATAATTTTGTAAAGTTTTGATGCACCTACAATGGTTTGAGTACTTTGTTCTATTTTGTCTTGGTTTTTAAAAATAGTAGTGATGATAAATGTGGATAAACTCATAGAAGGACAAATGTCATAATTTCCTTCTCATTTTAATTGACTTAAGATATCCATCTCTTTTTCCAAGCTCAGAGATTTTCTTGATTTTTTTATAGTCATATCAGTGGCAGCCATTATTCTAATTGAAAATGTAAAACTGCTAAAAAAATGTGACTTTTAATTGGATGTGAAAGTAAACTACCGGTTAACACTTTTTTGTTCTTCTGTGCAATTGTTTCTAGTTATATTGAAAAAATCTATACTGAAGTTTTAAATTTTTCAAACTTGTACTACTATATTATACTACTTCCATAAAATTATTTAGGATTAAAAAAAGTTTAATAACAGTCTATGTAATTGATCATAAAGACTTGTTGTTTACCATTAGTGTAAGAGTAGCAGAATTAGCATTCTGTACATTGTTAAAACTATTTCAAAAAATGTTCCGACATATTAATAAAGAAAAAAAATTTAATGCATTCTATGTTTGCAAATTCTTTTTTTATGATATGTATTATGCATATCTAAATAAAGATTACTTTATATGGTATACAAATGTGTATGCTAATTGTGAATTTTTTTTTTGCCACAATATGCTATATTTTATTAGATGTGGTAGACATATTCTTTGAAATGACTTAAAAAATTTTGATAAGTGCAATTGAACTATTTAAATAAATATTAAAGATATGAATCTTTTTCAGTTTATTTGTATGCAATTTCATCTATATTTTTTTAAAACAGAATTTACATTTATGTTAACAGTTTTATGCTGAATAAAATTTTTATTGTTTTGCAGTTCTACATTTTTATATTTATGCTATAACTTTATGAAATGTTTTAAAATTGAATTTAGATTTAATAATTTTTGATCATACTAAGTTCATTATTAAAAAATATTTTTTTCCAAAATAACCATTATGATAACTAGTTGCAGTACGATGATCATTATTTTTGCTGCAAAAAAAATACTGTTAATAAAAATTTTAATCTTAATATCATTTACTTTCTTTATTACTTTTACAATGCTTCATATAATTACAACCCTCTCTTGATGGTTTTGATAGCCCCAGTAATATCTTTCAGAACTATGACAAACACAATACAAATACATGAATACAAATGTACATGAACATATAATTTTACATTATATATATATACTATCTTATAATCATTATTTATATACCCACATATATTTTTATATACCTCTCTACATTATTACTACCACTTTATATATAATACATTTAATCTATTTCATATTTTATATTTATCAATCAATATTTCCTATAATCATATATATATATATATTATTTTTATTACATTTAGTTTTTGTTATTAAATTATTATTTTTTAATATTTAACTCTAATGCTATATATTCATGTTTTTATACTTTACATTATTATTATTATTAT